>JAVSIQ010000134.1:0-81792 GCA_038502775.1 Hippodamia convergens | reverse complement strand
TTCAAAATCAGATGCTATTAGCGTTTCGACACTTATGTATCTCATTAAGTTTATCCTGCAGCTAGAATCAGACCCATCTCCATACTTCTGGACTGCAGGCATCCATCTTCTATCTTCGAACTAATCAAACGATAACGAAACTATCAACTAATGTACAATAACCATAATCAGGTAAATTGAACAACACGAAAAAATTAAAATTATAAGAGCAGTGTACTTCTATACCAAATTAAAATTATAAAGCAGTACACTCTTACTTCTATACCACCAACTCATGATTACTTCTTTTCAAAAACATTGAATAACTCATTTCATATTCAAAAACCCTACTGTATTCGCAGAAGTAAGCTTGCAGTACTTAACATTTCCATTATCGTTCCATAGAAAAAACAAACAAAAAAATCATTCACAAGTGTGCGACCACGCCACTGGTGAAAATTAACCTTGTGCTCGCCATTGAAAAGCTTTACACAATCCTCGTCTGCTATCTTTAGCGACCACAATGCTTCTCTCTTTTATCTATCATTCAAAATTGATTTTTTTGCCTGACTAAAAAAAATTACAAAATTACTAGGCATGTCCATTTTTCGAACAGCGACTCTCCACGTCAGTGAGTCCCTGGAATCTACGAAACGGGCAGGAAGTCGATTCAATTTTCCTGAGGGACTCGTCTAAGGACTCATCCCCTCGTACCCAAAAGTAGAGCGCAAATGCACTCAAAACTTCGACAGTGAAACTTAATTGACAGATGATTAAACGAACCCTTAACGAAAAAAGAAAAACAAACAAAAAGAAGAAACCCTTAACCGGTGAATGTTCATTACCCAGAACAGGGACCCTTTTCAGGTGGTGGCTTCTCGGGTCAGGAAGCCCCTGGAATCTACGAACGGGCAGGAAGTCGATTCAATTCTCCTGAGGGACTCATCCCCTCGTACCCAAAACGTTTGACCATACTAGTATCCCTTTCGTTCTGGTAGACGCCATGATCTACCTGATCGACGTTGAGGAATTTTCCATACAAGTTCTCCATTTTCCTCGTCGTCTACTTCATACTGTACCGGCTCGTCCCTCTTAGGAATCTTACAAGGACAATCCCAGGACCTCATTGGACACCGTGATTTTGCCTCATTCTCACCCCGAACATACACTATCTCCGATTCTAAAATCGACTCTGGCGATTTTCCCATTAAAACATTCAACTTTAGATGTCTCATCACTATCTGCTTTTCCGCTTTCTCTCCACGGAATTTCCTCGTCTTCATAAACGACAGTTTCGTTCTTATACTCCCTGTCTCCTTGACTCCTTTCCGGGATCATCTCCTGGTGTGAAGATGTCCTATTTGTCCTTGACAAATCACTGCCTCCTTTCTGCATTTTCGCAGTAGTTTTCCAATTCCTGAGGCTTCATCCTCCCATTCAACGATTCTGCTCCTTTCTTTTTCCAGCTTCTTTGGCCCCTTTTTCCTCTTCCAATTCTCAGTATGGACGCTAGTGTCCTTCAGTGTCTTAGTCCCTGAGCTCCCTTCAATGAGCTCCCGGTTCTCCCGAACCCCGCAATTCCGATCCTCCGTTCTTACTGTAGGTGGCTCCTCCAAGTCTTCTATGTCCGAAAATTGAAACCTTCTTCCCCACATAGTTACCGACGGCTGTTCCCCATAATCTATAATTGCTTCATTAGCCCTTAGGAAATCCCTTCCTAATATTACCTCTACGTTTCCTAACGTAGCATCATCACACAGGATGGCTGACCAATTTACTCCTAATTTTCCCTCTACCGGCCCCACCAAAATTGTGGACGTACCCCAGGTACGTAACCTATGACCGGATACGCTTGTAAGCTGGTAGTTGAGTTCCTTCTCGTTGATTTCTTCTTTCGAGATCAACCCCTTCCTAATAAGGGTAACTGCCGCTCCAGTATCTATCAGACAGGATCCTATCCTTCCGTTGATTTTCAATTTAATAATATGGGGTACATCTGTCGCTCCTATGGAGTTGATTTCTGGAACTACCATGACTGGAAGTTCCTTCGGAGGTTTTGCTTTTTCTCTTCCCCCGGTGATCCAAAAATATTCTGCCTCTCTAGTTGTTCCTGGCCTCCGCCTTGGCAGAAAGGGTTTGGCCTTGGAAGTTCAAATTTTTCCATTCTGAAAACCGGAATAGAACGCGATGCTTCTGGAATCGCCCCTGTAACTAGGTTCGTACCCGATGCATTCTGCTCTTCTCTGTGATAAATATTTGCTTGGTTTGTACTTTCAGCCGTCCAAGTTCTCGCATTTATTTTTGAGTCGTTTCTTAAGACTCCTTGACCGTGTGAATTCTGGGGACATTTCTTGGCCCAATGTCCCCCTTCTCCACAAGTGTGGCATGCACCTCGCATTCCCTGTCTTGGATTTTGTCGTTCCAACATTCTTTGGCAAAGTGGCCCCCCTGGCCACACGAAAAAACACCTTGATACAGTGTTTTGTCCCCGTATTCCTTCTGCTCTGCCGGACAATCCTACATTCCTTAGCGGAATGTCCTCGTCTATCGCACAGTTGACAAGTCTGATCAACCTCAACTGTCGATATCCGCATATTCGTCATTCTCCCTTGCAGCATTCTCATATTCATTTCCTGCAATTTCACCAGTTCTTCCGCTTTTTCTAGGTCCAGATTTTCTTCTTTCAATAAAAGTATTCCTGTTTCTCTTAAAATCTCCTTCCTAAGTCCTATTTTAAATTGGTTTAGGATCAGGTCCCGATTTTTTTTTCTAATACCAGCTTCCTCCTCCTGGGTGGCTCCAGAAAGATCTTCATTCAATAAACTCGCTCCTAGAGTACGAAGTCGCGTGCAGAACGAAGAAGAAACGCTTTCATCCTGCCTTTGAAAACAACGGCTCAAATCCCACTGAAATTCCCCTGGCAAACCTTATCGCTGAGAATTTTTGTAAAAATTTCGCTTTCAGATCTTTGTACGTTAAAGTACCAAACGTCAGGTCTGATTTATAAAAATTGTAAGCATCCCCTATTAGTTTTAGTTTGAGCAAAGTGAGGGTTTGATCCTCACTCCACCCGTCTAATTTCGCCCGTAATTCTAAATTTTCGAAATATCGATTTGCATCTTTTCCCGAGAAACTGTCTAGTGTAGTCGCTAACATTCCTAACGGATATACAAACGTATTTTGTGCCATGATTACGAAAATTTTTTGAAAATACGAATAAAAATAAATATCAGACAAAGAAATCAATTAAACGACCTGCTTTTTAACACTTCGACAATTCTCTAAATAACGACTCAGAAAATCTAATCAAATTAATCAAATTCGCGCAGATATATATTTCTTGAATTTTTTAACGAAATAAGATACCAATTAGATCCTGTAAACCCAATAATAACAGAAAATCAAATCAAATAAGCCTGAAAAAAATATACCTCAAAAACAGAATATTTCCTGAAAGAAAATCAAAACGTTCCTGAAAAAAAAAGATGGTTCCTGAAAAAAAATAATTCCCAAAATAATAGTTCCTGGAAAAAAAAATAATTCCCAAAAAAAAATAGTTCCTGAAAAAAATTAATACCAAAAAAATAGTTCCTGAAATACAATTCAATAATATTTTCAATACGAATCCCCAAAATATTTTCAGCGCCCTGAAAGAGAAAGTATACTATCTTTCGCTCTGGATCGAATTTTGAGAAAATCAATACTTCCTGCAAATGAACTCAGCTTTACCGTAAGCTTTACTTAGCTTTAGTTTGTTTTTTCTCGAAAACTTAAAAGAATCTAATCCTGATAATTAATCTATTCTCAACACTTAAACGCCGCAATTATTTCTACTTCTCAAAATTCACAATCCTCACTCTACTCTCAATAAAATTCGTTTTGCCAAAATAGCACCAATAGATATAATTATTTCGAATAAAATATTCCGTTCAATCATAAAACGATGGTCCTTCGTCCAAAAATCTCCCACACCTCAAAATCAAACTTGGCACTCTATACTGCCTATCACCTCACAACAATACTTTTTCCTGAACTCTATTTTTTCACTTTCCTATTTATAAAATGAAACATCTTCAAATTTCTTGAAAATCTTCGATCATAAAAAAAGAACCCAAAAAAAAAAAAATTTCTCCAAAAAAAAATTTTTCTCGAAAAAAGTTTCAAAAATTCCCAAAACTAAAACTCTCCCTTAAAGAAAAATAAACACAATCCTTAGCGCTGTCACCAGTTGTAATACGCACCCTAGTTGATCATTTGTCCTTTTTGTGAAAAAGTGACTTTGTTCACAAGGGATGGTCTAGATATTAAGAGGGTTGACGAATGAGAGCGGCTTCATTGTCAACCTAACAACAAAATTTAGGCTCTCTCCACTTCGGAGAGAGGATGGGTTCGGCCTTCTGCAGAATCGAGAAGGTCTTGGTGTTATTTTTCTTCTTAGAGAGAATTCTGAGTATTAGGAATAATTAAAACCACTGAAGTAACATAACAAAGATATCTATTTTCCCAAAATACCTACAAAAATTTACTGAAGTATCAATTTAATTCCTATGTCTACACCTCAGACTAGATAAGTAAAATTTTCCAAAAAAAAACTATAAGATTTCCTATACTCTAAAGTACTTAATTACCCAGATTTCAACATAACATATTACTAAGAAATTACACAGTGAGCTGATAGGAGATGGCAGATGGCAAGACTTTTGGACTATTCTCATCAAATAAAATTAGAAAATTCTGACCTTTTTATCTCCCGCGCTGGTATATAATCCAAGGTTCCTGAAATAAATCACTCGCAAAATGTTCACTTCCGTCTTTGCGAAACTTTAACCTAATTCCCGATCGCGTTTCCCAACTCGAATATCCTAACTGAATAAAACGTAAGATTCCCTTTTTTTCAAACAACTACTACTTCGATTTCCCCTTCTCGAAGCTACCTAGTATTTCCGTCAACTACGAAATAAACCTGTACCTTATTTCCTTAACGTACCTACTCAAACCGTTTCACCCTTCGAAACGACCTAATATTCCCCAAGTATCAAAACTTGAACTTTACCGATTCCCGACGTCTTCGAGTAATCTAAGGATATCTTTCGCGACCGGAGTCCCTAGATGCACTCTCTCGATCTTCCGCGGAGCAACCTGAAAAACCTCACGGAACCGTCGTCCCCAGGTCTACTGACTTCTCCCCTTGGAAACTAATGTCCTTCCACCTCTGGTGGGTGGTTCCCCCTCACCTAACCTTTTTGAGTAGTACCAATCAGGTATCAAAAAATTTCCTCTCCTTCTCCAAATTAGGCGTGTCTTGACAATGATTAAATACTCAATTTTGCGATTCAGCAGAGATTTTCCTTCTCACGATTTTTCTGCTGAGGTCCCAAAGTAGAGCCCAGGTCATACGAATATTTACAATAACCGATAAAACGTCTGGAGGATATTTCATTTCAGAGACTCCGACAGGAAATTATTCGTTTATCTCCAGACGTCTAAGTCATTGAGGATCGGATATCAGCTCTCTGAAAATCCCGTGAGCAACATTGTATTTGCTCCTTTTCAACTATGTGAACTGAAAGTTCAATAATTCCCATGGTTTACCACAATTCCTTCAACAAGAAATTTTTTAAGCAGAGTTTGAATGGTTTCAATGATAGCATCTTCACCGTGGGTGGCAGCTTGTTGAAGAGCTTGGGTCCATAATAAGTAACACCGCACTTACCCTATTTATTCTATGGAAATCAGTACACAAATGATCCTTCTGTCTAGTATTATGATCATGAATTTCATCATTAGTCCTATACTCATCAATATGTGCTTTTACATACATTAAGCAATGAAAGATGAATAAAGAAGGAACAGTCATAATCTTTGTCCCCTGATATGCTTTTCTACAATCCTCTCTATAATTTAATTTACATATCACTCTAACTGCTTTCCTTTGTGAGGCGAATAATCGCTTGATGTTAGTATCATGTCCCCAACATAAAATAGCGTACGATATTTTCGATTCAAAGAACGCATGGTATACCGACAATAATACAGTTTCAGAGACAATTCCCACTAATGTCCGCAAAGCAAATACACTCGAAGATATTCCACTACATATTTTTTCGATGTGAGTGTTCCAAGTTAAGTGACCCTCTAGATGGACACCCAAAAACTTCATTGAGTCTGACGAATTCATTCCCTCCAAATCTCTCATCGAGAAGTACATGATCTTGGTTTTACTTTCATTCAAACTCGGTTGATTACAGTTAAGCCATTGTGAGACTGCCAAATAGATATTTTTCATAATTGGTGCAATACTTTCTTTTGTTGGCGCCCTTTTAAGTGCAGTTGTGTCATCAGCGAACAAAACAAAATCAACGTCTCGATCACAGCTCACAAGGTCATTGACATAGATAAGAAAGAGAAGCGGTCCTAGAACCGATCCCTGTGGCACACCCAAATCAACACCCTGAAAGCTGGACAAATTGCGACCAAAATCAACACATTGTTTCCGATCAACCAAGTAGGAGTCAATAAGATCGACAGCACATTGATCAAATTTATAAGCCTTAAGCTTGTGAAGGAGAACTTCTCTAGACACGCAATCAAATGCCCTGGTCAGGTCACAAAATAGTGCCCCAATATACTGACCACCCTTAAATCCTTCATTTATCACTCTCATGAGCTCAGTAATGGCAGCTGTCGTTGAGAGACCAACCCTAAAACCATACTGTGACTTATTAAATAGGCAATTTTTCTCAAAATAAGAGATTAATTGGCTTTGTAGGACCTTTTCCAAGATTTTGGAAAATATAGGTACAATCGATATTGGTCTATAATTATTGACTGAGTTCACTGGACCTTTTTTATGAACAGGAACAACTCGCGCTACTTTAAGGATATCAGGAAAAACATTATCTTTTATGCAATAGTTTATCAATTTCGTAAGTGGACTGATTATTTCATTCGCAATTTTTTTAACAATTTTACTATTGAAGCCATAGTAATCAATGCTACCCTTATTGTTTAACTTCGTCAACACATCCCTAATAAAAACTTCAGATACCAGTGTGAACTTGAAATGAATATTATTGAGTACATATCCCAGAGAGCCACAGTATTCACCAACATAATCAGCGGATGATCTATCAGATGGAGGTATATTCTCAACAATTTCTTGAGGTGTTCTGATAAAGAAATCATTGAAATCATCCGGAGTTATATCAGTCTTAATATTTGTGTTTTTCTTCAATAGGTTGGTGCTGTTTTTCACTACATTCCATGCAGATTTAGGATTGAAATTATGTTTTTGGATGTAATTATCATTTGATAGTTTCTTAGCTTTTTTCAGTTCATTGCGATACAAATTTTGATAATCTCTACGTAGTACAGTAAGACGAGGAGAACAGAATATTTTTTCTAGTTCACGATAAAAGTTTAATCTATCACGCATTTTTCTTAAATTATCACTGAACCATGTAATAGGAAGAGAATCGGCGAAGTGTTTATAAGTTCGTTGAGGAAATGCTAAGTCTACACAATTTGTTAAGAGGATAACAAACATTTCAAACTTCTTATTTGTGTTAATATTTGCGCTATCAATAAAATCCCAACAAATTTCCCGAACAAAAAATACAAGGGAATTCAAGCCAAATTGAGTTATTGGCCTACAAACAGTAAATTTCTGTTCCCTCTGCCCAGATTAATGAGATGGCGTATTAAACTTGAAGAATTTGATTGTGAAATTAAATATAGAAAAGGATCAATGAATCATGCAGATGCATTAAGTAGAATTAAATTGGAAAATGGTGAAAATACGATTATAAATAAAGACTTCGCATATTTTAATGACATTACGTATGAAAACTTCACGAAACTATTTGAAACACATAATATTCCCGATTGTCATAATATTGAAGAAAAACAAGGAAATTTATTTGAAGCCCCTAATAAATATTCGTTAGCCCATTGCGTATCAGAAGATTTTCATATGGGTAGAGGCATTGCCCGAGATTTTAAGAGAAAATTTGGAAATATAGATGAATTAAAATCGCAAATATAAAAAGTAGAAGAAGTAGCCGTTGCTCGAAATAAAAGCCGTGTTATTTACTATTTGATAACCAAGAAATCCTATTACGATAAACCTACATACGAAAATGTATTTAATTCCCTTTTATATTTAAGAAAACTTATGGAGTCAAGAAATGAAACTCATTTAGCTTTACCGCGTATAGCATACGGATTAGATCAATTAAAATGGCCTATCATTTTGAATATGATAAAGTATATTTTTGCAAGATGCAAAGTGAAAATAATTATTTATTATTTATCGCCACTGCATACTGAAGTAAATAAAGAATTTATAGATTTTAATGCAATCGAAGATAATGAATCAATTTTTAATAATGTAACAGACGAAGAATTAGATGAATGTTTAAATCTTTTAACTGAGCCTAATGCAGAATTGCCCATTTTAAATGATGAAGATTTAACTGAATTACAATCAGGAAACATAATTGTCCATAGCGATATAACAGTTCACAGTAATACTGAAAATCCAATTTTGGAGCTCCCTTACACTGAAAGAAGTATTAATGCTTATCCATTACAAATTATTTTGAAGATAGGTCCAAGTTATAATGTGACGAAAGTGAAACTGTTCGGAGATAAACTACGATTTAGAGTCTCCATTAATTCGATTGATACAGATATTTTTCGATTTATTAAAGAATACGTTCAACCTCAGAAATCATATACTATATATTTTGTCTCTGAAGAATTAGAAAAACCCTTTATACGAATTTTACAAAATAATTTCAATTATAAAACCCTACAATTTAAAATTTCTAGAATACTCATGGAAGATGTCGAAGATAATTCACGCAATAAAGCAGAATATAGAGAAATGAACTGGATTGAAGAAAATGCAATTTCTATTGATCACGCTACGAAAGAATTGAATAATATACGATTACCGAAAGTAGGAAGTAGTCTATATGACGAGATTAATTATGAATTTAGTATTAGTGAAAGAAACGATATGAACCCTATTGAGGATGATTCAATATCAATCATTAATGATGTTGCGAACGAAAGAAATAAATGTCAAGAGTTATTAAATCGAGGTAATAATAGAAATTATAATGATATTGATGATGTTGTTAGTGATGAATTTAATGAAGATTTACTAAGTGATTTGAAAAATAGAAATTTAGGTGGATTAGACGATAAACCTTCCGCAGAAAGAAGAATGTTCCTTCCTTTTAAATACAAACCCTATTTTCGTTAAAAATCCGGTTGTCAGAGAGTTATTGATACTAAATAGATAGACATAGAATTTAAGATATGAAAAATAAAAACACATTTCTTAAAAAAAAAATATTACTCCCTTATAAAACAATTGATTATGAACATATTGATTTGAAAAAGGTCGAGGATCTTATTTTAAAGTATCAGAAAGAAATTGATAATTTGAAAAATAAAGAATTATTGGGATTTACACAAACGCCGCATCATGAATATTTACAACATTCGAATACAATTAATATTAAAACTTTAGAAGAACTTCTTAATGAAAAAATACGAGTTAAAAGAGGACTTATTAATATTGGAGGTAAAATTTCAATGATTTTATTTGGAACCTTAGATTCAGACGACGAAGAACTTTATAAAAATTATTTTGAAAGTATAGCAAGAAACGAGGACACACTTATGAGGAATCAAAGACAGATTGCTACTATAGTTTTAACGATTTGAAAAATGAGTATATTGATAAATTTCGACAATTTGCAGATAATTATAAATTATTACGAACAATACCGCAATTGAGACACATTGAACACATGCATCTTCTCACATTTGAAATTAAGGATATTAAAAGTATATTAGATGAAATCCAAACAGCAGTGAGCTTTGCTAAATTACATATTCTACATGAATCTATTTTGCCATATACAAAATTCGAAGAATTAATCAAAAATGACACGATTATTCCAATGCATCACTTAAAAGATTATTATCAATTATGTCATACAAAAGTCATATTTAAAGAGAAAGTTCTATTGTTTCTTATATCAATTCCGACCATTTATGAAGAAAATTTTAATCTATTCAAGTTTTACTACATCCCTCAGAAGAACTTAACCCTTCCTTATACCAATCCTTATATGCTCACTCAACAAGAAGAATTGAAATGGTCAACCAGTGAATGTCATGCAGTCGAAGAAGACTACCTTTGCGATCAAGACTCCTTAACAAAACCTCCAGAATGTATGAAAACGGTATTGAAGACACATTTAGAAAATTGTCCCAGGAAAAAAGTTATATCTATATCAAATTTGAAAACCTCAGAAGATGGAAGCATCCTTTCGATAAATAATATGGAGATTCAAGAAAAATTTCCTCAGCAAACAAAATATTACTTCACTTCACCGATGGCGATGATCCAGTCGAAATGTATCATAAGTAACTTCCAAAAAGAGATATTCCGAACCTCGATTAAGAATGAAGAAAAATACATAATTCTACCCAAGACGGCGATAGTCCCACGAAACCAATCCCAAGAAGAGGAGAAAGAAGATTTCCAGGAAGAAGATATTCAAGATGTCAAATTAGAAGATATTCAAAGATGGAATCCAAGTACACCATCAACTTTTATTATTATTATAGAAATATTTATGTTTTTAATTATTTTATACTTTTTATTTAAATATTTGAAAATATGTAAAGCTACACCTAATCAAGGTGATACCTTTATCCAAAGGGGGGAGGAATTACATAATATGGCCCCATACTAATTAGATACATTGTTGATCTGTATACCATTTATTTCGATATATTATTGTGTTATATTTTGCAGACTAAGCAATGAACACCCGCAGTCAATACGCAGGAAGAATGAGATAAGAAATATTATAAATATCTGTGAATGACAATTTCTAGTCAGTTAATTAATCGATCTAGTAGCTCTACCAAGTATTAACGTTGTATTGTATTGAATAAAGTAAAGTAGTTTTTTTCTAAAAACGAAGTCTTCCTCCCGAAAAACATAATTATATATATTGAACCTAAAACTTCTCTCAAAGATGGAAGTTTTGTGCATAGGTGCCGACAATAAATCCCTATTTCTCACATTAATATTGTGGACATCTGTTCTGAATCTGATCTTCTAATATAGATAAGGGGGATTTTTGTGTAGAATAATTTTATGATATAAGCACATACAATGAAACATAAAAGTATTTTTCATAGAGAGCCACTTCAAATCTTTCAACTTATGAGAAACATGATCATACTTTCTTATACCGAAAATAAATCGAATGCATGAGTTCTGAACACGTTGCACTCTGCCCAACATATCTTGATCGATACATGTGCCATATACTTGGGAACAGTAATTGAACTGCGATAATACAAGAGCCTCACACAGTTGCTTTTTTATGGGAATGGACAGGTATGTTCTGTGGGGATAAAGCAGACGGAGCGCTCCATACCCTCTCCGAATATTCCGCAAAATGTGTTCTTGGAATCTGAGGGACCTATCAAGAATAAGTCCAAGGCTCTCCGCAGAGTCAGAAATCTCAACAGTATCTCCACCTATTGTGAACTTCAAATTTCGCATAGAATGTTCGATACCAGACTTGCTCCCAAAAATGAGGATTTTTGATTTCTTGGAATTCAACACAAGAGAATGCAGGGAAGCCACATTGGGAATTGCATCAATGTGTGAGTTCATCTTGATATTAGCATCTTGAATATCCTCAATTGAGTAATGAAAGTATAATTGTAAGTCATCAGCAAACATATGCAAGTTACAGTATCTAACAAACTTGTGGAACTGGCTGGTGTACACTAAAAATAAAAGCGGACCAAGCACTGACTGAACCCTGTGGCACCCCCGACAGGACAGTTCGAGGGCTAGAAGATCTGACACCCAATCTCACACTCTGCTTGCGATCTGTTAGGTATGACCTGAAGAGCACGAGGGATTCATCAGAAATACCAACCGAGGACAAAATATTCAAAAGTAAATCATGCCTAACTGTATCAAAAGCCTTGCTTAAATCAAGCATAATCAATCCTGTACACCGTGAATTATCGATGGCCTGGAAAATATCATCTGTTATATTCAACAGTGCCGTAGTGCAACTATGATTCCTTCTGAAGCCTGATTGATTCTGCGGTAACAAGTTATTTTTATCAAGGAATTCTGTAAGTTGATTTGATAGGATTTTTTCAAGGACTTTAGACATTGAGCTTAATATACTTATAGGCCTGAGGTCAGAAAGTGCATGCAGATCCTTAGTTTTAGGAATGGGAGTGACACGAGCATGCTTCCAATGAGTGGGAAATTGTGAAGATAATATGATACTGTTGAAAACGTGCACCAAGTAGGGCAGAATCTGCGGGCAACAAATTTTTATAAATGAGGTATCAATACCGTCAAATCCAGAACTGCCATCTTTTATCTGTGATAGGATGTTGAAAACCAAAATTTCATGGACCATTTGGAAATTAAATGCGTTAGAAAGAATTTTATTTTTTCTATAATAGTCGGTCATAAATGAACCAGAATTACCCGATGGAAGATTATCCAAAAAGAAGTCATTAATGGCATCAGGGTCGGTAAATTTCTGTTCCACGCTAAGTGACCCACTCTTTGTGACATCCAGTAGCTTCAGCTGTTTCCATAATTCCCTCGTTGTACCATTGACCGAAATATCTTCGAAATAAGATCTCTTCCCCAAATTTATCTCATGATTCGTCAAATTCCTCAACCTTCTGTATTGCTCCCAGTTCTCAGTTGTTCGCTGTCTCCTATGTCTTGCCTTAGCCTTATCTCTTTCCCTCATTAATTTTTTCACATTTTCAACCAAGGTGCCCTCCTCTTTGTAATTCTAATAATTTTAGGCGGAAAATGTTTATTAAATAAACCAAGTAATTTTTCAGTGTATAAGATCACTTTTTCATCAATATCATTGATGTAAAAAATTTCCTCAAAGTTTGAATTGGCGAAATCATGAAATAACAGGGCTCCATTGAATTCTTTACAATCTCTCACAGTAATAAATATGGGATCCACCTTAGGTTTTTGACATCGTAGTCTACAATAAACGCATTCATGGAAAGAAAAGTGGGATTGGAAGGTAGCAGCGGATTCAATCAACAAGTCATTGCTACAAAGAATAACATCTATGAGAGACTCTGATACAGGTGTAATATGGGTCGGCTCTTCTATCAGTTGACGCATTCCCAGCGAAGAAAGCATGGAATTGAAGTACCTCAAAGGCGGCAAAGTACGGCTCAAAAAATTAACATTTTCATCACCCATACAAATGATATTATCCGATAATGACAAAACATATGTCAGAGAATTCTCCAGACCATCAATAAAATACTTATATGGCAAATGGTGAGGTTTATATACTACTCCTACTATGAAACTCAATAATAATTATCATATTTTCTGGGTTTATAGGTTAGAACAACCTCAACCCTTGTCACTAATTAAATAAATAAATAAAAAAAAAATTATATGTTAACTTTACAAAAAGGTGTTCTATATTTCTCATCTATATATCAACAATCTGGTAATGTAGTTTTTCGTGAATATACAACATAACACCACCACCCCTATTATCCGCATTTCGGTCACGCCTTGCAAGAGAGTAATTATCTATGTTTAAGTTTTCAGATTCAATACTTGCATTCAGCCACGTCTCAGATATTCCAAGAATATCAAACCTATGTACATCAATATAAGATTTTATATCATTAAATTTTGGAACCAATGACTGAATGTTCAAATGTGCAAATAACAATAAATCCTTCTGCTGTACAGACATGGTACAATCAAGCAAAAACAAAACAAAAATAAGTGTACAAAAGTGATAGTAAATGTCGGACAAAATCTTTTTCTTTCCACTCCCCGACTTGGCGAAAATTGATCCATTAAATGTCCATACGTAGTGAAAAAACATGAACGTGTCATGTCGTAGTGAGTGGATGCTCGGAAGTTACAATTTAAAATAACTCTAGTTATCGCTCTTAAGTTTTATTTCTGGCCTTCTGGGTGTTTCTTGAAAGGTAGGATTAGCCAATTGCTCGATTGCATCATTTTCCTCACTAAATAACTTTTATCGTGAGCTAATTTTATTGTTGTTTTTTTCTTAATTTCCCTGTTCATTCGTTGAATATTGTTGTTTACTCCTGCGTTTACGCACCGCGCAGGGAACCTGTTTCCCCACTATATAATATACTTCGGCAGCGCTGCGCTCTTGGTACCGAGCCAGCGTTGCCAACCGTACTATAATTATAGCATTTGTACGATATTTGCTACATCAGGTAATATAAAAATTTGGAAGTGGATATAGTACGCTTTTTGTACTATAATTTGATAATATATATCTGCCATAATTTCAGTAGTGCAAATTCGAATATTTCAGTAATGCAAATTCGAAAATTTCAGTAATAGCTTTGATTCTAAATATATAGTTATAGTCTCATGTTGAGATGCGCGCAGGTCGGTCGTAATTGACGACGGTCCGGGATTTTTCGCAAATCGTGTAATTTGAGAGGTGAAAAAAATAATTTCGATCCAGTATCGATTGAAATTAAGTGTATGTGAAGAGAAATTGCAAAAAACAAATCTATGAACAGTGAGAAAAGACACTACAAGTTCAAAAACAATAGTGAGAAAAAAGACTCGAAAGTGAAAACAAACAATCAAAACAGATGGTGTGGATTTCTTTCAAATCCAGATAACGTCTGTTTACTTCATTCACTGGCGTACTGCTAAATTATTCAACATGAAACCAATTGTACAATTCTGTGACCAACCACAGAACCCAAATACGTCAGAAGCAATTAGTTCAAATCAAACCAAAACAAACTTAGTGAGAATGTTATCAACGAGTTCGGAAGAATTTCCAGGATTCGAGGCAAATAACTCGAAAAATGCATGGCAAGTAGTAAAATCGGCTCCAACAAGAGAAGAAAAATTAATAACAACAACAGCATTAACAACATTACAATCCAAAATAAATTCGATGTTCTGAATAGTGTCGACGAAACGAGCACACAAAGAAATGACGCCGCTTCAGAGAAAACCCTGAAACCACCCCAATATTTATTTACGGTGTAGTTCACTACCCTGATATGGCCAAAAAATTAAAAAGCGTAGCAGAAGATGATCAGTATACCACAAAATGTCTACCGGACAATACTATCAAAGTTAATAGCATAACACCAGAAACCTACAGAAAATTTATAAAATTTATGCGCGATAATAATGTTATTCATCATACTTACCAACCTAAAGATGAGAGAGCTTTCAGGATAGTGATAAAAAAACTTACATCACACAACAGATGTAGAGGAAATCAAGCAAGAATTAGCAAACGCTGGACACAAAACAAGAAATATAATGAATGGTAGACACAGATCAACAAAAGAACCATTAAATATCTTTTTCGTAGACTTAGAACCAGCCCCAAATAACAAAGACATATATAAAATACAGTATCTAAGCAACAGAGCAATAAAAATAGAACCACCTAGAAAATCGAAAGGAATCACTCAATGTACAAGATGTCAACAATATGGCCACACTAAGACATACTGTAACAGACCATTCCTCTGTGTGAAATGTGGTGGACCACACAACACAACTATATGCAAAAAAAGCCGAGACTCTCCAGCAACGTGCGGGTTATGTGGTGGAGCCCACCCTGCAAACTACAAAGGTTGTGAATTCTACAACAACCTCATAAAAACAAAACTAAACAAAAATAACAGACTAAATATCCAACAGAACAAAAATTCAACACAATATGTGGAACATCCAAAACCCCAGCAAAATCAACGCGAACTGGCAGGAGCTTCCCATCACCATCCGCAACCAAGAAAAACCTATGCAGAAGCAGTCAACAATAACAACAGGGAACAACAAGGAAATATCAACGACACCATGAATCATTTTCTTGAGGAATTCAAAATTATGTTCCAGCAAATAATCCAACAAAATAGTATGATAATGAATATATTAACAACGCTCATAAATAAAATTCAATAACATAATAAAAATTGCAGAATGGAATGCCAATGGCCTCCTACAACATAAGAATGAAATAGAAATTTTCCTTCACAATAACTCCATAGATGTCCTACTAGTGAGTGAAACACATTTCACTGAAAAATCGTACTTTGAGATACCACAGTACAGAACATACACCACCAATCATCCAGACAAAACAGCTCATGCAGGTACTGCAATTGTGATAAAGAACACCATAAAACATGAAGAGCTACCAAAGTACGAAAAAGAATTCCTACAAGCCACAACAATAAGAGTACAATCCTTATCCTACAATCTCACTATTGCAGCAGTCTACTGTCCGCCACGACACAGCATCAAAAAAGAACAATTTGAAGATTTTTTTGCTACTTTGGATTCTAAATTTATCGTAGGTGGGGACTTCAACAGCAAACATACCTTATATGGCTCCGGTTGACAACACCGAAAGGAAAGCAACTAGTAAGTCTTGCAGAACAAAAAGGATATTCCTTCTTATCGACAGGATCACCCACCTACTGGCCAACCGACCCCAAAAAAATTCCCGACCTTCTAGATCTATTTGTCACAAATGGCATTTCTTCAACAAACATGGATATAATACCTAGTTTTGACCTGTCCTCAGATCATTCTCCAATAATAGCGACATTTAGCAGCTTTATTATATACAGAAAACACATCACCAGACAACACAATAGAAAAACAGATTGGGACAAGTATCGAACAAAAATTGAAGACGATTACCTCTAGGCACAAGCCTCAAAACACAGAAAGATATAGAGAAGCCTAAGTACATTCAACAACGTGATCTCTAAAGCTGTTGAGGAGGCAACCCCAACAATGGCCCAGCCAAATAAAATCTACCACATCCCAACAGAAATCAAAGAACTTATAGTGCATAAAAGAAGAGCAAGAGCAATATGGCATTCAACACATTCTCCAGTTGACAAGAACAACCTGAATCGAGTGACCAACCGATTGAAGGCAAAAATTAATGAGGCAAAAGAAACATCCTTCTATGAGTATGTTTCAAATCTGAACAGATTTGACAACTCCATCTGGGGACCAATAAAAAATCGTAAGAGGCCAATAATACATATTCCACCCTTACGTAACCAGTCAGATCCCAACTGGGCCAGAAGCGACGAAGAAAAAGCTATACTTTTTGCAGATCACCTAGCCAATGTCTTTACTCCAAACAGCAACACGGTCGATAGCGAAATCGAAAGAGAACTGCAGAAAATATCTCATAGAACAAGATCCATCAGACGTTTCAAACTTGCGAAGTAAAATCTGAGATAAATCACCTCAACATTAAAAAAGCTTCAGGAGTTGATAAAATAACTCCAAAAATGATCAAAGAGCTACCAGAAGAGGAATTACCCTACTCATGAATATATTCAACTCCATCATCAAGCAGAGCTACTGGCCAGAACAATTCAAAACTGCGGAAATAATCATGATTCTAAAACCAGGAAAAGACCCAAACTGTGTAACCTCTTACCGTCCAATCAGCTTGTTACCTGTTGCCTCGAAAATACTAGAAAAACTGGTCCTTCGAAGAATAAAGAATGACCCAAACACAGAAGAGTGGATCCCACTTCATCAGTTTGGCTTCCGATCAGAGCATTCGACAATACAGCAAGTCCACAGAGTCGCTCAAGAGGTGAATAAAGCGCTTGAAGAAAAGAAATACTGTATATCAGTATTTTTGGATGTCAGTCAAGCTTTTGATAAAGTTTGGCATCCTGGCTTGCTTTTCAATATAAAAAAGCTCTTACCCACCAACCTACTTCAATCTCCTAAAATCATATATTACTGACAGGAAATTCAGAGTCAGAGTGAACGACAACAAACAGATTACCACCTTATAACATCTGGAGTTCCGCAAGGAAGTGTACTAGGTCCTATGTTGTACTTGCTGTATACCGCTGATCTACCAACACACAGAAAAATAACAACTGGCACATTCGCTGATGATACGGCTATACTAGCAAGTCATGAAGACCCATTATAGCATCACAAATGCTTCAGAACCATCTCTTGAAATTGAAAAATGGTCAAACAAATGGAGAATTAAAATAAACGAGACGAAGTCAGTTCAAGTAAATTTTTCTCTTCGTAAGGAACAATGTCCTAGGATACAACTCAACAACACCCAGCTACCTGAATCGCCATCGACAAAATACCTGGGCATGCATCTCGATAAACGACTAACTTGGAAAGAACACATTACTAAGAAAAGAAAACAAGTCGACTTGAAAGTCAAGGAGCTTTATTGGCTAATTGGTAAAAAATCAAAATTATCATTGGAAAACAAACTGCTCATATATAAAACTATCATTAAACCCATTTGGACCTATGGAATTGAGCTCTGGGGATGTTCAAGCAAATCCAATGTTTCCATAATACAGAGAAGCCAATCAAAAATCCTAAGAATGATAGCAAACGCACCCTGGTACGTCACGAATGAAACGCTCCATAAAGATCTGAAGATCCCTTACGTAAAAGAAGTTATCCAGGACAGAAGTAACAGACATCACATAAAACTTGAAAGCCATCCCAACGACCTAATTCAACCACTGACAGAACCCCCAAATACTAGACGACTGAAGAGAAACTGGCCAGCGGATCTGAAGGATTCCTGAGGACTTATCAATGGATAAGACCTCATAACGCCACTTAGGAGCTTATAGCTCTGAACCATCAAACAGGCCCATAGAATATAAAAATTCTGATTGCTTGTACATGTACTATAATGAAAAAAAAAAAAAAAAAAATATATAGTTTCATAAACAATATTAATGGAAAACTTAATATAGTTGCCTGAGCATTGTTCAGTACTGCTTTCGCCATATATAGGAATCGAACTGAAAAAAGCATTTGTATGGAAATCTAGAATCTACTATTATTTATCTTCACTTCGCGAGTAGAATCGGGGAATCACAGGACAGAAACGTATTCAATTTTAATATTCTGTTTTTTGTTTAATTTTCAGGATCTTGCATTTTGTTTGAACCAACAAAACAAATGTGCCTGTAATAATATGTTCAATCACGTCAAGAAAAAGTAAAACTGAAATTATTTGTATTCTCCTAGGAGATTCTGCTGCTGAGCTAGAACTCGATTTGAAATAATTCGTAATTAATGAATTGTGAGCCCTGAAAGTACTTTTCTTATGAATTTTTCCTCTCTAAATTTTTTTTTTCATTGAGATATTAAAATGGTAACAATAAAATTGATTTCCTTGTTTTCAAATTATGGTACTATAATTCTGTCAAATGTACTATATTTGGCCTGGCTGTTGTACTATGATACTCCATCAAGGGTTGGCAACACTGTACCGAGCGCTGCGTGAATTGTGAGTTCAGTAATTTCTCATAACTGGAGGAGTCTATTAGTTGTCTGCACAAACACATAAGCGTTCTTCTCACCGCGTCAATTTCCCGTTTCCATTTTCACATTCCATTCCTCGTGTGTGACCTCGTCTTTCCGTGGCCATCCTTCTGTTAGCAAGTCTCTATTACAGGCCCAATAGAGTGAAGCGTTTATCCTTTACCCATCCCCCGTTGTTAATTCTGCTCGTATTTTGAAGATCTGTAAATTATGCCAATTTGTAAGTTGTGCGGCAGTTCGGGCACGCCGACTCAGAAATTCTTGAATTGTGCGTCATGTGCAAAACACTTCCATGCAGATTGTCTGAAGCTCTCACCCTCTGATTCCAATGCCTTGTATGATAATTGGTCATGCCAATCCATGGGCGCCCGCAGAATTTTTTGTCAGGGGGGCCAAATCAAAATGATAGGGCGAAGGTGATATCAGTACCCGTTTTGCTCAAAAACAATAGGGAGATCCAAATCTCAGGGGGGGCCACGGCCCCCCTGGCCCCCCCCTGCGGGCGCCCATGTGCCTGTGTGAAGGACGGTCGCGTCCTCCGGTTCAACGTCTGTTGAAGTCCGGGGTAGCTCAGCTCCTATCTCCGCATTTACATCTAACCAATTTGATATTCTCATGAACAAATTGAGTAAGATTTCTGACGATGTTTCGGAGATAAAGTCTACCCAGCATACACTCAAGGAGGAAATATCTCAATGTCGCTCAATTCTTGAAAAACACAGTTTGTCTATCGATGAGCATTCGACCGCCATCAATCGTCATGAAACCACTCTGTCTGAGCATCAATCTGATATTCTACTTTGCCAATCAGATGTGAAATCTGTTATCCAAAGTCAATCCAAGTTTGAAGACAGCATACGTTCACTTGAAGTGAAGATCGACCAGATCAATATCAACGTTGATTTTTCAAATCGTTCACAACCTCAGGTGCTTCCTGATCAAGTCGAAATACTCGAACGTGTGCGCCGCGCTCACAATATTTTGGTTAGAGGTGTCCCTGAGAGTTCCAAGGAGGAAGACGCCACTATTGTGGGTAATCTGTTGGATTATGTAGAACACAATGCGAGTTCATCTATGATTAATAATATCCGGGTGGGAAGAAGAGATCCTTTGAAACCGAGGTCTATCAAGGTATCCTTCACTAACCCGATGGTGGTGTCCAAAATTCTTCGTAACAAAAAAAAGTGGCCCGCGAATCGACTTTCAGTTGTTATTCAATTTCCGATGATAAGACAACGCAACAGGTTTCGGAGTTAAGTTGCCTGAGAAAAGAGTTAGCTTCCAGAAGAGGTGCTGGGGAGGAGGGTATAGATATAAAATATATCAATGGCGCACCCAAAATAATCAAGATTAATAAAAACAGCCCAAAAAACTAAAAAGTGGTCCACTCGAATGGAGCGTCACCTATTCGAACGTACAGTCATTGTATTCAAAGTTACTCGAGGCAACTTTGTATGCTGCCAACTCCAAACCAACTTTTCTTCTCATCACCGAATCATGGCTTCACCCAGGTATCCTTGACAGCATGGTGGCTGTAGTGTACTGTGATCACATTGTCTCGTGTGTCTATGACTAATGCTATGAATCAGGTAAACGAGAGCCGCAGGCGAGAGTTGAGGATTAGCAGTTAGTTCGTAGGCATTGCCGAGCCAGTGACTAGGGAAGTGAATTCTACAAGTGGCGACGAGTGAAAAGGAAATAGTGTAGTGAAAAGTATAAAAGGAAGTTGAGGTATCGTTGACATCATTGTTAAAACAGTCACTAGGGGTCCCTTCAACTAACACAAGAACGAAACCGACAACACAATAACAAAGGCATATCAAAACCGTTTCATTTTGAATGTCACATATCTTGATTCAATTAATTAAAATTGGTAATCTTACACTTGTTCATATATACGTTCATTCATAAATTGTTGACAGTTCTAGATGCGATTCTATATTTCGGAATCATGAATAGATTTGCCTTGATATTATTTTTCAGAAAAAAAAAATAATAAATAAATAAAAACTAGTAGGTTCTTTCACATCCGATAAATTTAGGCTGAAAAATATTCCAAAGGTCATGAAGGTAAATACTGACAAATGGCGATTCGCCTCCATTTAATTGGAAATTTGCTTAACTTTAATGAGATCCATTCTATTGGAGAAGATGCATTGTGGCAACTTGCCTCCATTTGATTGGAAAAAGTCGTATTGTGGCAACCTGCCCCCATTTGATTGGAAAAAGTTTTCTTTTGGCAAACTGCCTCCATTTAATTGGAAAAAGACGTATTGTGGCAATCTCCCCCCTTTGATTGAAAAAAGTTGTCTTTTGGCAAAATGCCTCCATTTAATTGGAAAAGTTGTATTGTGGTAACAATTTAATTAGAAAAATATTGTGGTATTGGAAATAAACCTCCATTAAATTGGGAATTTCAAATATTAAGTTATTTGTGTTATTGGTCGTCAGACCACCATTAAATTGGGAACGAGGGAAGTAAGTAGACTTTTATTCCAGGTTACCTCAGCCTAATCTACCATCATGGCTAATTCTCTACCACCGTTAGAGGGGTTAGATGTAGAAGGTGATGGTGCTTCCATTGGAAGC
The DNA here is from genome assembly GCA_038502775.1 of Hippodamia convergens. Lineage (NCBI taxonomy): Eukaryota > Metazoa > Arthropoda > Insecta > Coleoptera > Coccinellidae > Hippodamia > Hippodamia convergens. Next base: position 59,774 of record JAVSIQ010000134.1, on the reverse strand, counting down.
AGATGGGAAAAATGGAAGAGAGCCCTGCTTATCTATCTCGATGCAGCTGAGATCCAAGCTCAGCTGAAGAAAAGAGCAACATTGTTGCACTTAGGCGGGACAGGTTTACAGGAAATATATTACAACTTGCCTGGAGCTCATGTGGAAGTCACAGAGGGCGTAAATGTTTTCGATGTGGCCATCCAAAAACTAGATGAATTCTTTTTTCCCAAACAAAATCGAGTTTACGAACGACACATGTTTCGGCTAATAAAACAGGAAAAATTTGAGAGATTTCTAGTAAGACTAAGGAAACAAGCTGACCGATGTAAGGATGACCACTTAATAGACCAGATTACGGAAAAGTGTACATCAGCGGAATTACGGAAGAAAATTCTAACCGTTGGTGATAGTATAACCCTCGATAAGATTATTACAGAAGCAAACACGCTGGAAATTGTTAACAACCAACTGGAAAACTACGAAATGAAAAAACAGGGAAATGATGAAGTAAACAATATTCATAACAAAAGATGCAGACAAAATTTGGAAGGTTGGAATTCAAAACAAGGTAATAATTACAGAAAGAGAAGTTGCGGCAGGTGTGGAAGCACCAAGCATAGGTCCGAGGATAGTGAATGCCCAGCAAGGGAGATCAAATGTTTTGGATGCGGAAAAGATGGGCATTTCCGCCAATATTGTAAATCAAGGAGAGAACCAGTTAAAAGAAAAGCTCAGGATATTCAGCAAGCAGGAAGTAGTTCGAGAAGCGATAAAGGCACGAAGAAAAAGAAAATTGAAGTGGACTACGTGTTTAATGTGAATTCGTTAGGCGGAATACAAACGAATATGCTTATTGATCCCGGTTGTCAGGTGAATCTCATTACAACAAGAACATGGGAGATTTTGAAGGATAAAGGTGTTGAAATCAATAACCAAATAAAGAAACCGGATATAAAACACTTTTTGGTTATGGAAGTACAACTCCACTCAACGTAGCTGGCTGCTTCGATACAACGATCTCCATAGCAAACCGCAAAACACGAGCCACAGTATATGTCATACCCGAAGGAACACGAGATTTACTCGGGAAAGAAACTGCAACCAGATTGGGTGTTCTGAAAATAGGCCTGGATATTAACACAATCGAGGATAAGCCCGTGATACAACCATTCCCCAAATTTAAAAACGTGTTAGTAGAGATTCCAATAGATACGATGGTAAAGCCTTTATCACAACCATATAGAAGAATACCAATCCCGATTGAAGAGAAGGTAGAAAAAAAAGTAAGAGAACTTCTTGATCGGGATATCATTGAAGAAGTACAGGGAGCATCGAGATGGGTATCTCCCGTTGTACCGATATTGAAGGAGAATGGAGATTTACGCCTGTGTATTGATATGCGAGCTGCAAACAAAGCTATAATGAGGGAAAATCACCCCTTGCCGTGTATGGACCAATTGCTTCCTAAAATAGGTAAAGCTAAATATTTCAGTAAGCTTGATATAAAGGACGCTTTTCATCAACTAGAGCTTCACCCAGACAGTAGACATATTACAACGTTTATTACGGCAAAGGGTCTTTACCGATACAAAAGATTAATGTTTGGCATAAATTGCGCTCCAGAGACCTTTCAAAAAGTATTGGAAAGAATTTTAATCAAGAACGAAGGGGCGGTTAACTTTATTGATGATATACTGGTATTTGGCAAAAGCGAGAAGGAGCACGACCTCCAACTAGAAAAAGTTTTAAAAGTATTGAAGGAACATGATGTGTTACTTAATAATGAAAAGTGCCTATTCAAGGTTTCAAAAGTTGATTTTTTAGGCCATGAATTGACCTCAGAGGGTGTGCGTCCCCTGAACAAATACATTGACAGTATAAAAAATTTCAGAGTTCCAACAAATGTCGAAGAATTGCAAAGTTTCCTCGGTCTGGTGAATTACGTAAATAAATGGATTCCGAACCTGGCTACGAAAACAGAACCTTTGAAAGAATTGTTACGGAAGAAACTGGGCAAGAACACGAGTATATTACCATTCTGGAAACCAGCTCAATCTAGCGCTTTCAACGACCTGAAGAATATCTTGACCAAAGTACAATCCTTGGGTTACTATGACGTGAATGACAAAACACAAGTCATAGCAGATGCGAGCCCAGTCGGACTTGGCGCTGTTTTAGTCCAATTAGATTCTAAAGGACCACGCATAATCGCTTACGGAAACAGGACATTGACTGAGTGCGAAAGGAAATACAGCCAGACTGAAAAAGAGGCTTTGGCATTAGTCTGGTCTGTAGAGCATTTTAACATATTCCTATTTGAAAAAGAATTTGATCTGGAGATATTATTCGGGTCTAAATCAAAACCTTGTGCCCGAATAGAGAGATGGGTGCTCAGGCTACAATCGTACAAATACAAAGTGATGTACAAGCCGGGGAAGATGAACATTGCCGATTCATTGTCCAGACTCTGCGTATGCTCAAAAGCACCGATGAAGGGCCAAGACATCCACATCCATCAAATTATTGAACAAGCTAGACCGTGGGCTATTTCAATGAGCGATATCATCGAGTTTTCTGGAAGTAATCGAGAAATAAATCAAGTGAAAAAAGGCATCTATGAACAGGACTGGAACGAGACAGTTAAAAATTACAAAATTTTCGAAAACGAACTATGTTTTTATGGAAATGTATTGCTCAGACGTAATCGGATTGTTATACCCCGGGAATTGCCGAAAAAATGTTTTAGATGCCGCACATGAAGGTCACCCAGGGATCGTTGCAATGAAGGGACGACTACGGTCCAAGGTATGGTGGCCGCAAATCGACAAGGACGCCGAAAATATAGTGAAGTCTTGCAAAAGCTGTACCTTGGTGGAATCACCTAATCCCCCGGCACCAATGAAAAGGCGCGAGCTTCCTTTCGCACCATGGGTAGACGTCGCGATGGATTTGCTAGGTCCATTACCCAACCAGGAGTACGTGCTCGTTATAATTGATTACTACAGTCGTTATAAAGAGGTTAAAATAACAAAATCTGAGACAAGCTCCACAATTATCAAACTCTTGAAAGAAATCTTCAGCAGACTTGGTTACGCCGTGTCAATAACTGCAGACAATGGCAAACAATTTGTAAGCGAAGAATTTAGAAGTTTCTGTAGCAGCTGTAATATAAAAATATTCAACACTGTTCCGTATTGGCCTCAACAAAACGGGGAGGTCGAAAGACAAAATAGAGACATTTTGAAGCGTCTAAAGATAAGCCATCTCGAGAAGAAAGACTTGAAAGAGAGTTTGTGGGAATATCTCATAATGTACAATAGTACTCCTCACTCAACGACGGGTAAATCACCTTCCGAACTATTCTTTAGACGTCAAAATCGAGACAAAATTCCATCACTAGACAAGATATTTGATAATATAGTTGATCGAATACAAAAAAGAAATAAAAACTTCTCTTTGCAAATTAGGGTTTTATTCATTCAACATAGGAGGGATGTAGTGTACTGTGATCACATTGTCTCGTGTGTCTATGACTAATGCTATGAATCAGGTAAACGAGAGCCGCAGGCGAGAGTTGAGGATTAGCAGTTAGTTCGTGGGCATTGCCGAGCCAGTGACTAGGGAAGTGAATTCTACAGTGGCAATCCCGGGATATTCTCTATTCAGGAGTGACAGTGTGACAACCATTGGTCATGGGGGGGTATGTGCCTATATCCTCGATAGTGTGATTCGTGATTTTGCTGTTGACGCTTCATCTGTTCATCTACCCGGTATTGACAACATTGTCTTGAACGTTTCATATAATAAAAGAGAGGTTTTAACGATTTTGTGTGTTTATAGACCTCGACCCAGCCCAAGTGATTCTCAGTTGTGTAGCCTTTTAAAGGATCTAACCAATAAAAAGAAGAACCTATTTGTTGTCGGTGATTTCAACATGCCGGACGTTCGATGGCCCTTGTCCAGTAGCAGGGACTATAACTCTCCTTCGGGTTTATACGTCGACACTATCAGAGAGAATAATCTTTTGCAGCTAGTAAGTGAACCTACTCGATTCAGGAGCGGTCAGACCCCGTCCTTGCTGGACCTTATTCTGGTAAATGATCCAGATCTTGTTGCTTACCATGAAGTTTTGCCACTTTTTGGAAGGTCAGACCATGTCACTCTTTCTTGTAAGATCCAACTCAACATCACTGAACCAAAGAAAGTAACTAAGCGTGTGAAAGTTATTGATTACGAACAACTCAACGCCAATTTGGAGAATGTTGACTGGGTGTCAATTCTGCATTCGAGCATGGATGTTGAAGTAATGTGGTCTACCTTCGTTGACAGGCTTTCGGTTGAGTGTGAGTCCTGCACTTCCTATCGCTCTCTGACCACAATTCCATCCAAACCGTGGATCAACAAACGCATGCTGAGGATGCTGCGCAATAAGAAATCCATGTGGCAGCGCTATTTGCGCAGCCGTAGGGACGAAGATTACGTGGCACATAGAATCTATTCCAATAGAATCAAAGTTTTGCTGGAAGGTGCAAAATCAAGTTTTGAGTCTAACCTGGCGTCTTCGAGGGACCGCAAAAAGTTCTTCAGGTACGTCAGGTCCAATCTCAACACTAAGGTGACCATCCCGATGGTTAGGAATCGACAAGGCTGTGAGAGCAAAAGTGCTGCCGAGTTTGCAGAGTCGTTATCTGAAACTTTTGCAGCTAACTTCATCAAGGAACCTGACAACCTTCCTAGGACAAATTTTGCCGGCACTCAAGGTCAGCTCTCTTCGGTCGAGTTTCCTCCCGAACTTGTTGAAAAGCATTTGTCCTCACTGGATATTGCAAGTGCACCTGGAGGCGATAGGATTTCTGCTCGATTGCTCAAACATTGCGCTACATCATTATCTCTCCCGCTGTCCCTGATTTTTGAGCGATCGTTCGCCACGCACGCGTTGCCGGGATGCTGGAAAGAGGCTCTGGTTACTCCGGTTTTCAAAAAAGGTGACAAGCACGACCCGAACAATAATTGTTCGGGTTTACAGACCAATTAGTCTCATCCCTATAATTTCTAAAATCTGCGAGAAAATAATTCATGAAAAGATTCTTCATTTCGCCCTCTCTAACCGTATTATCCCTGATAATCAGCATGGATTTCTGCCGGGCCGTTCCGTGATCACCAATCTGTTGTCGTGTGTTAACGATTGGAGTACGATGCTGGATAGTCAAGTTCCTGTAGATATCCTTTACTTGGATTTTTCTAAGGCCTTCGATCGAGTGTCCCACAAACGTTTGCTCCTCAAACTCGAAAATCTTGGAATTTGTGGTGATCTGCTCCTGTGGATCAGAGCTTTTCTCTCCAACAGAACATTTCGAGTTCGTGTCGGAGATTCTCTGTCCTCTGAAACAGATGTGGTAAGTGGAGTTCCGCAGGGTTCTGTTTTGGGCCCGCTCCTCTTCCTACTGTTCACATCAGACCTTCCTACTGGGCTGAAGTCGACTTGCTCCTTGTTTGCCGACGACGCAAAAATTTACGGCAACCCGTTAACCGGGGCGCATCATTTGCAGGATGACCTCGACTCTATTCTGAGATGGTGCTGTGCTTGGATGATTCCCCTGAACAAAGAAAAATGTAAAGTGCTCCACATGGGTAGAAATAATCCAAAACGAATCTACCATTTAAACCAAGACATTATTCAACTGGTTTCTTCCCACTGTGATCTCGGAGTTACTATGACTGAGGACTTGTCTTGGTCTGAACATGTTGTGGCTGTTACCAACAAGGCCAAAAGAATGCTGTACATGGTCCAGAAGACCTTTGGACGCTGTGATCCTCAGACCAGCAGCTTTCTATATTCCACTTATGTGCGTCCTATTCTCGAATACGCTGGACCAGTGTGGGCACCAGTCCTATCCCGTGATAAGAACCTCCTCGAATCAGTCCAGCGAAGGGCCACAAGGATGCCTTACGGAGTGATAAGGCCTACTTATGGGGAAAGATTGGATTTGATGGGCCTGCCAACTTTCGAAGCTCGACGCTTAAGAGGAGACTTAATTATATCCTATAGGGCTTTACATCATCTGTTTGATGTGGATCTATCGGTTCTCTTCACTCTCAATCCTATCACTCATTTAAGAGGACACAATTTAAAATTGGCGAAAGAAAAGTTCAAGTCTGCCAGTAGAGAACACTTCTTAACCAACAGGATTTTCGGCTCTTGGAACGTACAACCAACCTACGTGGTTAACGCTCCTTCGGTAAACGCGTTTAAGAATTCTTTGGACAGATGGCTCGCTAGCAACGCCCAGTGACAGTTCTTTGTGCTATGCTTAACGACTGTGACAGTTCATTTTTTCTTTATTCTCATATGTTGTAAGTTTATTGAGTTTATAGATTTTATCTCAACTCTACTCCATTTTATAATAATAATAATAATAATACATTTTTGAATCCGTACTTTTCAGATGCCTCCTGTACAGTCTTCAATCTCTCCAACGTAAGATCCTCTTTCATAGCTAATCCAGTTCCCTTTAGATACTTTTTTTTCATATAAATTAAGTTTTTGGAACTTACTTCATTAAAAGTGACCAATAATTGTCGAGGACGTCCTTCTTTCACTTTACCAACCCTATAGACAGCAACAATTTCCTCGCTCATGGATACATTAAGTTTATCAACAAACAGTTCCTTGACCCGTTCTAACACATTTTCACCATCAGTTTCTTCGTAGCCGATAATTCGAATATTTTTATTTCTTGACCTCTTCTCCAGGGAATCCACTTTTTGCTCCAACTTCTTATGCGAATCTTCCGATGTATCATCATTCAGTTTGTTACTGTTTGACTTTAAAATTTCTTTCTCTGCTTCCAAGCATGCTATTTTAGCATCATATGGGGTAAATTTTTTAGCAAATTCTCTAGACATTGTATTATTAATGCAATCGGAAATACTCTTGATAACACTCTCCGATTTCAAAGCTTCAATGAGAGATTTTTCAAAGTCCGATCTTTTTCTTGTGGACATTTTCCGTGAATTTAATCAATCAACACGACAAACAGTATCAAATAATTTTTTTATCCCACAAAAAGTCAAAACTTTGCACACAAATCGTAGTAGAGCTCCTACATATACGTCCGTTCTCGTCGACAGCTGAACATGAACATTACTTTTCTGGAAACCAATCATCAATCCATCGCGTGGAAATCAAGATATGGAAGTTTGAAATTTGAAAATTTTCATTTTGAACTGAAAAAATTTCAAAATCAGAAAAACTGGAAATATTCCACCTTTATCATATTCATGGAAATATTCCACCTTTATCATATTCATATTCAAATATTTCATTTCAGATTGCTTGCTGAATTCGTCATTATTTATATTATCGAATACACTCACAAAATTTGTTTCAGAAGTTCCGTTGTTGAAACATGCGGATTTGGCCTCACTGTCGATAGCATTTTGTAGTCTGCTCATTGATTCTTCAAAACACACTTCATTTAAATCTGCTAGGCGTGTTTTCAGTTTCGTTATTTCGAGATCCTTTTCCTCGCATTGACATGTTTTGGAGGTTATACTATCACAACAAATGATTTTTCCATCAGCATCAACAAAAATTCCACAAATCTTCAATATGCAGCTGGGGTGGTAATTATTATTGCATTTAGAACAGGTGATGCAAATTTTCACCTCTTTGGTGCACTTTTTGCACAATTTTTCAACAGTTTTTAAACTACGTGGTGACATGTTGCTGTGTCGCGTCATTGAAGTATCAGATAGAGCGCCCTCGGAAACCAGTATTTCGAATATAAAAATGAAGGTATTGGCCGTAGTTTTCGCGAATAAAAATGAAGATGTTTTTTCATTTCTCATTTTCGAGTTGACGTCAAAGGGCTGTACTGGCAACAATATACGGGACAGGAATCTACAAGGTATTTTGGCTGAATTTGCTCGATCGGTTCTAGAACCTCCATGCCTAAAAATTACTTTAACCCTCCTGGATTTCGTCTGAGAATGCAAAATATAGCGTTTTATGGGGGTTCTACCCCTTACGATTTTTTCGGTCGGAAGTTCAAAATATTTATTGCGTGTTTTTGTGATAGAAACAAAGTCTTGAGGTCACTGATCACTTTCCTGCAAATCAATCATCAGTCCGTCGCGTAGAACTCAGGATATGCGAGTTTGAAATTTGAAAATTTTAATTTTGAACAACAAAAATTTCAAAATCAGGAGAAACTAGAATTATTTCACCTTTATCAGATAGAGGGCCCTCGAAAACCAGTAATTCGAATATGAAAACAAAGGTATCGGCCGTAATTTTTGCGAACAAAAATAAAGTTTTTTTTTTCATTTCTCATTTTCGAGTTGACGTCAAAGTCCTGTACTGGCAACAATATACGTGACAGGAATCTACTGGGTATTTTTTTCTAAATCTGCTCGTCCGGTTCTAGAATCTCCATGCACAAAAATTATAATAACCCTTCCGGAACTGAAAAAATTTCAAAATTGGGAAATCTGGAATTATTTCTCCTTTATCAGATAGAACGACCTCGAAAGCTATTATTTCGAATACCCGAATGAAGATATCGGCCGCAGTTTTCGCGAAAAAAAAAGGTTTTTTTTCATTTTCGAGTTGAATTCAAAGTGCTATACGCTCAACAATATACGTGACAGGAATCTACTTCGTATTTTTTCTGAATTTCTAGAACTTCCGTGCACAAAATTTTCTATAACTCTCCTGGATTTCGTCTGAGAATGCAAAATATAGCTTTTTAGGGGGGGTCTACCCCTTACAATTTTTTCGGTCAAAATTTCAAAATTTTTTATTGCGTTTTTTTGTATCAGAAACGAAGTGTTGAGGTCACTGATCACATTTCTGTAAACCAATCATCAGTCCGTCGCGTAGAAGTCAGGATATGCAAGTTTGAAGTTTGAAAATTATCATTTTGAACTAAAAAAATTTCAAAATCGGAAAAAACTGGAATTATTTCACCTTTATCAGATAGAGCGACCTCAAAAACTAGTATTTCGAATATGAAAATGGAGGAAGCGGCAGTAATTTTCGCGAAAAAAATAAAGTTGTTTTTTCATTTTTTATTTTCGAGTTGATTTCAAAGGGTTGTACTGAAAACAATATACATGAAAAGAATCTACTAGGTATTTTTTCTGGATCTTCTCGACCAGTTCTAGAACCTTCATGCACAAAACTTATAATGACCCCTCTGGATTTCGTCTGAGAATGTAAAATATAGCGTTTTAGGGGGGGTCCACCCCTTACGATTTTTTCGGTCAGAATTTCAAAATTTTTTATTGCATTTTTCTGTATTCAAATCAAAGTGTTGAGGTCACTGATCACTTTTCTGGAAACTAATCATCAGTCCGTCGCGTAGAAGTCAAGATATGCGAGTTTGAAATTTGAAAATTTTCATTTCACCTGAAAAAATTTCGAAATCGGAAAAACTGGAATTATTTCAACTTTACCAGATAGAACGATTTCGATCACCAGTATTCCGAATATAAAACTGAAGGTATCGGCCGTAGTTTTCGCGAAAAAAAAATATAGGATTTTTCATTTTTCATATTCGAGATGACTACAAAGGGCTGTACTGGCAAGAATATACGTGACAAGAATCTACTAGGTATTTTTTCTGAATCTACTCGATTAGTTCTAGAACCTCCATGCTCAAAATTATAAAATCAATCCTGGAATTAGTCTGAGAATGCAAAATATAGCGTTTTAGGGGCGGTCTACCCCTTACGATTATTTCAGTCAGAATTTCGAAATTTTATTGCGTTTTTATGTATCAGAAACGAAGTGTTGAGGTCACAGATCACATTTCTATAAACCAATCATCAGTCCGTCGCGTAAAAGTCAAGATATGCAAGTTTGAAATTTCAAAATTTTCATTTCGAATTAAAAAAAAATTCAAAATCATGAAAACTGGAATTATTTCACCTTTATCAGATAGAGCGATCTCGGAAACCAGTATTCCGGATATAAAAATGAAGGTCTCGGACCTAGTTTTCCCGAAAAAAAATAAAGTTGTTATTTCATTTTTCATTTTCGAGTTGACTTCAAAGGGCTCTACTGGAAAAAATATACGTGACAGGAATCTACTAGGTTTTTTTTCTGAATCTTCTCGACCAGTTCTAGAAATTTCTTGCACGAAAGTTATAATAACCCCTCTGGGTTTCGTCTGAGAATGTAAAATATAGCGTTTTAGGGGGGGGTCTACCCTTTGAGATTTTTTCGGTCAGAATTTCGAAATTTTTTATTGCGTTTTTCCGTATTAAAAACAGAGTGTTGAGGTCACTGATAACATTTCTTTGAACCAATCATCAGTCCGTCGCGTAGAAGTCAAGATATGCAAGTTTGAAATTTGAAAATTTTCATTTTCAACTGAAAAAGTTTCAAAATCGGGAAAACTGGAATAATTTCCCCTTTATCAGATAGAGCGACCCTGAAAACTATTATTTCGAATATAAAAATGAAGGTAGCGGCTGTAGTTTGCGCGAAAACAAAATAAAGTTTTTTTTCATTTTTAATTTTCGAGTTGACTTCAAAGGGCTGTACTGGAAACAATATACAGGGTGCGGCACGGAGGATGAATGGTTTTAAAAAAATAATAAAAGCGTTAATTTCTACTCAAAAACACATTTATTGACGAAATCAGATTCTCAAGGAAATAGCATTTGAGACAGTCAAGTGTGGAAAATCACATCAGGCATGTGGTGGCCGAAATCGGTGATGCAGTGCTGGAGGCGCTCTTGGAAGTTCGCGTAGACACTCTCCAACATCGCTCTCTCAACTTGGGCAACTTCCACGCGTATAGCCCTTTTCAATTCGTCCTACCCTAGCCTCAAGGCTAGAGTATACGAGACCAAGTCCCGAACTCTGGACGAATTGAAAAGGGCTATGCGCGTGGAAGTTGCCCAAGTTGAAAGAGCGATTTACGATTTTTTCGGTCAAAATTTCAAAATTTTTTATTGCGTTTCTTTGTATCAGAAACAAAGTGTTGAGGTCACTGATCAGATTTCTGTGAACCAATCATCAGTCCGTCGCGAAGAAGTTAAGGTATGCAAGTTTGAAATTTGAAAATTTTCATTTTGAACTATAAAAATTTCAAAATCGAAAAAAACCCTTCATCAGATAGAGCGACCTCGAAAACCAGTTTTCCGAAAATAAAAATGACGGTAGCGGCCGTAGTTTTCGCGAAAAAAAAAATAAAGTTGTTTTTTCATTTTTCATTCTCGAGTTGACTTCAAAAGGCTGTACTGGAAACAATATACGTGATCGATATACCTAGTAGATACTAGGTATTTTTTCTGAATCTTCTCGACCAGTTCTAGAACCTTCATGTACAAATATTATAATAACTTTCCTGGAATTCGTCTGAGAATGCAAAATATTAGAGGGGGTCCACCCCTTACGATTTTGTCGGTCAAAATTTCAAAATATTTTATTGCATTTTCTTGTATCAGAAACAAAGTGTTGAGTTCACTGATCACATTTCTGTAAACCAATCATCAGTCCGTCGCGTAGAAGTCAAGATATGCAAGTTTGGAATTTCAAAATTTTCATTTCGAACTGAAAAAATTTCAAAATCGGGAAAACTGGAATTATTTCACCTTCATCAGATAGAGCGCTCTCGAAAACCAGTATTTCGAATATAAAAATGAAAGTATCGGCCGTAGTTTCCGCGATAAAAATAAAGTTTTTCATTTTTCATTTTCGAGTTGACTCCAAAATGCTGTACTGGCAACAATACACGTGATAGGAATCTACTAGGTAATTTTTCTGAATCCACTCGACCGGTTCTAACACCTCTATGCACAAAAATTATAATAGTTGTAGTAGTTATAGAGCAGGTGGTTTTTATGTATGTAGTAGTTATAGAGAGTAGGTCAATCGTTATGCGTGGTTCCCGCGCAGAATGTTCGAGAAGCTGGAGCGAGCGTGACAATCGCCATGATAAGAATTAAGGAAGTAAGAGTTCAGAGTACTAGTTACTGTCTTTGTGTGAGAAGTTGAAGAGTGTGAAATAAATTATAAAACCCAAAGTGTGTTTATTTCGAAGAGAGCTACAAATAGCTACAAAATACAGAAGTGGGATCAAACCAACCGAAAATAGAGGAAACGTTGGAATTCTTCAAATTTTCTTTTCTTAAATCTGCCAATATGTCCGAAAAAGAAGGCGTCTTCTCTATTGAAGAAGTTGTGAAAGCCACCGTCCGAACGCTGAATTTGGGGGATTATAGAATAAGACTTGGCACAGAAGTATCCACGCTAATTCCCAAGTTTAGTGGAGAAGGTGATACATCAGTAGTCCAGTGGTGGAAACGTATCGAAGCAATCCAGTCAGTTTACAATATCGACGAACAGGTACTGATATTACAAATTATCGCTAAATTAGAAGGCAAAGCTAGAAAATGGTTCGATTCTAATGGGCCCCATCCACTATCAGTTTAACTGAAATTAATCGTAAGGCCCACGGTCTGAATCGCCCACACATTGATCAGTTAATCTTAAGATCTGTGACTGCGGTTGGCGCGGACTGAAGGTCTGTGGGCACTCTTCAGGCGAGGATCGGAAGAGAGATCGCCGACCACCACAGATCTGTCGGACGGTGATCTCAGGTGCCCTCCGCCACACACTGTCAGTTGGCCTGCAGGCTCGTGATCGTCTTCTCTCCGACTCTGTTGTTGTCGTCAGTTTTTCGACAGGCCATTTTCATTCCTGCAGCGATAGTGCGAGATTGGACTGACGGGTGGAGATGGACAGTAAACCAGGTTTCATTTCCGGATTTATTGAATTATACCGAGCCTATCCATGTTTATGAAAAATTAAAAATGACGCGTAAGCAAATAAACGGCTACCTGATGAAGGGTACAACGTGCTTTTAGAATTTCATGAGAAGACTGTGCCATTAGCTACAGTCGATACGGTGAAAAAAAATTTTTTTTGTGATTTCCGAAAAGAACTAGAAAAAGTAAGAAGCAGTAAGTCGGGATCATCAGGAGATGACGCAGTCAACCTTTGTTCGGCACTTATTGCTTGGCGTAAATGGGTGCCCACTCTACCGATTCCGGGTGATACCAAATCTACAAGTTTTCGAAAATCTTTTCCGTAATTTTCAAATTGTTAATCAAATTATCGCGATGAGATTGCCTGAGTTCGCGGAGCAATGTCATATTGTGTCTCTATCTTGGAGGGGCTCTTACACCTAATACCTTCTTCGAGGAGAGTCTCCAAAATTGAAAGAAGGTAAATAGCAAAGCGTTTCCGACGAAGCATGGTGGACAGAACTGTGTGAGATAACTGAAGTTCGCATGCAGTCCCGTTTTGCCATCAACAGTCCGTCTGCAGGCACTGGACGCATAGTGTGTACCACCATCAGGCTAGAATCTGCAGTTTTGTACGTCCGCCTGCAGGCGGTTAACTGATAGTGTATGTTGCTGTGCGATATTGGTCTTACGTTCTCCTATTGAGGCGATGGACTGCAGACAATCGCATAGTGGGTGGGCCGCATAAGCCTGAACACGTCACATACAAATTGCGACAGATCCAGGAAGCATTGTATCAATTGTTTGAAATCAAGGAAGGTACTGTTATATTGATGAAGAAACTCCAGTCAAGAAAGTGGACAAAGGGTCAAAAATTCAGTGATTATTATACCGAAAAGGTTGTTCTAGCCAACAAATTAGGCTTAGACGAGAAAACAAGTATCTCATATATTATTGATGGAATTGAAAATCATTTCTTGAAGACACAGGCTTTGTTGAAGGAATTTAAATCGTTAAACCATATGCTCACTTTATTCAACGATATGTCCAATGAAAGCAAACCAGCCAGTGGAAGTGAAAAGAAGTCGAAGCCGTTCACTCCAGAAGAAAAACCACAACGTTACTTCAACTGTCTAGGAGAAGGTCATATGGCTAATGGGTCCCATCCACTATCAGTTTAACTGAAGTTAATCGTAAGGCCCACGATCTGGGTCGCCCACACATTGATCAGTTAATCTTAAGATCTCGGACTGCAGTTGGCGCGGACTGAAGGTCTGTGGGCACACTACAGGCGAGGATCGGAGGAGACAGATCTGTCGGACGGTGATCTCAGGTGCCCTCCGCCACACACTGTCAGTTGGCCTGCAGGCTCGTGATCGCCTTATCTCCGATTCTGTTGTTCTCGTTAGTTTTTCGACAGGCTATTTTCATTCCTGCAGCGATAGTGCGAGATTGGACTGACGGGCAGAGATGGACAGTAAACCAGGTTTCATTTCCGGATTTATTGAATTTTACCGAGCCCATCCCTGTTTATGGAGAATTAACGATGACGCGTATGCAAATAAACGGCTACGTGATGAAGCGTACAACGGGCTATTAGAATTTCATAAGAAGATTGTGCCATTAGCTACAGTCGATGCGGTGAAAATATTTTTTTTATGTGATTTCCGAAAAGAACCAGAAAAAAGTAAGAAACAGTAAGTCGGGATCATAGGGAGATGACGCAGTCAACCTTTGTTCAGCACTGATTGCTTAGCTTAAATGGGTGTCCACCCTACCGTTTCCAGTTGAAACCAAATCTACGAGTTTTCGGAAATCTTTTTCACCCATTTTCAAATTAATAATCAAATTATCGCTATGAGATTGCCTCAGTTCGCGGAGCAATGTCATATTGTGTCTCTATCTTGGAGGCACTCTTCCACCTAAAACCTTCTTCGAGAGGGGATCTCCAAAAATTGAAAAAAGGTAAATAGCACAGCGTTTAGGACGAAGCATGGTGGACAGAACTGTGTGAGATAACTGAAGTTCGCCTGCAGTCCCGTTTTGCCATCGGCATTCCGCCTGAAGGCACTGGACGCATAGTGTGTACCACCATCAGGCCAGGATCTGCAGTTTTGTACGGCCGCCTGCAGGCGGTTAACTGATAGTGTATGTTGCTGTGCGATATTGGTCTTACGTTCTCCTATTGAGGCGATGGCCTGCAGGCAATCGCATAGGGGGTGAGCCGCATAAGAATTGTCCGAAACCAACCAGAGAAAAAGGAAGTTGCTTCCGATGTGGCAAATTAGGTCATGTGAAGAAAGACTGTCCTAATGAACCAGCCAGAAAGAACGTAACGCAGGAAGGAAATTCTACGACAGCTTTGGTAAAGCAAGTAAGTGTTACACCAATGTACACAGTGCCTTTTTACTCTAAGAAAATGTGTGAATGTCATATTAGATTCAGGTAGCCCAATTTCTTTGATTAACTCCTCTATTGAGAAAAATGTAATTCTAGAGCCAGTAGGCAACAAAAGTCAATTTCATGGTTTGAATGGATCAAAATTAGATATTTTAGGTATGATTACCAAATGTAAAGTAGTCACTAACAACATTGAAGTAGAATTAGATTTAATTGTGGTAACGGAAACCACTATGCCATATGACGTTTTGCTCGGTAGAGACTTTTTTATTAAGCCAAATTTACATGTTTCATTTGAAGGTGGAGATGCGAAAATTAACTCTGTAAACATTTTAGTTGAGAACGCAAATGAAATTTTCGCAATTGATTATGTGAATCAGAAAGAAAAGAGTCCTTGTGATATTGAAGAAATTTTAACCTATAAAGAAAAGGAATTAATTGAGGAAATTTTTGAAAATGAGTATGAAAATGCAACTAGACCAAAAAAATCCATTAACTAAGTTTGAGATGAAAATAGTGGTAGAAAAAAATCATACACCATTTTTTTACAAACCTAGACGTTTGGCATATTCGGAAAAATTAGCACTCAATGATATAATTAATGATTTGCTTGAAAAAGAGATTATTAGACAAAGCAAGTCCGAATATTCCTCACCAATAGTTCTTGTTAAGAAAAAGTCAGGTAAATATCGATTATGTTGTGATCTTAGACATCTGAATAAGATAACTTTAAGAGACAATTACCCAATGCCTTTAGTGGAAGACCACATAAGTCAATTGAGAGACCAAAAATATTTTACTAGTCTAGATCTGAAAAGTGCTTTTCACCATATTGATATGAATGAAGATAGTATCAAATTGACTTCTTTTGTAACACCAGATTCACAGTATGAATTTCTCAAGATGCCATTCGGTTTGAAAAATGGCCCCGCGGTTTTTATGAGGTATATTAATACGATATTTGAAAATTTAATGCGGGAGAAAAAAAATCTTAATCTTTGTTGATGGTATTCTAATTTTCTCTGGAACATTTGAGGATCACATAAATATTTAACGAGAAGTTTTTAAAATTTTAGTGGAAAACAAGTTGAAACTCTAGTTAGGGAAGTGTTCATTTTTAAAAACAAGTATTACATATTTAGGGTATGTTATTTCTGAAAGAGGGATAAGTCCTAGTAAAGAGCATATAAGTGCTATTGCAAATTTTGAAGTTCCTGCTGCTATCAAGTCTGTTCACAGTTTTCTTGGTCTCGTTTCGTATTTTCGGAAATTTGTGCCAAATTTTTCAATTATTACCAAACCACTTCACCAACTTTTAAGAAAAAATGCAGTCTTTTATTTCGGTCCAGAAGAGTATAACGCTTTTAATCAACTTGAAAATAGGTTGATGTCACAGCCAATTTTAGCAATACATTCACCACAAGCAGAAACAGAACTACATACAGATGCTACAATTTTTTATTGCGTTTTCTTGTATCAGAAACAACGTGTTGAGGTCACTGATCTCATTTCTGTAAACCAATCATCAGTCCGTAGAAGTCAAGATATGCAAGTTTGAAATTTGAAAATTTTCATTTTGAACTAAAAAAATTTCAAACTCGGAAAAACTGGAATTATTTCACTTTAATCAGATAGAGTGACCTCGAAAACTAGAATTTCGAATATGAAAATGAAGGTAGCGGCAGTAGTTTTCGCGAAAAAAAATAAAGTATCTTCTCATTTTTCATTTTAGAGTAGAATTCAAAGGGCTGTACTGGAAACAATATACGTGACACGAAACTACTAGGTATTTTTTCTGAGTCTGCTCGACCAGTTCTAGAACGTCCATGCACAAAAATTCCTAAAACCCTCCTGGATTCCGTCTGAGAATGCAAAATATAGCGTTTTAGGGGGGTCTACCCCTTACGAATTTTTCGGTCAAAATTTCGAAATTTTCTATTGCGGGTTTTTGTATCAGAAACAAAGTGTTGAGGTCACTCATCACATTTCTGTAAACCAATCATCAGTCCGTCGCGTAAAAGTCAAGATATGCAAGTTTGAAATTTGAAAATTTTCATTTTGAACTAAAAAAAAAATTCAAAATCGGATAAACTAGAATTATTTCGGATTTATCAGATAGAGCGACCTCGAAAACCAGAATTTCAAATATAAAAATGCAGGTAGGTAGCAGCCGTAGTTTCCGCGAAGAAAAATAAAGTATTTTTGCATTTTTCATTTTTGAGTTGACTTCAAAGGGCTGTACTGGAAACAATATATGTGACAGGAATCTACAAGGTATTTTTTCTGAATCTGCTCGACCAGTTCTAGAACGTCCATGCACAAAAATTTCTATAACCCTCCTCGATTTCGTCTGAGAATGCAAAATATAGCTTTTTAGGGGGTGTCCACCCCTTACGATTTTGTAGGTGAGAATTTCCAAATTTTCTATTGCGTTTCCTTGCATCAGAAACGAAGTGTTGAGGTCACTCATCACATTTCTGTAAACCAATCATCAGTCCGTCGCGTAGAAGTCAAGATATGCAAGTTTGGAAATTGAAAATTTTCATTTTGAACTGAAAAAATTTCAAAATCGGAAAAACTGCAATTATTTCACCTTTATCAGATAGAGCGATCTGAAAAATCAGTATTTCGAATATGAAAATGGAGGTATCGGCCGTAGTTTCCGCGAAAAATAATAAAGTTTTGTTTTAATTTTTCATTTTCGGCAACAATATAGGTGACAGGAATCTACTAGGTATTTTTTCTGAATCTGCTTGACCAGTTCAAGAACCTCGATGCACAAAAATTTCTATAATCCTCCTCGAATTCGTCTGAGAATGCAAAATATAGCTTTTCAGGGGGGGTTCACCCCTTACGATTTTGTGGGTCAGAATTTCAAAATTTTTTATTGCGTTTTCTTCTATCAGAAACAAAGTGTTGAGTTCACTCATCACATTTCTGTGAATCAATCATCAGTCCGTCGCGTAGAAGTCAAAATATTCAATTTTGAAATTTGAAAATTTTCATTTTGAACTAGAAAAATTTCAAAATCGAGGAAACTTAGAATTATTTCCCCTTTGTCAGATAGAGCGACCTTGAAAACCAGTATTTCGAATATGAAAATGGAGGTAGCGGCCGTAGTTTTCGCGAAAAAAAATAAAGTTGTTTTTCAATTTTTCACTTCAAAGGGCTGCTCTGGATACAATATACGTGACAGAAATGTACTAGGTATTTTTTCTGAATTTTTACGACCAGTTCTAGAACCTCCATGCACAAAAATTATAATAAATCGTCTGGTTTTAGGAGGGTCCACCACTTACGATTTTTTCGGTCAGAACTTCAAAATTTTTTATTGCGTTATTCCATATTAAAAACAAAGTGTTGACGTCACTGATCACTTTTCTCTGAACCAATCATCAGTCTGTTGCGTAGAAATCAAGATATGCAAGTTTGAAATTTGAAAGTTTTCATTTTGAACTAAAAAAATTTCAAAATCGGGAAAACTGAAATTATTTTACCCTAATCAGATAGAGCGACCTCAAAAACCAGTATTTCGAATATAAAACTGAAGGTTTCGGCTCTAGTTTTCCCTAAAAAAAGTAAAGTTGTTTTTTCATTTTTCATTTTCGAGTTGACTTCAAAGGGCTATACTATAAACAATATACGTGACAGGAATCTACTAGGTATTTTTTCTGCATCTGCTCGACGAGTTCTAGAACCTCCATGTACAAAAACTATAATAACTTTCCTGGATTTCGTCTGAGAATGCAAAATATACCGTTTTAGGGGGGGGGTCCACCCCTTACGATTCTGTGGGTCAGAATTTCAAAATTTTTTATTGCGTTTTCTTCTATCAGAAACAAAGTGTTGAGATCACTCATCAGATTTCTGAAAACCAATCATCAGTCCTTCGCGTAGAAGTCAAGATATGCAAGTTTGAAAATTTTCATTTTGAACTAAAAAAAATTCAAAATCGGATAAACTGGAATTATTTCACTTTTATCAAATGGAGTGACCTCGGAAACCAGAATTTCGAATATAAAATGCAGGTAGCGGCCGTAGTTTCCGCGAAAAAAAATAAAGTATTTTTTCATTTTTCATTTTTGAGTTGACTTCAAAGGGCTGTACTGGAAACAATATACGTGACGGGAATCTACTAGGTATTTTTTCTGAATCTGCTCGACCAGTTCTAGAACGTCCATGCACGAAAATTTGAGAATACAAAATATAACGTTTTAGGGGGGGTCCACCCCTTACGATTTTATCGGTCAAAATTTTAAAATTGTTTATTGCGTTTTCTTGTATCAGAAACGAAGTGTTGAGGTCACTGATCACATTTCTGTAAAAGAATCATCAGTCCGTCGCGTAGAAGTCAAGATATGCAAGTTTGAAATTTGAAAATTTTCATTTTGAAATAAGAAAATTTCATAACCGGAAAACCTGGAATTATTTCACTTTTATCAGATAGAGCCACCTCGAAAACTAGAAAATGAAGGTAGCGGCCGTAGTTTTCGCGAAAATGAATAAAATATTTTTTCATTTTTCATTTTCGAGTTGATTTCAAAGGGCTGTACTGGAAACAATATAAGTGACAAGAATTTACTAGGTATTTTTTCTGAATCTGCTCGACCAGTTCTAGAACGTCCATGCACAAAAATTATAATAACTCTCCTGGATTTCGTCTGAGAATGCAAAATATAGCGTCTTAGTCGTTTTTCAGTCGAAGTTTCAATAACCCTATTGCGCATTTTTGTATCAGAAATAAATTGCTGAGGCCACAGATCACATTTCTGTGAACAAATCTTCAGTCCGTCTGGTAGAAGTCAATATATGCAAGTTTGAAAATTGAAATATCTCAGTTTGAACTAGAAAAATTTCAAAATCGGAAATACTTGGAATTATTTCACCTTTATCAGATAGAGCGATCTCGAAAACCAGTATTTCGAATATAAAAATGAAGGTAGTGGCTGTACTTTTCGCGAACAAAAATGAAGTTGTTTTTTCATTTCTCATTTTCGAGTTGACGTCAAAGGGCTGTACTGGCAACAATATACGTGACTGGAATCTACTAGGAAGTTTTTCTGAATCAGCTCGTCCATGCACAAAAATTTCTATAACCTCCTGGATTTCGTCTGAGAATGCAAAATATAGCGTTTTAGAGGGGGTCCACTCCTTACGATTTTGTCGGTCAGAATTTCAAAATTTTTTATTGCGTTTTCTTGTATCAGAAACAAAGTGTTGAAGTCACTCATCACATTTCTGTAAACCAATCATCAGTCCGTCGCGTAGAAGTCAAGATATGCAAGTTTGAAATTTGAAAATTTTCATTTTGAACTAAAAAAATTTCAAAATCGGAAGAACTGAAAATATCTCACTTTCATCAGATAGAGCGACTTCGAAAACTAGAATTTCGAATATAAAAATGAAGGTAGCGGCAGTAGTTTTCGTGAAAAAAAATTAAGTATTTCTTCATTTTTCATTTTCGAGTTGACTTCAAAGGGCTGTACTGGGAACAATATACATGACAGGAATCTACTAGGTATTTTTTCTGAATCTTCTTGACCAGGTCTAGAACCTCCATGCACAAAAATTATAATAACCCCTCTGGATTTAGTCTGAGAATGCAAAATATAGCGTTTCAGGGGGGTCCACCCCTTACGATTTTTTCGGTCAAAATTTCAAAATTTTTTATTGCTTTTTTTTGTTTTAAAAACAAAGTGTTGAGGCCACTGATCACTTTTCTGGAAACCAATCATCAGTCTGTCGCGTAGAAATCAAGATATGCAAGTTTGAAATTTGAAAATTTTCATTTTGAACTAAAAAAATTTCAAAATCGGAAAAACTGGAATTATTTCACTTTTATCAGATAGAGCGACCTTGAAAACCAGAATTCGAATATAAAAATGAAGGTAGCGGCGGTAGTATTCGTGAAAAAAAATTAAGTATTTTTTCATTATTCATTTTCGAGTTGACTTCAAAGGGCTGTACTGGAAACAATATACGTGACAGGAATCTACTAGGTATTTTTTCCGAATCTTCTCGACCAGTTCTAGAACCTCCATTCACAAAAATTATAATAACCCCTCTGGATTTCGTCTGAGGATGCAAAATATAGCGTTTTAAGGGGGTCCACCCCTTACGATTTTTTCGGTCAGAATTTCAAAATTTTTTATTGCGTTTTTTTGTATTGAAAAGAAAGTGTTCAGGGTACTGATCACTTTTCTGGAAATCAATCATCAGTCTATCGCGTAGAAATCAAGATATGCATGTTTGAAATTTGAAAATTTTCATTTTGAACTAAAAATATTTCAATATCGGGAAAGCTGGAATTATTTTACCTTTGTCAGATAGAGCAACCTTGAAAACCAGTATTTCAAATGAAGGTATCGGCTTTAGTTTTTGCGAAAAAAAAATAATAAATAATAAAAAATAGTTTTCACTCAATTGCATCTTATGGTGTCCTTTAGTGGGGCCATAGCCCCGGACTTCGAAAAATTTTTCTGAAACAAAAAGAAGTCGTGAGAATTATCTGTGACATATCCAGAACAACCAGTTGTCTAGAATATTTTAAGAGAGAGGGAATACTTACCATGACGTCCGTATACATATTCGGGTAATCATTGCACTGTTGCTAATGGTAACCAATGTCAAATTTTGGGATATTTAACGGTACCTGTAAAAGTTTGTGATCGTACGGCTTTGATAGATATTTTGGTAGTGCCGACTCTGACTCATTTGCTAATTTTGAGCGCTGATTTTTGGAGTAAGATAGGAATCGTTCCTAATTTGAGATCGAAAGAATGGAGCTTTGCTTCAGATATATCAGTCAATAATATCCAACCAAAAACATTTTCATGTAAAATATTGCCAAGACGAGGCCGTATTTCTCACGTTATCAAAAAGTTATCAGATCTCATGTGGAGCCAAGCTGCTAACTCTATACTCTTTAACTTCACAAGTCCCTATTTCACAAACTCTACGCCTTAGACAAAATGAGTAACTTGGCCGTTTCCTTACTATGAGAACTATTGTATAACAGAAAAGTTTCGAACATAGAATGGATTTTTCACCTTACGCTTATTTAGCGGAAGAGAAACGGCCAAGTCACTCTTTTTGTCTAAGGCGTAGAGTTTGTGAAATAGGGACTTGTGAAGTTAAAGAGTATAGAGTTAGCAGCTTGGCTCCACATGAGATCTGATAACTTTTTGATAACGTGAGAAATACGGCCTCGTCTTGGCAATATTTTACATGAAAATGTTTTTGGTTGGATTTCACTGCTTTTTGTAGGTTGCTTACGAAAATATCTTTTCTCTTTTTTTCCTGATAATATATGAATATAATAATTCAATACGATACGATTTGATATGGTTTAATACAACAAATAATAAATAATATATTAAATGGGTTCATTAATGAGATTGAGCAATTTTAGAAAGTATTAGGGTATCATCTTTTATATGGAATACAAATGAGCATGAATAATCCTAGCAGTTGGAATTCAGGGACTCTAATGAATTGCTTATAAGGTTCAGTTTTCCTTGTTGATTTATTTTGTGTTCATTTTTTCCTTTTTTGATCAGTTCTCCTTTTTTTTTTCGGGTTAATTTCTTGAGCTTCAGATGTGCCTCTTTTCATAGCCACTCCCTATCTTTGCCTTTTTTCATTTTGGTTTTCCTGCTGACAATGATCGATAAATCAGGCCGATACTTCGCTCTCAGACGGTTATATTCAACTATAGCTGATTGTTGTGCTTTTATACAACTATAGTCTATGTTTATAAGGTGAACACCTTGCAAATTATTCACTCGAGAGAGTGCTACATAAGCTTGCCCACAAGTAAACGTGGATGACCCTATGTCAATGAGAGCATTATTCAAAGTTAATCCTTGGCTTTTATGAATAGTGATGGCATACGCTACACAAATGGGAAACTGTTCACGATGAACGAATGCTCTATTGATAATTTCAAATTTGGACGTCACAGGTGCTAGTTCGTGTCTGAGTCCGTTATTAAATATGATAACGACTTTTTTAGCTTTGTCCTTGTCGTTCAAATCCCATTCCACTTTGTCAACAATGCCTATAGCACACTCACAAGGCCCAAAGAAACGTCTATATTTCGTTTAAGCATTACTTTAACACCTTTCTTGATAATTATAATTTTTTCTAAGCCTGCTGTCATAGAAGCATCCTCCTCATATTTATCAATGGACTCGCGAGCTCTCTTTGCCAGATACCTAGGACAATCTACACTATCTTTTGCTTTTAGTATAATTTCCGGATTAGGAATGGCTTTCAACATGGCATCATTGAGTTGATGGGTCATATTTTTAGTGGGTAACAAACAAACTGTATCTGTAGGAAGCAGACTGAGACATTCTGCTATTTCATATAATCTACTCTCGTTAGTACCTGATTTCAGTTTGATTAAACGGTCTGATAACATGCGGCGGTCTTCTTCTGTGGTGACTCCTGTTCGTATTCTCAAAAGCATTTCCACAAACTTCATATCACTCAACTGCCGCATGTTTTGTGTTAACTCCTGGTATTTAAAAAGATCTTTCCACAGATTTGGGAAACTAAGAGCACCTATTAGCTTCGTTACTTCTCGAGAGGTTAGTTTTATAAAAGGAGAATTTTCCCTTACAGGCGGAAGCTGCAAAAGATCTCCTAGAACTAAGATATTCCTTTTCCCAAACCAACCGTCTTCTTCGTCCATGGTGTCAAATATTTCGGCCAGTCGCATATGTATATAAGACAAAGTAACGTTCGATATCATTGATACTTCATCAATTATAAATAAAGCAACGTCCTTTAAATCTGACCGCAGAACTTTAAGGACCTCATCAGTAAGTGGCTTATATTTAGGCGTTTGTTTGTGTTCAACTGGCAATTGCAATAATCTTTGTATTGTCAGTCCATTAACATTGAAGGCTGCGATACCCGTTGGAGCTGCAACAGCTACTTTTTTTTTTAAATGTTTTTGTACCCAAGCTTTGAGAATTTTAATAATGAAACTTTTACTGGTTCCACCAGTACCACTTATGAAATAACGAAGAACTTCGCATCCATTTGACATAGTTTCCGTCACTATATTAAATACAGTCTTTTGATCTCTATTAAGTTTACCTATCATTTCATGTAAATTATTATCATCGTCATCATTGTTTATATTATTGAA
This sequence comes from Hippodamia convergens, assembly GCA_038502775.1. NCBI lineage: Eukaryota > Metazoa > Arthropoda > Insecta > Coleoptera > Coccinellidae > Hippodamia > Hippodamia convergens. Next base: position 35,470 of record JAVSIQ010000134.1, on the reverse strand, counting down.
GTCGTCCATGGCATTGACCGCTTCAAGTGCCTCAAAATCTAAAGGATTATTAGGGCCTCCGTCTTCATCATCGTCATTCTCGACCTCCTCGTTAGGTTCGGCCAATTTAGTTTCGACCATTTCGAAAGCCTTCTGTAACTTATTTTGTAATTCCATGCGTAAATTGACATGTTCTAGCTCATTTTTCATATCATCCTTAGCAAAGTTCAACGCCTCAATGTATGTTTCAAATCCGATTTTCAAGTCTGCTAGGTTACGCCATGGTTTGAATAATAAAAGCATTGAGAAGAAATACTTTTCAGGCATTTGTTCAACATCGTACATGTAAAAGTTTATAAGATAAGGCCTGTCTCTTTTCTTCAAATAAGAATTTCCTCCATCGAACGTATAGTACTCTGCTTGTTTAGAAACCGGTCGTGTTTTAACAACATCATAGAATTTAGAGAAATTATACAAGTTTACATTTTCTAACTCAAAGGGCCGAGCTGGATATTTATCGTCTATCCACGATTCGTAATATATAATTGTGGAATCGGAATCCAGCATTGCCATTTCTGTTCTAGACTTGACTTTTCGATTTCTATTCATGTTGACATCAAGCCACCTTATTGTCGTTTGGGGATCAGTGGCATACAACGGAATACCCAACAACGTATCACTGGCCTCTAATGCACCGCACTCTCGATTTGACAACATTCTTAGCCCAATGTTAAACAATCGACCTCTCAAGCTCTTTGTAGAGTTTATATCATCGAAATCAATAAGAGCGTGGGTCTTTTCGGATTTTGTTGTGTATTTAGTAACGTAGTAGTTAAGTATAGCTGTTTTTTCTCCTACATACTGGATATCTATGTTGCCATTCCACGCGAGTAATACAGCTGGGTTGTAATCATTTATCATCTCAGATTCCTTTCTGCGTACAATATTATATAACCTTTTGTTTGGACAAAGAGCTTTTCTGGCCGCGACTGCTTCAGCTGTATCTCTGATAGTGAGATTATCAGTAACGGGTCGTGGAAAACCAAATCGACACACTGATATAAACCCTCTCTTTGATTTTTTTCTTCTCATACAATATTTATTGTGTTTATGAGTTTGGTATCCTACGACCCGTTGGTGAAGAGTTGGTGCAAGATTTTTCTTTGGTACAGCACATGTAACATACTTCGAAATAAAAGCTGCTACCTCATCAATTGGTGAATCTTGAAGCACAGGAGCTCCTTTGACCCACAACATCAAATGAAAATGTTGAGCTCCACGCGATTGATACTCACGCCTCCAAAAGTAGTGCTCTATTTCTCCAAGAGGTCTACTGGTGGAAGTAAGGAAATCTAATGTTGCATGAAATTTATTGTCAATATAACGAGAAGTGGAAACCGGATCTAGGGCTACCAATTCACTGGTTGTCTTATTGGCCATCTCGCTCGAATTGACTTCCAGTAAATATTCTCTCAAATCGTCCCACAACCACTCTGACGCGCTCATAGTCAGGAACCAAGTGGCTGGTCCATAGTGTTGTGTCATGCAGTTCACGTCGTTTCTGGGTTTTTTCCAATACTGCTCAGTGTTTCGCAGCCTAGCGAATAGAGCAGTTAGATCTCCTTCCAATTCATCATTATTCAAAATTTGTAGATACCGTCCAGCAGTTATCATTTGTTTCTGATTGACTGTATTCATTTTATAGAATATACCTGAATTTAAGTGGCGGACATTCGTGTCGTGAAGTAAAAAAAATAAATATTGTTGATCTAATCTGAATCTTGAATGTTTGGACATCAATCTGGATTTTATATATTCACTTGACGTTAGCCTTTGTGAACGTGTATGAAATTGGCCGTATTTTCCATTTGGGAACAAATAGGGAAAACATTTCACATCAAGATCCTTGTCTGTGGAATAGATAGGTGTTGTATTCACTGTCTTCATTTGATAGAGATCTGAAATTAATGCTTTTTTTCTTTTTTCATACAATGGATATATAGTATATTGTTCGTAATCTATGGAGTTACTATCTACCTTTACCTGTGTCAAAAGTGGATCAAAAGCTTTCTAATTATTTTGATCAAATTTATCATTATTTTCTTCTACTACATATTGTAGATTTCTATTGATTGTTTGGAATAAATGTTTGGAAATATTTGGTAATTTTATTTCACAGTAAAGTGGGTTCATTTTCTTCAAGTAACAAAGTGCGGAATATACTTTATCAACATTAACTATATCTTCCCAAATAATCTTAGATTTTGTTGGTCGTCCTCGTATCATTATGTAAAGTTCTTGGTTCTTGTTTATGGGATCTTGTGGCTTAGGCAATTTATTCAATGTTTCCTCTAAAGGCAAAGGTAAATGAAAAGTTCTACCTTTACATTTTTTCACCATTTCTCGGTTTGGCAAAGATTTGTTCGCTACTGGATTCATCGATAAGACTACTTGGAATGCCTTTGCACGCTGTATTAAGATCTTTTCGTAATCATTTAACTGGCTTATCTCTGATGGAATTGCATCGACAAACAAGTCATTAAGGACACAAATAGCTGGAATTTGGTTAGCGCGCATCTTAGTGAGACATGTGTGACATATATATGGGCTATGATTCATATTTTTAGAACTATAGTATTCAATGAGCTGTAACCAAGCATTCGAAGAAATGGGCTTCCGTAAAAGATTCAGATTAGAAATATATTTGGAGCAGTAAAGTTTATTACAGGACATACATTCCAATTTAGGTGTATCCAAACTTTTTTAAGAAAGTAATTTGAATGCATCACCAAACTCTTTGATAATAAAATCTTCCACAATTTCTCCATGTTCGGTGCATTCAATGTCTATACTCTCAGGTACGGAATTTTCTCCTAATTCTTTTATTTTATGCGGGTTTACTGTTCTTAATGCAGTATCAATTTCTTTCAATTGATTGCAATCACTTTGTAGTTGATACATTTCTCTGATGATCGTTCTTAATCGTGGAGAATGGGACTTTACCTTGTTAATATAAGAAATATGAGCCTTGAGACGTCTGTTCAAATATAGTGGATACAGCTCTGCTGGTGATTTACAGTGAAACTCTTCAAATCTACTTCTTAATTGAAATATTAATTCTTCATTCAATGCACATATGGCATTATTACAACTCCATACTAAACCTTTACCATGCTTTACCGTTTTTTCAAAGACAGCTTTGCCTGTGTCATCAATTGCGATTGGGTTTTGGTCACTGTAAACTTTATAAGCATACTCTATATAAAATGTTTCCTGGTTATCTCGATGCTCAAGTTTTCCGAGAAACATTTCAAGTTTTTCATATACCGTTATATTATCAGGACATTCTTTCAACCTTTCTAAAGCAGACATACACGTATTCTTTATTTTTTCAGCAGTTCTTAAAAGACAACCCAATGTTCGTTGTCTTTTGTAAAGAGACCATTTAACTAATCTTTCAGCTTCCAGCCTATCGTTTATTTTAAAACTTAAACTTTTTATTATTTGCTCAACATTTTTCATTTTAAATAGCAATTTTTCGTTCAATCTTTTACGACGCGCTGCTTCGTGGTTAACTTCTGGGTGAGAGGCAGAGTATCGAGCAACTGCCTCACGGTTAACCTCCGGATGGGACACCAAGTATCGAGCAACTGCCTCACGATTAACCTCTGGATGAGAAGCTGAATATCGCGCTACAGATTCACGATGTTGCTCAGCGTGCGATTGAGAATAACTCAGAACTGTATTTCTCCGTTTTTCAGCATGATTTTTACGGTAGTTTGTTGCAGCCTGCCGAATCTGTTCACTTAGGGACAATTCGGAGGTTTTTGGTCTTCCTCCCTTATTTTTTTTAGGCCTCCCTGCCTTTTTCGGGGTGGAAACGACATTATTGGATGTTGGACAAACATTAATCGGAATGAGGACGTCATAGTGTCCACTCAAAGAAAGTCCACTAAATCGTAAACGTTTAACAGGACCGCCAATATGAGAAAAAGTTCCTCTCAAAATGTTATCTTGATAGACCTCAAAGGTGAACGGATAAATAGCTGCCGCAGCCATCAGTTCAGAGGTACCGCCATAGGTATTGCTATTCAACATTTCCCGTGAATAACAATCAGGATCACGATAGAAGTCCCCATTTTCGGAACAAGTATACAATTGTAGGTCATTCCAGTTGACTACAACATATCGCACAATAGCAGTTCTGATTTGCAAGGCCACCTCAAGGTCTATTTTGTCATACATTAAATATGCCAAGGAATGAAAAAGACAGGAACCATCCCCCGGCATATGAACCACACGATGACAACGAGGTCCCAGATCAATTTCAAGGGAAACTAATTCACAATCCATGTTTGAAAACAACAACATACAAAGTGAAGACAATACCTGTAGGTATCTACCTAGGTTCAAGCCTATCAAATATAAATAAAACTATCTCAAACTCAAACAACCCTTCAGAAGATATTCTAGACGGATAATGTATGTATGCTTTATCTATCTAAGAACATTCAGTACTCAATATTTCAATGAGAAAGACACTTCAGCGCATTCAAATCTTAATCCGTCGAATTTTAAATCCGGAGAACCAGTCAGAACGATTCCTCTCCTTTGAGTGAACAGCCGATATGATGTGACGTGAATTTATACTTTCTGCTATTGAGTTCGGTCGTATTCGGCAACTCTCGCCTCTGTTTGTTAGAATCGCAGAGTAGCACGCTCCCTGCTCCCTCGCTGAATCCCGAATGTATGAACCGCGACGCGAGTATAATAATTATTTATATTTATATACATTGAAAAATGTGATTGTGGTTATACGTGGGGAACCACATCAAGACGAATATAAAACCACAATGTTACATTCATTTACTTGAAAAGACGCCAAATTCTATTTGTTAAAGTTACATTATGGGGCGTTTTCCCAGACTTCACCCCCTTATTTGAAATGTGGGAACTGAGTTACTGAAAATTAGGAAATATCTATTTTATTATTCATAACGAGCAGTACCTATGCATAAATTTCAGATCCCAAGTATCTACACTTATACATCCACTGGTTCTAAGGGTTGGGGGATGAAAGTTTCAAGTTTGGGAATTTTTCCGATGTTTGTGTACTGAAACTAACTCACATACCAAATTTCAACTTCACAGGACATCGGGAAGTACCCTAACAGTTTTTATGATCATCAGTGAATGAGTGACGAAATCGGGGGTTTTTAGATATCTATAAAATCTGAAGTGTACGAACTATGCACTTGAAACTTTGCACGTTTGATAAGTTCACTAATGGCATCATATCCTGAGAATTTCATTCATCTGCTGTATTCCAAACTCGAGTTATGAGGGTCCGAAATTACGACGAAACACTTCTAGATAATATAGTAGTGCCCCGGCCCGCGCCTCGCAAGGCTCGTCTTGGCGGGGGCACTACCGTGCCCCCAGATATTGGCACAAACTTCTCTTTCCGAAAACGAGCGATTTAGACTTGACCAAGTTTTGGAGGGTATATTCAGTAAACCTCGGTCAGAAATCGGTCTTACGAATCTCGTCCATCATGAGATTGAGCTGATTGATGAAACGCCAATTAAACAGAGATACTACCCAGTATCGCCTCCAGTACAAAAACAAATCAATCTAGAACTAGATCAAATGCTCAAAAATAACATCGTCGAACCTTCTGACAGCCCTTGGTCTTCTCCTATTATTCTTGTAAAGAAACCGGATAATACTTATAGATTTTGCGTCGATTATAGGCGTTTGAATAGAGTAACGGTTAAAGATGCTTACCCTTTGCCAAGAATCACAACAATTCTCGATAAACTGAGGAGATCTAACTACCTTTCTACTATTGATATAAAGAGTGCTTTCTGGAATATACCGATGACACCAGATTCTGAGAAATATACTGCTTTCACCGTACCTAATAGAGGTTTATTTCATTTTAATCGTCTCCCTTTTGGACTTTGTAACAGTCCTGCTACTTGACAGAGATTCATAGATAAAATTATAACCGGTGAATTAACGGAATTTTGTTTTCCTTATCTCGATGATATTGTCATAGTGACGGAAAATTTCGAAAATCATCTAAGAATTTTGAAATTGCTCTTATCTAAAATATTCTCGTCCAAATTCAGTCAAAGAGCTCCGTTGCTTATTGGGGATGGTTAGCTGGTATAGACGTTTTATACCAAACTTTGCCCATATATCTGCTTCTTTGAATAATCTACTTAACCCAAATAGACCTACCGTTCCGTATAAAGAACACCTATCTAAAAGTTTTCTATTCATGCTCAAAATGAAGAAACAAAGAAGGTGTCAATATAAACACATAAATTAATGCTTTCTTCAACACTGAATATAACCTACAAAGTGCTTCAGTATTCAAATTCACTTTAATGCCATGTTAACTTCATAAATATATCAATTGTTGCAATACCTCATTTTGTCCAGTGGTGTATTTTTTCATATGTATTTATTTAATCTCGTTTGCGAATAAAATAATTATATCTATGGATGGAGGAATAATATAAGAGGCAAATTCATCTTCTCCATGATTTCGAATCCTGATTTTTGCTACGTAAATGAAGGCGTTCTTTTAACGGAACGGTAGGATTATTACCTACTATATTACCTGAATATATTGTTATAACTATTGGAAAAATAATCTGACTCTGCATGAGATACTACATCATGCAGATAATCTGGATATGATTTCAGAACCACCTGATAGCAAAATTTTCTTCTGCACATAATTCAATAGTTTTCTGTAACTGAAATAACAATAATGTTGCTTATGCGCCTACTAATTTCTTATTCGTATTTCCATGCACCAAAGAAAGTAATAATATATTCACCATGAGAAAAAAATATCATTGACCAACCAAAACTCATGCAACATTTGAATATATGGGGGGCGTTGACTGATCCCGTGAAAACATGGGTTAGAATCGTATTTCGACAAGGACAAAAATTGTATTTCCCACTTCTTGCACACTGCTTTGACATGGTTGTTCAGAACGCAGAAATAGTAACAAACTAGACTAGTTATCATCGCAACAAGATTGCAGGAAACTAATAGAAAAACAACAAAAACTGGACCATCTAAGCAATCAAAGAGTTTACACCAATCTTCAGGATGGGTCAGAGTAGACCATCTGATTGTTTACCAGAATAAAAAAAAAAATTGTGAGGTGTGGCATAAAAACCAATATTTTATAAGTATTAAATATAAAATAACATAACATCCGAAAAATTGCTTCTATAATTACGACATATTATAATTCAATGTTCATTTTTCATAGAATGAATTTTAGTAGCTCAAAAACCTACCGTTCCTTTAAAAGAACACCACAAATTTTAACTTTTCGCGAAAAATAAGCACACATCAGGATGGAAAATATGAAAAGGCTCCATTTAAACCATAATTTGACACAATTCTTATTGAAATGAAAGAAAAAAAATTTCAGGTCTATTTGGGTTAAGAAGAATTCTATCTTTAGGTGGACTGAAGAGTGCGAAAATTCATTTCGACTCATCAAGCAAGCACTTATATCTTCTCCTATACTGGCTTTTCCTAATTTTGATTTGCCTTTCGTCGTTCAATGCGATGCCTCAGGATTTGGTTTGGGTGGTGTTTCAACTCAAAAATATCCTGACGGGGATAGAGTAATAGCTTATGCTAGTAGATCGCTTTCACGAAATGAAAGAGTTTTCACGACAACAGAGTTGGAATGTCATGCAGTTCTTTTTAGCCTTGAAAAATTCAGACCTTATATAGAGGGTTCAAAAGTAACAGTAGTCACTGACCATAGTAGTCTTTTGTGGTTACACAATCTTAAAGATCCGCGAGGTCGTTTAGCAAGATGGTCTGTTGCTCTCACTCAGTATGACTTTGAAATAGTTCATAGGCCTGGTAAGGAAAATGTTGTCCCGGATTTTTTGGGTAGATCTGTCGGGAGGAATGACACTGATGTGTCAGTATATGAAAATTTTTTTCCATTAATACAAACGTCATCCATTGAAAAAGACGAGAAAATCGTTGACGATCATTTGTTCGATAAGTGGCATTCTGGTATGATATCCCGTATTAAAATGAAACCTGATAGTTATCCGAAGTGGAAGGTTTCCGATAATGAGCTGTTTAAATATTGTCGAGTCAAATACCCACTGTTAACCTACGATGACAGTGAGTAGTGGAAATTGGTTGTTCCGAAATATGATCGAAGAAAGATAATTTCTTTGTATCATGATGACACGCGGTCAGTTCATTTAGGTTTGAATAAAACTGTTGGAAAAATTTTACAAAAATTTTACTGGCCAAAATTGCGCTCAGATGTTTCTGCGTATATAAAATCATGTAGCGTTTGTCAAAAATTTAAAACTGTACAGAAGGCTCCTGCTGGTTTTATGGTTACCGGGAATTATGTTAATAAACCGTGGGAACTCATTTCGGCTGATATTGTCGGTCCATTACATAGATCACTTCATGGTTATAAATTCGTACTGGTAGTGTGCGATTATTTTTCAAAATTTCCTTTGTTCTTTCCTCTTAGAACTTCCACTACGGAAAATATTATAGAAAGAATAGAAGATCATGTTGTATGCTTTTCGGTGTTCCAAAATCTCTGGTGGTAGACAACGGACCACAATTCAAAAGTAAAAAGTTTTCGGAATTTGCCGCTTCATACGGTGTTCAAATTAAATATACTTCTCACTATCACCCTCAAGCTAACCATACTGAGAGTGTCAATAAAGTCATGAAGAACATAATCTCCTGTTATGTTAATGATAATCACAGGACTTGGGATAAATATCTTCAGAAAGCTGCATGTGCCATTCGTTCTTCGCCCCATGAAACCATTAAATATTCCCCATATTTTGTGAACTTCGGATCAGAGATGCACCTTACTGGCGAAAGTCATTGTTTTTCTCCGACTTCCCACACAGAAGCGGAAATTAAAGTTCCATCAAATCTACCGTCACGTGTTCAGGGATTTTCGAAACTGTACAGTGACATTAGAGAGTACATGAATCGGTCTTACTCACGTAGCTCTAAATATTATAACTTGCGTAGGCGCGATGTTGGTTATTCTATCGGACAGTATGTTTATCGAAAAAATTATGTTTTGTCCGATGCGCTACAATATTATACGGCAAAGTTCGCTCCTAAGTATTTAGGTCCTTTTAAAATTAAGAAGAAGGTGTCCCCATGGACATATGAGTTGAGCGACGATCATGATAAATATCAGGGTACATGGAACGTGGATCTCAAACCGGTAACTGACCTCAATAATAAGGAATAGCTCAATAGTTCCAAATCAAATTGTAATTCTCTTTATATTCACTAAATTTTCTTCATTATTAAATGAAGATTGTTTTCTTTTTCTAATAATTTTTTTTTTAACAAAAAAAAAATTTTTTTTTTTTGGCAAGTGGGGAGTTGTTACTCTCATTTCATTTTTTTTTGTGGAGTAGTTTATACATATATTTTGTTCGAGCAGTATATTGTCCGCCTAAGTGAGCAGCCGATTTCGAATAAATTATGTTTTTAATATGTTTATAGTTTTTTTTTGTACGAATATTCTTTCTGGAATTACGACGTCGCGGAATTATCTTTCACTTATTATTCTGGTAACGAGGAAGAGAATATATCTAGCAATTTGTGCAAGATTTCTTTAGAGGATTTAATAGATCTCTTCCACTTCAAATTCTCAATATATCGATAGCAGAGAACATCTATATATTTTTTTGGATCTCTGGCTAATCTCGAGAGTCGAGGAATTTATTAATAAAATTTACTGTTACCCCGCAGCAACCCCACACACCATCAAGGGTAAGATAAAAATCCGTGTTCCAGAGAGAATATTCTAATGCTTTTTAGGGTTTTTATATTTTGTAATTTTTATTTCAACTCATTCACCTGACGTTGGTGGACTCAATACGGGGTGAAAGTCTCTTCATCATTGGAGTTCGAAGTCAACGAACATCGAGTCAAGGGATAACTTAACCCTTATTAATAGTGTGGATAAGTACCCCACAGGGGACCTGTGTATATATTTACCTATAAGTTGTATATTTTTCTCTCAAAATTAAGGGGTGAAAATTTAATATAGGAATAGGATTATCGATAAAGTAAGATAGATAGGTAGGTTTAGATAGGGGTAGGGTAGTTAATAGAGTTAGATAAATAAGAAGGTTATATAGGCGTAGAGGAGTTAATAAAATTAGATAGGTTTAGATAGGTCAGGAAAAATTAATATCGAAGTTAATTGGATCGTCGAATATATTAAGTATTAGACTTTTTGGTATTTTCACTTTTTTTCTTCCTCTCATATTCATTAAATACCTCAGATTCAAAACGACTTTCCATTTATCAACAGTTTGGTAATTTTACAAAACGGTGGCCAGTCATTCAAATTACCTGGCGCCCCCTTTAATTTAATTTCATTCATGCTCAAGAAGGAAAACCCACCCTGAGTAAGCTAGCTGGTCACCTTTGTTACGCCTGATAAGTGTGGAAAATCTGAAAAATACTTCCCTTTTATTTTTTTTAATTTTATTATTTCCACGTAACAACGTACGTTAATCGAAATAAAGAAAAGTTTGCACGGAAAAGCGATAATCATCAATACAACACAAGAAACAGGAATGACTTGGTGGTGGAGTACCATAGACTTAAGGCTACACAAACTGCAATGAACTACTGGTGTTTGATATTTTACAATAAAATCCCTACTTACCTGAAGGACTTATCTCACGAACTATTCACACGGAAAATGAAGAGTCTTCTCTTGCAGAGAACTGCTTATTCCGTTGACGAGTTTCTTGACGGCGATATGGGATAGGTTTATGACGTTTACCATTGATCTTAAGATGTTAGTCATTGCATGTGATTTTTTTTTAGTTGTTTACTATATTTATTTATTATGATATTGACGAGCCATGTTTTCCGAAATTTTCATTTTTGATGGCAAATAAATATTATTGGTGGATTGAGATGTAGTGGACTATACAATTTTCAGATGTTCAGAAAAACCTTCACATCCTACCTTCTTGCCGGACTTAACCTTGGGTGTTGGATGAATGTTCTTCACGCCGATGAAACTCGTTCCACTCACACTCTGGCCAGAGTTTCACTAACAGTAGTCTTACTGTCGAAAATCTTTAAGTTCTAAAACGTGTGAAAAGTTGAAAATTTGAAATGTTTGGAAATCGTGAAAATGTCGAAATTGATCTCGCACTTGAGCACAGGTTCGTTACAGTCGAGAAATTTCATTAAATTGAATTATTCCTGAACATGTGTTTTCAGAACATATGTCTTCCTTGGACACCGATGAAGGAGAGATTTGAAGGCATGTACGGAGGAAGACTGAATGAAAAAAATGCTTAATATTAGGTGAATTTGATGTGTAGAAAATTGAAAACTAAACTATGAAAATGGTAGATTAATTTTAAAATAATATTTTATTAATAAAAAAATGAAAATAAATCTTGCGTGGTCGCAACATACCGCCCACCTTAAACACGCAGTTTTTAACTGTCATCGAGTGGAAGGGGACAAAGTTTGATAACAAGCCTTTTGAGTAAAGTGTTATCAGCTGTTTTAACTGAAACAACCCTAGTACAACCGTCTGCACCAGGGTGCAACTCAACGATACGTCCCAATTGCCACTTACACGATGGAAGATTGTCAGACTTTATAAGGACTAAGACATTTTCTTTAACAGGCGTACTGGATATATGCCAATTACTTCTTTGATGTAAGTTATGCAAATATTCTTTCGACCATCGATTCCAAAAGTCACGATGCATACGTTCAATAAGTTGCCAACCTGTGAGCCTATTATTGATTGGAAGGAAAGTTTTATCTTGCTCTGGTAGAGCAGTGAGCGGTTCTAAGGTAAGGAAGTGGCCCGGAGTTAGGGCAGAAAAATCGTTGGGATCGTTACTAACAGGTTTCAGCGGACGAGAGTTCAGAACAGCTTCGACCTGAGTGAAGACTGTATTGAGCTCCACGTACGATATATTTGTTCTCTTACAACTCGGAGAAGATGCATTTTTGCACACTTGATTGCAGACTCCCAGAGACCCCCGAAATGAGGTGCAGATGCAGGGTTGAAATGCCAAGTGATGGATTCTGCAGATGCGGCTTAGGCGAACAGTTCGTTTAAATGCCTATAAGCGGCAACAAAATTTGTACCACAATCGCTGTATAAGTTGGAACAGCGCCCACGACGAGCAATGAACCGTTTTAAAGCCGCCAGAAAAGCGTTCATCGACAGATCAGAAGCCAGTTCTAAATGTACCGCTTTTGTCGCGAAGCAAACAAACAAGCAAAGATAAGCCTTAGAAGCACAAACTCCACGATGTTTACTCATGGTGACTTTGAAGGGACCTGCGAAGTCAACACCAGCATGGGAAAATGGTTTAAGGCGAGAAATACGAGAAGGAGGGAGATCGCCCATTTTTGCAGGACCGAAGGTCTGTGGATTATGCTTGAAGCATACCATACATTTTGAGAGCACTCGTTTAATGGAGCGACGAAATGAAAGAATCCAAAACTGTTGAGCTATCAGAAATTGGACCGTTTGTAGACCAGCGTGAAAATAAGTTTGATGAAAATGAGAAATTATTAAATCAGTTAATCGGCTACGACTGGGCAAAATAGCAGGAAATTTTTTTGAAAAATGGAGTGGAGCTTGCCGAAGGCGGCCACCAACTCTGAGAATACCTTCATCATCAATGAATGGTGAAAATTTGAGGAATGACTTTGGAAGTTTGCGGTTATTTTGAATGTTGTCAATTTCTTCGCTGAAATATGATGACTGAATATGTTTGACAGCAAGTAGAGAAGCATCATAACTCGACCGAAGAAAGGCAACCGAACCTTTGTTGATGTGAAGTTCGACAATTATTTGAAAATCGAAGAATATAAGCGAGAACTCTTGAAAATAAAGAAAATGATGAATGCTTCTCTAGCAAATCATCGATTAGATGATGAGAGGGGACCACATTCAGTGAAAACTGTCGTGCTTCCGCAATTACTTCAGAAGAAGCAGAGAATTCTTGAACTTCCGGTTGAAAATGACAGTTTCGAAGGAATGTTAATAAGTCACTCACTTTCAATCATCACAATCTGCTACAATATTTCTAAATAGTCTCTTGAAATTATCCTTCAATGAATATTTTTGAAATAACTGGTTCTATCCATGTGTGTGTGTGGTGGTGAACGGGTTCTCTCCGGCGCTCCCTGTTGATTGTGAAATTGCAGTTAGTTGATGGATATTATTATTGAATTTGTATTTGGGAGTTGATATTCTAGTTACGATTGAACTGATATATCGGAAAACGAGTTTTATGGTTTTTCACGTTTCATAGCGGAGGCATTGTTTATGTTGTTGTGATTTCGTTTTTGCTGGTGTCGGCGAACAGCGTTTCCCAGATGGATTTCCATGCGACATATTTATCGCATGATTCAGTTTCGGAACTACGATAAGATGATAGTTTGAACCTTATAAATCGCGAGAAGTTCCTTGATCCCTTCTATACCGTGGCCTACCTTTGTCTGTCTGAAGTCTTCTTTAAAGGCTCAAGGAAGTGAAGCGAGTTCTTATCCTGATCCTTCTTTGTTATTTAAATCACTGAAGTTATGGATGAAAAAACGGTACAGTTTATTTTAGAAAAAATTGAAAATAGTAAAATTGAAATAAAGAATTCTATTCAGGCTTCGGAATCTAATATATTACTCGAGATTGGGGATTTGAAATTCAAGATTCGTCAGATTGAGCAGGAAAATATCCTCCTGAAGTCGAAGGTCGATCGACTTGAGAGGAAGAGCAGGGAAAATAGTGTTGTTGTTTTTGGTTGGAAGGAATCGAATGAGTATATCACATCCGCTTTCATACGTACTGAACTGAATAAACAGTTGGGGGTTGAGATTGATGATGAAGACATAAATAATTTCTATTGTCTGGGAAAAAAACAAAAACGTCCTGTTAAGATCGAATTTGTTTCCCACCTCAAGAAGGCTGAGATAATTGAAAATTGTAAAAAACTGAAAAGGAGTGGTATCGCGATTGGGAACGATTTAACTGAAGAACAACGAAGTGAATATCGCTCTTTGAAAAAATATTTAGATAAGGAAAGGGAAAAGGGAGTAAGCTGCTACATAAGAAATTATAGGCTCGTTATCGGATATAAAGAATATTCTCTTCGCGAGTTGCAGGAATCTCATGAGCAAGACTTCAGATCGAGCAGTACTCCAGCGACTCCGACTCCGTCCTTTGAGCCTCGTCCGGAGGATTCTGAGGAACATATTGAAGTACAATGCCCTGAGGTTCTTGAAGAGGCTTCGGTGAGCAAACAGCTCAAGGACACACCCTCAACTGAAAAGACTGCTAAAAAACCTTTGAAACTGGAAAGGAACACTAGATTGCGTCTGAATTCACAGCGTAAATAATTTCTATAAAAGTTTGATTGCATTGATCAAGTGCTTATTTTGTGCGTTTTTTCATTGTTGTTGTTGTTGTTGTTATTGTTATTTCTCTTCATTTTTGGGAGAGTAACCTCTCTGGTGTGTCCTGCGTCTTCTTCAGTCCAGAATGGATCCATTCATAAAAGAATATATGAACGAACCTAATCCAACTAGAGTAATCCGCGATTTAAATGATTTTGTGCTTTGTGGGACTTCACCTCTCAATATCCTTCATCTCAATATCAGAAGCATTATGAAAAATATATATGAGTTGTTACTGTTCCTGAATAAGCTTGCCCTGGATTTTCACATTATAGTACTTTCAGAAACATATCTTGTGGATGACTTGAATGTACTTAAAATAGAGGGTTTCAAAACTTTTTATAATGAGGGAAAATTGAACAAGAATGATAGTGTCGTAGTATATATCAAAGACAATATCAATTGCTCATATGTAATTAAAAATCTGGGGTACACGGATATTAAGATATTAGAGATCAAATTGAACATCGACTCCGGGAAAATCGTTTTGACGGCCATATACAGATCCCCAAGTACTTGTCCAAGAAGTTTTAATATGGATCTTCGGAGGTATATTCAGTCTATAACAAGAAATGATATGCACATAATTACGGGAGATATTAATATAGATTTGAACTCTGACTCAGAATTCTCGGAGGAATACAAAAATGTCTTCAATGCTTCCGGATATGAGTCATATATGGTAGAAGTTACTAGACCACTTGGTCTAGTGCAAGTTTGACTACTTAGTCAAACTTGCATTGATCATTTCTTCGTTAAAACAAAAGAAAATAAAGATGTTCGATCATATGTGTTTCAATACGATATAACGGATCATTACCCTATAGCACTAACCGTAGACTCAGTTCGACAATTAACAAAAGAGCCTACCCAAAATGAACATTATAAAAAATATACAAATTATGTTGCACTGAGAGACGCTTTAAAGGAGGAGAATTGGGAAAGGTTTTATTCTTCCGGAGATATTGATGACATGGCTGATGAATTTATTGAAAAAGTTAAAAAGTATATTGACGAACACACGGTGACTATAAGGATAAAAAAGCGGAGCATACAGAGGAAGAAATGGATGACGTCTGGACTTCTCACATCAATTGGTAGAAAGCAGCAATTGTACAGGGAGGTTCAGAGGGATCCGAACAGTTCAATTCTGAGGAAAAATTATATAGCCTATAAAAACCAATTGTCCAAGTTGATAAAGGTTGCCAAGAGAATATATTTACGAAAAATAATTGGAGATAACATAAACCAGCCCAAGGCTCTCTGGAGGGCTGTTGATTACATCTGCAATCGGACCAAACCTGTAACAAAGATAGACAAAATTATTTCAACAGACGGCTCGACATTGAAAACCAAAAATCATATTGTTGAAAGTTTTAAAACATATTATAGTGAGTTAGGCCAAACATTCGAAGAAAACATCAGAATTCCAAAAAATTATACAGAAAATGATATAAAGATTGAACATTTCATGTGCCTTCTTCCTACTGATGCGAAGGAGGTTTATGAAACAATGATGCAACTGAAGGGACAAAAATCTCCTGGACATGATAGCATACGAGCAGAAACTCTGAAGAAAATATCTAATGAGATAAAGACTCCCTTGGCCCACCTTGTGAATTGTTGTTTCGATAAAGGATACTTTTCCAGGAAATTAAAAGTTGGAATCGTGAGGCCTCTATATAAGAATGGTGACAATTTGAAAATGGAGAGCTATAGGCCGATATCGCTGATCTCTAATATTGCAAAAATCATAGAGAAAATACTCAAATCAAGGATAATATAATTCTGTGAAAAATATGATATCATTTCACAACATCAATATGGGTTCAGAGAAAAAAGGTCAACGGAGGACGCAATCTATCAGTTGACATCTCTTATTCACGGCTCGCTTGATAAAAATAGATCATGCCTCTGTGTTTTTATTGATCTTTCCAAAGCCTTCGATACTGTTTCACACAAGAAATTATTGTACAAATTATACAACTATGGGGTAAAATCTATGATTTACTAACAAGCTACTTGACCGATAGGGAACAGAAAGTATGTATTGATGGAGAGTTCAGTGAATCCAGGCTTATAACTTACGGAGTTCCTCAGGGTACGGTTCTCGGACCACTTTTGTTCACATTGTACATTAACAGCTTGATGTATGTCAAGGTGACGGGCAGGATCCTCAGTTTTGCAGACGATACTGTTCTTTTTTGTGAATCAGATTCATGGGAATCTTTGAAGTTGGAGGCTGAGGCGGATTTCGGATGTTTGGGGGAGTGGTTTGGGTGGAACACTTTGACTCTGAATTTGGAAAAAACCAAATACTTGACTTTTTCTTCGTACTCCAGTGGATTACCGCATATGGGACCTCTGATTGTGGGGCCATCCTCGTGTGTTCCGGAAGCGAAGTCCATATCGTATTTGGGTGTCATCATTGACCGGCATCTTAGGTGGGACCTGCAAGTCAAGAATGTCACTAATAAGTTAAGAGGTATATTATATAAAATAAGATATTTAAAGGACTACCTTGACTTGAAGCATCTCCTATTGGTATATTTTGCATTGGTCCAGTCGCACCTGCAATACGGAATTATTGGCTGGGGGGAGTAGGTGACACTCATGTGGAAAAATTAAATGTTATACAAAGATGGATATTGCGGATTATATACAACAAACCACTTACATTCTCCAGCGAAATATTGCACAGAGAATCCGAACTGCTCGATGTGAGACAACTCTTTTGTTTAAGTATGCTAATATATACAAAAAAGTCTAAAATAACATCTTGTTCCATTGCACACTGCTACAACACGAGAGGTAGGGTGAACTCTCTGATGGTACCTTTTTGTGGAAAGAATATAGGACAGCGACACTGTAACTTTCTCGCCCCTAAACTGTACTATCAACTTCCACCTGAGATGAAGGGCATTAACAACATGGAAGGAAGAAGAGGGAGAAAAAAAAAGGGGAAAGAAGGGAAAAAAGGGGGAAAAAGGAAAAAAATCTTTTAGTTTTGTTTTGTTGTTTAAATAATGGTACTTTTCGTTCTTTCATTGTGTTGAGTATTGTTCACTCACCAATGATCACAAACTATACCTTGTTCCAATTTCATAAAATGGCGTCACGTACAAGCGATAGCTTCTAGCTAAAGCTTCTGTGTTTCCATTTATTTGTTCACCTCCTTCATTTAACAACTTATGAATCTATGACTTAATAAAATGTAGGTTTGTTTGACTTGGTGAATAAATATTATTATTATTATTTTTATTGATGTAGGACCCGCCCACCATAGCGAACACTGAAGCAAATCATCTGAAAGAGAACCACGAGAACCAACATCAGCGGGATTCTCCGAGGAAGAAACATGAAACCAGGAATGGGGAGATGATTTGGAATGAATGATTGCAACTCTGTTGCCAACAGAAGTTTTCCACTTGAGTGGAGAAGATTTTATCCAGTGGAGGACAATAGTCGAATCTGTCCAGTAGAACACTTTCTTGATGTTTAATTCACCTTCGAAACTTTGAATGACATGACTCGTCAGCCTAGCCACCAATACAGATGCGCATAATTCTAGCCTGGGTAAACTTAACTTTTTTGTGGGAGCAACTTTTGCCCTGGAAATAACAAATCTAACTTTACATTCATCTTGATTCAATGTGAAACTCCGAAGACAGATTACGCAACAATAACCTCTTTCACTAGCATCTCCGAAACAATGCAGCTCATAGAAAGATGACCCGCTGGTCAGAATGTACCTGGGTACACTTAACTCTCCAATATGTGAAACTTGGGTCAAATATAATTGCCACAAATTGACTACATCGGAAGAAGGAGTATCATCCCAATCAATTCTCATAAGCCAAATTCTCTGAATCCAATATTTGAGAAGGAATGTTAGAGGAGATAGAAAACCAAGTGGATCGAATATACGGGTTACATGGGAGAGAATATTTCTTTTGCTGCAAGCACTCTTAGTGGAATCCACTGAAAACTTGAAACTATCCGAATTGGGGTTCCATTGTAATCCAAGAACTTTAATCGAAGTGTCATTATCAAACTGAAGAGGACTATGAATTAAGTCAGAGGGAGGTAAATGGGACAACAAGGCAGGAGTATTACTGATCCATTTTCTTAAGTGAAAACCCCCAAGTGCAAGAAGATTTTGCAGTTCTTTTTGTAGAGATAAGGCTCCATCTAATGATGAAGCACCATGAACAACATCGTCAACGTAAGTGCAGGTTTGAATGATCTTTGCAGCCAAAGAATAGGTTTTGCTTTCAGATCTTGCTAATTCAATCAGAGAGCAAATTGCGAGAAAAGGTGAAGGGCCTAATCCATTTGTGACAGTGAGAAGACGATATTCTTGAATATCTTCTTCGGGTGAAAATCGCCAAAATATTTTTTAGTAATTGCAATGGTCGGGATGAACTGAAATTTGTCTATACATCATTTTTATGTCGGCTGTGAATGCTACTGCATGAAGACGAAATAATAAAAGAATATAAATCAGGTCTTGTTGTAATTTAGGACCAACCAAGAGGGTTTCATTCAAGGATGGTTGATGAAGCGGATGAGCGGAGCCGTTGAAGACAATCCTTAATTTCGTGGTTGAACTATCTGGACGCAAAATCGGATGCTGAGGAATATAATAACTGAATGCGTCGTTTGAATCAGTACAAAGTTCCATGTGACCTAATTCTAGATATTCTCTCATGAAAGACCAATATGCAGCATAGAGAGAAGGATCTTTGACAAGACGTTTTTCTAAAAATTTAAACTGCCGAAGCGCAAGATCCCTTATTCCAGTA
This sequence comes from Hippodamia convergens, assembly GCA_038502775.1. Lineage (NCBI taxonomy): Eukaryota > Metazoa > Arthropoda > Insecta > Coleoptera > Coccinellidae > Hippodamia > Hippodamia convergens. Next base: position 16,171 of record JAVSIQ010000134.1, on the reverse strand, counting down.
AATTCAGGGAGGGATGGAAAATTTTTAAATGGCAGCATAACCATAAATCTACCCTCTGAATTTCTTGAGTGAGTTTCAGAAAATATTCGCTCACACAACGCATCTTCCTGAGAAACATGAAGTGTGTTAGGAATCTCTTCAATTTCCCAAAGCTTTTTAATCTGAAGATGAAGTTCTTTAGATGAAGATTGAAATCAGAAGAATGAAGAAATCGACTGATCATGAAGAAAAGATTTTACCTTACCCATAAGAACATAACCCAATCTGGTATTTATCGCATCAGATTCGCCAGTGGCTCCAGTGATATGACCATCTAACATGATCTTCGAAAAAACATCAGCTCCAAGAAGCAAATCAACTTGCGCCGGAAGGCAAACTGGGGATCAGCCAAATTAAGGTTCTCTGTGTAGGAAAACGAAGAGGAAATGGGTGAAAGAGGAAGGTTTTCACAAATTCTTTTGAGGACAATGGCTTCAATCTCGAATGAAATATTCGTATTGAAATGAGGCGTTATAATGATTGAAACATAACCAAGTCTCGAAGAGGTACTCATTGATTCTAATCCATTTAAATTTATAGATAAATCTTTACTTTGGAAACCCAATTTTTGGAGATCACGCTGTGATATGAATGACGTCATACTACCTGAATCCAAAATGCACCGATATCTCTGAAAACGATTAAAGCTGTCTAAAATGTTGATTGTCGCTGTACCTTGCAGAACACTAGAAGTGGAGGATAAAAATCCTGCATTGATTGAAGGAACTTTACCGTTTTGTGACGAAGTGGAAGCGTTAGCATTAACATCAGTATTTGTCTGAGTCACATGCAACAGTGTGTGATGTGATTGATGACATATAAAGCAGGTATTTTTTGACTGACAGTTAGCTGTCGCGTGTTTGTTGAGGCAATTGACACACAACCACTCCCGTTTAATCAGTTTCATTCGTTGATGAGGATTTACACTGAGCAATTTTGGACATTTGAACACCAAATGATTCGACTGACACAAATGGCATGTAAGAGTTGACGACTTAGAGGCTTGTGAAATGAATGCTGAAGCAGAGGTGGTGTTTTTGACATTAAAATTTCTGCGTATGACTTTGGATGGCTTTCCTAAATTCATATTATCCAAAGCATGACACTGCTTAGAAAGAAAATCATGAAGTACTTCATATGTAGGTATGTTTGATGAATTGTGAAACAGTTCGAAACGTGAAGCAATTGAAATATGAATACGATTCATCAACATCTGCATTGTAACAAAGTTCCATAAATCTTTCAAATTTAAGTTTAGCAATTCTCTTTTATTTTCTTCAAAGTTATCTAAAAGAGCTCTTAATTCTCTAGGATCATCTGATGACATTTTATGACCATTCTCAATTTTTGACCAATATGCAACAGCCAAATGACGTGTATTTTTATAACGCTCAACTAAGGTGTCATTAGGTACCTTTACATTAACGATCTTTCACGCGCGATTCATCGCGCGCGAAATCACTCGCGCTTTCGCGCGGTCTGGAGTGGCGCGTATAAACTGTTTCAGCTACATGTAGACTAACGATCTTTCCTGCGTGACTGGAACGTCACTTGCCAATCGCGACTACTTATCGAATCGATATCGAGATGAAATATTCGCGTTAGTAATCGCTAGCGAAAGAGTGTGCGATTTTCACGCGTCTAATCCCGAGCGAAAGGTTTCCTTTACACTATCATGCATTCGCGCGCGATTGTCACGGGACGTTCCAGTCGCGCAGGAAAGATCGTTAAAGTAAAGGTACCTATTAGCTATTTCATAATTGGACGATGTCATAGGTAATTTTTGAATGAGTGAAAAGCAGGACCTTTCAACGAATTCAGAGGATAATTGAATTTTCGATTGAACTGAATTTTTGTTTTTATGAATAACCGCATCATACATGTCAATCCAAGTTGGAAATTCTGTTATATCGCCAGAAAAAAGACTTAAGTTCGATTTGTTTCAACTGAAGATTACAAACCTCATCGTCTTTTGTTTCACTTTTTCGTTGCTTACATTTGAGATCATGAAAAATTTGTTTTATTCTCAAAAATTCATGATTGAACTTTTTTCTGAGTGTATCCTGCTCCTCGAAAGTAACGCACTCAGTAACGTCGGCCACACCAATGATGGAATTATGATATGAAAAGAAATCTTGTTTGATTTGATCAATTTCATTCATTGAAACCTCCAACGAGAGAAAAGATTTGGATCAGTTTCAGCACGAACCGCTATTGCAAAAATCTCATGCAAAGAATTGATTTGAGTTTGTCGTAAATTGAAAATTTTCTTCAATTTGTCTGACATGATTATATTAGAACAGTACAGTTGTAATAAAAATTAACTTGTTCTTTTGTACAATGAAAATGAATGAGGTTAAATCAATATGTATGTAAACACCAATATCGCGAATGAATCGCGCTTCGTACTGGTTAGATACCGAAGAGCGATGCGCAAGGCGTGAATGAAGTGGGATGTACACTGCAACGTTGGCCGTAAGTCGAATTTTGAATTATGAATGATTTATCTTGATCAGATAAATAAAATTATTGAAAATTGAAAATGAAAATCACCCAACATTAAGCATCCTTGCCCGAATTGGACCAAATAATGGTGGATTGAGATGTAGTGGACTATACAATTTTCAGATGTTCAGAAAAACCTTCAAATCCTACCTTTTTGCCGGACCTAACCTTGGTGTTGGATGAATGTTCTTAAGGCCTATGAAACTCGTTCCACTCACACTCTGGCCAGAGTTTCACTAACAGTAGTCTTACTGTCGAAAATCTTTAAATTCTAAAACGTGTGAAAAGTTGAAAATTTGAAATGTTTGGAAATCGTGAAAATGTCGAAATTGATCTCGCACTTGAGCACAGGTTGAGGATGGTAATGGACATAGCTTTACTAAGGGTCTGTCAAAAAAACCTTTATTCGTTTTTACAGTCGCAACACGGGCTACGCTATCTGGTCCAGGGTAAAGCTTTATTATTCTCCCCATCGACCAATTACCAGGAGGATTCTTGTCATCTTTAATCAAAACAACAGTATCAATCTTTGGTGGTTCTTCGTTAGACAACCACTTTGATCTCTGCTGCAAAGTGTGTGAAGGTACTCTTTCGACCAACGATCCCAAAAATGTTGGTGCATTTTTTGCAACAATTGCCAACGATTGAGTCGATTCATCGACAAACCAGTCATGTCAGGTACTGGTAACCCGGAAAGCGGTTCTAACGTTAGGAAATGTCCTGGCGTTAGAACATTAACATCCTCAGAATCGGAAGAAACTGAAATTGAAGGGCGAGAATTCAATGTAGCTTCTATCATGCACAGAAGAGTTGTGAACTCCTCATATGAGAGGATTTGTTCACCCAAAACACGTTTAAGGTGCGATTTTACCGATTTCACACCTGCTTCCCAAAGGCCACCCATGTGAGGAGCAGAAGGCGGGTTAAAGTGCCACTCTATAGATTCGCGAGATGCGGCGTCACGCATGAAATTCTTTATTTCTCTATAAGCACCAACAAAGTTAGTTCCGCAATCACTGTATATGTGACTACAACGACCACGCCGAGCTACAAACCGTTGTAAGGCGGCTAGAAAAATCTCTGAAGATAGGTCTGATGCGAGCTCTAAATGAAGGGCTTTGGTACTACAACATATGAACAGACATATATATGCCTTAGTGGTTCTATTACCCCGATGTCTATTCATAGAAATAGCGTAGGGACCAGCGTAATCTACTCCTACGTGCGAAAAAGCTTTAAGTTGAGAAACTCTAAACTTCGGTAAATCGGCCATTGGAGGCTGAAAAGTGCGTGGATTCGCTCGAAAGCATTGCGTGCATTTCGAAATGCAAGAAAAAATTGCTCTTTTCGCGGACAATATCCAAAAACGTTGAGCTAATAAAAATGTCAACGTTCTTTGACCAGCATGTAGATATTTCTTATGATAGAATTCTATTATCCTCGAAGTAAGGAGGCTTTTACATGGCAGAAGCATTGGATGCTTTGATTCATAATTGAGCGCAGAATGCTGTAGTCTACCACCAACGCGTAAAATCCCAGAGTTATCAATGAATGGATTCAGCCTGCGAAGGGGCTTCGAGAATTTTTTAGAATTAAATTCTTTGGAAAAGGCAATGCGCTACGTACTTTTCACCAACATCAATAAGGCATCATTTAATTCTTCCGAAGTTAACCAACCGCATGTTCTTGAAGCTTTGGGACTTTGTATATTATGTTTGAATCGCAAAACGAAACATAAAACGCGAATAATTTTCGAAAGCGATGAAAATTTTTCAATGAGCTTATAAACCTCGTCAACTGGGGGTTCCGTGGTTAAAAACGAAAATGGTTCGTCGGTAACCTCCTCTGAGCAAATCTCGTTTTCATAAGAAGAAGGCGAAAGCACTTGAAATTCCACTGTGGAACTCAGAACCGGAGGTCCATTGAACCAATAGGAACTTTGGCAAAATTCACAAGGTAGCAATCCCCTGGAACCTGCATCTGCAGGATTCTGTTTGGATTCAATGTACAACCAGTTGGCTGTGGGAATTTCATTTTGAATCAAAGCCACCCTATTGGCTACGAATACTGGCCATTTATTAGGTTGACCTCTAATCCAACATAATGTTATTTGCGAATCTGACCAGGCGTATAATTTTGAGAAAGAAATTTTATTTTCTAAAGTTTTCAATAAAAATGATAAGAGTTTGGCCAATAAAACGGCAGCGCATAATTCTAGTCGGGGTATAGTTATCTTTTTCAATGGTGCCACCTTAGTTTTGGAGGCGAGAAATTGGCAGGATATTTTAAACCCCCTGATGATGCGTATATATGAAAGCGCACAATAACCCTTTTCAGAGGCATCGCAAAATCCATGTAATTCATACACGGTCTCTGAATTCCCTATAATGATTTTCCGAGGTATTTTGACGAATGATAAATGCGAATCTCTGACTTGTATCGCTCCTCAAAAAATTATATATCGCAGGAGGTCCTGTTCGTCATCCATCCTATACCAGCTGCCCAAATGCGTTGAATTAAATTTTTCAAGAAAAATGTCACAGGGCCAAGAAATCCAATAGGATCGTAAATCCTGGCTAATTCTGACAGAAGATGGCGCTTGGTACACACTCTATTAAAAATGCGTACCTGAAAATGAAATGCATCCAAAGAGGGATGCCACTGCATACCTAGAATTCTTAAAGAAGCATCTTCATCCAGGTTTTCGAAGCTTCTTCCATCTAAAGAAAGATGCGAGGTAGGAAGATCCGATAATAAAGAAAGATCATTGGAGGAAAATTTTCTCAATTCGAAACTTCCTCTCCTCAATAGAGATGTCAGTTGTGCTCGTAGGATTTTGGTTTCCTCCAAAGTGGAGCAACCACTCACGATGTCGTCCACGTAGGTGTCCTCTTCGAGAGCCTTCACAGCGAGAGGAAAATCAGCTCCTTCGTCTTTCACTAGCTGTCGAAGTGTTCGAAGAGCTAGGAATGGTGCACTTGAAATCCCATAAGTCACAGTGCGCAATTCAAAATCTTGAATCTCTTCATCGGGAGAAAATCTCCAGATAATCCTCTGGTAACTGCAATGCGTCGGTTCCAACAAAATCATCCGATACATTTGTTTGATATCTGCGCAGATTACATAACTATGAAGGCGAAAACGGAGTAAAATGGACACTATGTCCTGTTGCAATTTTCTTCCAATAAATAGATGGTCATTCAGTGAGGATGGAGTAGGGCCAGGGCACTTACTCGAAGCATTGAACACTACCCTTATTTTTTTATTGGAGCCTTCACCTTTGATGACTCCATGGTGCGGAAGATAATAAGAATGCGCCGGAACATCAGTTCCGTCAATCTTAACCATGTGGTTCTCTTCCAAGTAGTCCCTCATAAATTCTTTATATAAAGAATATAACTGAGGTTGTTTCTGCATGCGTCGTTCCAGGTTTAAGAAACGTGAAACAGCTATTTCTCTACTCCCAGGAAAGGTAGGCAAACTTGTGCGAAATGGAAGTGAGACAATATACCTTCCATCTGGTTTGCGTTGTTGGGTGGACTGGTATATACTCTCGCATATATCATCTTCGTGACATACGTCTTCAAATCCAGAAGGGACACTTTCGAGCTCCCAAAACCTTTGCAAGCTTGCATTCAAGCTCTGCTCCTGCGTGGATGCGAAAAATGAGGTAGTGATGTTTTCATGGGAATTTATTTTACCCATTATGATGTAGCCAAATATAGTCTCAATGGCATCAAGTCCATCAACATCACCTGATAAAACTTTCCCTGTTAAAATTCTGGAAAACACATCAGCTCCCAACAATAAATCAATTTTGCCTGGCTTATGAAAATGTGGATCAGCAAATTTAATATTTGATAAATGTTTATAATTATTTTGGACAATTGCGTAGCGAGGCAAATCATCACTTATCTTTTCTAAAATAATGGCTTCGGTGACCAAAAGTGATTTACTATTTTCAGAGCGCATGGACAACGTGACACATCCAAAATGTGAGTTTGTCTCCATGGAATTCAAACCTTGGATTTTAACATCCATTCGATTCTTGGGGAGACCCAACATATTTGAGGCGCGTTTTGAAATGAAAGTCATCATTGATCCGCTATCTATTAAAGCTCTCAATGGATGAAAACATCCGCGGCTATCACGAATATCGACCAAAGCCGTAGCTAACAAAATACCAGTAGGTTTTTTCGAAATTCCCGTAGCTGTAACTATGGCATTAGAATCAACTTCTCTATCAACAGAAGTTGCGTTTGTTGAAAAATGAGCAGGAGATCCGGAAACCGCCCCAAGATGCAAGAGCGTGTGATGTCGTTGTTTACATTCCCTACATGTATTAGATGATTTACAATCCCGCAAACTATGAATGGAACTTAAACAATTGTAGCAAAGTCGAGAACCTCTACAAAACGTATGGCGTTCCTTCGGAGTCTTCTTCAAGAAGGAAGGACAAGCAAAAAGCAAATGAGTTCCATCACACAGCGAACAATTCTTTGACTTTGCATTTTCGTTGAGACTGGAGAAATGTGAATTGATTTTCCTATTATTAGGTGAGAACTTCTGTGGAAATGCATTCTTATTTTTATCTGAATTTTTATCTAACGATGGTGACGATTTCAATGTTTCAATGGCGTTGCAATATTTTTTCAAAAATTCAATTATGGTCTCATATCTAGGAATTTCGTCCGAACCATATTCGATCTCAAACTTGGTGACCAACGAATGATCCAAACGTGTGAACAGCATTTGAAGTAAAATGAAATCCCATTCATCAACTGGAAATTTCATATGCTTAAGTGCGGCTAAATTTTCATGAAAAGTATCAAGTAAGTTACGTAAAGCCTCAGCATTATTAGAATTTACTTTGGGCACACTTTCTAAAGCGTTCCAATGAGCTTGGGCTTGTGAGCGCTTGTTCGAATATCGTTTCACTAGCGACTCATAAGCAGTTTTGTAATTATCCCTAACCATTGGTAAAGTTCGTACAAGTGACAAAGGTTGGCCATCCAAGGAAGAAATAAGATAGTTAAATTTTTCAATTTCCGACAAACCAGTATTGTTATGGACGAGGGCGTCAAACAAATCTATAAAGGTTGGAAATTTTTTAAAATCTCCATCAAATTTTCCAAGTTTGATTTCAGGAAGTCTGATATTAGATGCTCCCATAGAGGATGCACTAGGTAGTAGAAGTGATCCTCGTGATGTTAAATTAAAACCCAGTTCATCAGTGTCGAAAAGTTCCGAAAAAATAGTTTTCACTTCGAAGAAATCATTTTGGAATTGTGCGCGAATAGCTTCTTCCGCCGATAAATCAGAAGAATCATCCGATAATAAATTGGAAATAATATTTTGCTGTGTTTATTGAAATCTTCTCTTAGTATGTCAATTTCTCCAAAACGAATTCGGAAATGCGTGCGCACAGTTTTATCTGTTTTTGCTTGAATCGCCAAATCTTTCAAAGTTGACATTTCGGAAATGCAAACATTTCGCGATTGTTTTGCCTTTTTCAAACGTACATCAGACATGATTTATGCTGATGAACAAGTTTCAATACAACAATAAATCAGTAACAAAAAACAAAGGCGAAGAATTCAAATAGGGACGATCGAGTCGAAAAATTCACAATGTGAAAATGTTTTTCACAACGAAACAAACCAGATGAAAACAATGTTTACATTCGCGTTCTGACGTTCGGAGTTCACTTTAGCTGCGTTTTAATGAAATGAACTCGAGTGGTGCGTTTCGCGGTCAAATCGGGTACCGAATCCTTGTTCACGTGACTTTTCTCTTGGATGCGCAAAGTGATAAATGCGAATTTGCGTTCCTGCCTGGAAAATCCTAACGTATTTAACGGAAATGGCGATTCAAAAAATTCAACTAATTCTTGAATCGGAAGAAAGCGGAAAAAAATAGTCGTTGAATTATATACGACAAGAAATCTTGAATGATCAAGAACACTTATCGATTTAATTCGTAGCGATGCGAGTGAGTTTCCCAAAGTATTTTGGGAATTTATTTGGCAAAAACCCTCCCGCCACGGGAAAATGGCGAGTTGACAGACCCCTAAAATATTTGAACTCACAAATAAATAGCCAAAAGGGCTTAAATTGAAGGCTAAGAAGGACCAAAAAATGTAGCGTATTCTCTTAAAAGAGCTAGTTAGGACTGTATTATTTGATAGGAAGATGTTGCGTGAAATATTTGGCAGTCCAAAATTATCGGGGATTAGTAGAATGATTGTCAACCCATAAAACGCCTTACCTTTTGCTGGAATTGTGGTAGCTCGTTCCTTTTCCGATGACCTGGAGGGATCCCTCAAATTGGAACAAATGTAGCGAATCTTGATAAGTGTCAATTTCACTTCACAAGGGGGAATTCTTGTCTCTAGTTTATACACTAAAACTAACTTAATTCTACGTTAATTGTCTTTAAAAGGCGATTATTCTCACAGAATAATTCTACGATGATCGGTGCGTTGAATATCGAAAATATTCAAATTCTTGAGCGAGCGTTGGAAGATTCATGCGATGATCTTTCGGTGTTCTTATGCGAATTATTACTTTTTTCACGAAGAAAAAGCGGGTCCACATCAATCGTGTTTCACAGCATGAATATGACGTCAAATCAGTCGGCAACCCACAATACAATACACGATAATTGTGCTGCGACACAACAATGAAAATGGTAGATTAATTTTAAAATAATATGAAAAAATGCTGCGTGCGACACAACAATGATTAATGAAGAAATTGAAAAAAAAAGAGAAAAAGCACAAATTATTATTATTATTATTATGATTATTGAAGTTGTTTTTTCATTTTCGAGTTGACTTCAAAGGGCTGTACTGGAAACAACATACGTGATAGGAATCTATTAGGTATTTTTTCTGAATCTTCTCGACCAGTTCTAGAACCTCCATGCACAAAAATTGTAATAACCCTTCTGGATTTGGATTTCGTTTAAGAATGCAAAATATAGCGTTTTAGGGTGGGTCTACCCCTTACGATTTTTCATTTTCGAGTTGACTTCAAAAGGCTGTACTGGTAACGATATGAGTGACAGGAATCTACTAGGTATTTTTTCTGAATCTGCTCGACCAGTTCTAGAACCTCGATGCACAAAAATTTTTATAACCCTCCTGGATTTCGTCTGAGAATGCGAAATATAGCGTTTTAGGAGGGGGCTACCCCTCACGATTTTTTTGGTCAGAATGTCAAAATTTTTCACCATCTCATTAACATCTACAACTGTATCAAACGAATTATTCAGATCTTCGTCCTGGTCATTGTTGAGGTTAAGAATGTTCTTCGGCGGTTCACAGCATTTAATATAATTTCTGTCCAGTCTCACAATATCACTATAATATTTAATACATCCAGGATGCATTAGAGTTCCACAGTTTATACACTGAAATCTGTTGGTTGGGGTGTTATTACACTTTTTGCATTTCTTTACAGAGAGCTCACTAACGCACATCTTGTTGTTCGCCATTTTTTGTCAATATTATTTCCCCTTCATCAGATAGAGCGACCTAGAAAACCAGTATTCCGAATATGAAAATGAAGAAAGCGGCCATTGTTTTCGCGAAAAAAAAATAAAGTTGTTTTTTCATTTTTCATTTTCGAGTTGACTTCAAAGGCCTGTACTGGAAACAATATACGTAATAGGGATCTACTAGGTACTTTTTCTGAATCTTCTCACTCAGTCCTAGAACCTCCATGCACAAAAATTATAATCACCCCTCTGGATTTCGTCTGAGAATGCAAAATATAGCGTTTCAGGGGGGTCTACCCCTTACGATTTTTTCATTTTCGAGTTGATTTCGAAGGGCTATACTGGCAACGACATAAGTGACAGGAATCTACTAGGTTTTTTTTCTGAATCTGCTCGACCAGTTCTAGAATCTCGATGCACAAAAATTTCTATAACCCTCCTCGATTTCGTCTGAGAATGCAAAATATAGCGTTTTGGAGGGGTCCACCCCTTACGATTTTTTCGGTCAGAATTTTGTATCGTTTTTTTGTTTCAGAAATAAAGTGTTGAGGTCACTGATGGGATTTCTATGAACCAATCATCAGTCCGTCGAGTAGAAGTCAAGATATGCAAGTTTGAAATTTGAGAATTTTCATTTTGAAATAAAAAAATTTCAAAATCGGAAAAACTGGAATTATTTCACCTTTATCAGATAGAGCGATCTCGAAAACCAGTATTTGAAATATGAAAATGAAGGTATCGGCCGTAGTTTTCGCGAAAAAAAATACAGTTGTTTTTTATTTTTCATGTTTGAGTTGAGTTCAAAGGGCTGTACTGGCAACAATATACAAGACAGGAATCTACTAGGTATTTTTTCTGTATCTGCTCGACCGGTTCTAGAACCTCCATGCACAAAAATTATAATAACTTTCCTGGATTTCGTCTGAGAATGCAAAATATAGCGTTTTAGGGGGGATCTACATCTTACGATTTTTTCATTTTCGAGTTGACTTCAAAGGGCTGTACTGGCAACAATATACTTGACAGGAATCTACTCGGTATCATCTGAGAATGCAAAATAGAAAAGAATTTTATCAAGTTACATAGTAACAACGTCATGTAAATACAACATACATATTAACAACAAATCATTAAATTCTGAATTCCATCAAATTATATGGAGGGTTCTCTATAAAATGGTTCGCTTTATGTTTTCTCCATGTTAATGGAAGTTTGTTGTATAGACGAAGGCCTTCATATTTACGATCAGTAACTTGTAATCTAGTTCCCGTTATCCTCAGATTTTCCCTTCTTCTGGTATTATATTGATGGTAGTCACACCTCTTGTCAAACTCTTCTACTCTTACCACAACATCCATTATCAACTTTATTATTAATTCAGCTATGACTGTAAGAATCTTGTACTTCACAAAGATTGGTTTGCAATGTGTCCTTTGATTTACACCCTCTATTGCTCTAACAGGTTCTTTTTGAGTTATTGGTATTTCTTGAACATGTCTTGAATTGCCCCATATTTCTAACCCATAGATCATGCGGGAGTGAAACAGAGCGTAGTATGTCTGGACAGTTGTTGACTGACTAATAACTTTCCTTACTCTTCTTATGGCATATATTGCAGGTTGTAATTTTTGTTTCAGATGTAGAATGTGTTCTTTCCATGTTAGATGTGTGTCGAAAAATATACCTAAGAACAATGCATCAGTTATAGGGGCTGAAGTAGAGGATGAGAAGGGTAACATTTTAGTTTTCTCCTTATTGAGGGACAATTTGTTGGCATTGAACCAGTCAGTTGCTTTTCTAATAATTTGTTCTGAGTTATTGATTAGGTTATTTCTGTTGTGTTGTCTTGAAGCCAAGGTTGTATCATCGGCATACAGTAAAGTGTGGCATCCAATATTGCCTGGTAGATTGTTAATATAGATTATGAATATGAAAGGTTCCAATATCGAACCCTGAGGAATGCCATGTGCTATTGTCGAAATTGTACTATGGATACTATTATATGTTGTCATTTGTTGACGATTGTGTAGGTAGGACCTGAACAATGATAGAGCTATCCCTCTGACTCCATAATGTTCCAGCTTCATCAAACATATCTCGTGATCCATGCAGTCAAATGCCTTTGATAAATCACAGAATTGAGCAATGGTCTCCCGATGGACTTCAAATCCATCCAAAATGAAGTGGTATAACCTTTTCACAGCATCGATAGTGGATCTGCCTTGCCTGAAACCAAATTGTGAATTTGTGATGTAGTTATGTTTATCCATGAAAGAAATGAGCTGCTCCGCCATCACCATTTCCATGACTTTTGAAAATACAGGTAGAATGGATATGGGTCGACAATTGGTGATCTCTATTGGGTCTCCTTTTTTCAGAATAGGACATACTCTGGCCAGTTTCAGCTTATCAGGAAATATTCCACATTGTAGGCACTCGTTAATTATGTGAGTTAGTGGTGTCAGTATATTATCACCAACTGATTTTATCAGTTTCGTACTTATCTCATAGATGTCTAAGGTTGGTTTAGAAGCCAGTTTTTGTATGTATGTACTTGAGCGTGTCATGTTCTTTGATAGGTTTGAAAATTGAGACTGTGGTTGTATGATTTCATTATTATGCAGGTAAGACTGGGCTTCCTCAATGTTGTATCCGAATTGTTTAGATACAGTTGTTCCAATATTAACAAAGTAGTTATTGAAGGTGTAAGCAGACAGGGTTGAATTAGTTATTTTAGGTTTGCTTACTTGAGTTTCTGCTTTTATGATTTGCCATGTGACCTGCTGTTTATTTTTTGCTGTGAAAATTTTAATCTCATTATTTGTCTTTCTATTATCTTGGGCAGCAGTTAGATAGAATTTTTTGTACCTCTTATAAAATTGTCTCTAACTTAAGTGTATACCTCTCTCATGAATAGAATAGAATAAATTTATTTCAGAATAATGTAACAATACATACAATGACATGTCACAGTACATGAAATACGTCGAAATGAGAAAAAAGAAAACATTTTAAGATCCGTTTTGGTTTGTACAAGATTCTATAAATTCTTCCACTGTATAGGGTTCCCACTTGATTGAGACACGATAAAGTTCTTTCTTGAAGTTTTCATGATGATCTGTACTTCGCAGATTTCTCGGCAATGAATTAAAAAGCTTCATACCCATATACAGTGCTCCCCTCTCAGTCATTGGTAAATTATGATTGGGATAAAAATAAGTGACCGTATTTCGCGTGTTATTATTGCTCTTGAATTTGTCAAAATATTGTGGATTCTTTTTTATGAATAACAAAATTCTAAATATTCAAAGTCCATGTACAGTTAAGATATATTATTTAAACATTCCTCTACAAGATACACTGTATCCCATTCCCATCATAATTCTCAACACCAATTTTTGTATAACAAATACTCTGTTAACATGTTGGCTATTGCCCCAGAAAATAATGCCATAACTAAGAAGTGACTGAAAATCAGAAAAATATAGATCTTCAAAACATCAAGGTTAACATGCTTCTTGAGGACATTTATCAAGTAAATTACACTTTTGAGTTTGTTGTTCAGCTCCTCTATATGATTGTACCATTTCAAGTTGTTATCTTTAGTTACACCAAGGAAAATAAATGATTTACCAACTCTGATATTATAGTTTGTCCCTGTTATATCTTTAGGATAAGCTCTTTTTGATTTGTCTGTTGGGAAAATTATGCACTCAGTTTTATGTTCATTCAAGAGAAGCATATTTTCTGTACACCATCTTGCAGTTCTATCTATTGATTCCTCAATCATGTTTGTAATTGATAGTGGGTTCTTGACAGACATTGTTAAATTAGTGTCATCTGCATACATCAAGTACTGTGAAGGAGAAGTTGCCGGTAAGTCATTAATATATAGATCAGATATTTGTGGAGTCTGATCTGAACATTTCAAGGGCTGTTCCGGTTGAGCATCATATTCCGGACCATAAGGGCCAAGTTTTACTTTTCAAAAAACGCAACACGAGAACAGTACAGAAATTTACACGACGACTTCTTACAACGGAAACAATAAATTCATTGAGGGACAGAATCAAGAATTATGATTGGAAGAATAACCTAAAGGGTGATAGTGCTCAGAAAGTGGCAACGGCGATGCATTTTGCTTTCTTCAGAATGTTTGATGAATGTTGTCCTTCAAGGAGGGTTTTGGTTAAGTCATCTGATGATCGCGCTCATCTTTCCCCTGCATTGAAAACCTTAAAATCCCAGCTGGATACTCTGGCAACGGTATATCAAGTAACCAAAAACGACAACATCTATAAAAGTTACAAAATGAGGAAACAAGAGTATCATAGAAGATTGAATGAAGAAATCAGAGCACAAAGGGAGAGAAAAATAATAACTGCTACAAATAAGCAGAGAACTATCTGGGAGTTTATTAATCAAGACGTGAGGAGTAAGAAGCGGAATGAGGGATGTGATCAATTGACATCGGAAGGTTTTAAGAGCTACTTCTCGCAAATAGGAAAAACAGTAGTTGAATCCATACCATCGGCATCATTCAGTTATCAGCATTTTTTGCAGAATCAACAAATTAAAAATATGTCATCTATATTCTTGAGTCCAATAACAGAGAAAGAACTCCTCAATATAATAAACTCACTTAAAACGAAAACGAGCTATGACATCTATGGTTTGAATACATACATAGTGAAGAAGATGAGTAAGGAGTTGGTGGTTCCACTGTTGGATGTCCTGAACAGATGCATGTCGGAAGGCGTATTTTCCGCGTGAGATGAAAATGGCGAAAGTTATCCCCATTCATAAGGGGCAAGTATTACCCAGCAAACACGGCGATGCAAATGTAACTCTTATGCGATGTACTGTTTACCTCTCCACGCGCTCGCATATGCATCCAAATGTCCTCCACATCAAGTACGCATTTCGGATCAATGAGTAGTTGAATATGCGATCGCAAAACTGGTCACAAATGATACTCCATTTCTTGTCACATTTGAGACGCTCATGAGAGTTAATTTTGAGACCACTTTTTTTTATTTCTTTTCGACGTCGCATAGGAATTTTGATGTGATACTAAAAGATATCTTCAAATAGGAAGCCATTTCTTATCGCATTTGAGACATATTTAGTTATACTCATTGCGTTGACTAATGAGAAGTTTTTTGTGATAAATATCAAACCATTTCTAATGCAGGTGAAATATTGTTATTCAATTTGGATTGTATTACTTTATATATGTGACGTTATTCGAAATTTTCAATTCCAATATTCATTTCGCCCAATAAGAAGATTTGCTCCCAATTACATTATTTTATTGACTGGCGGAGAGCAAAGTTACCAATAATAAATTTACATATATTTTAGATTAAATCATTGACTGCATGAGGATAATGAAAAAATCTATTCGAACAAAAAAACTATAATGATTAATAACATTAAGGTAGAATAAAATAAAAAACAAAAAAATGGAAAAAAGTAAACAAAAAAGATGCAAAATAGGTTTGAGTATATACTATGTAGTAGGTTTCTTCTTCATCTGTCTTTCTTCTCTCTGCCTGGCATGTCGCAGCTATTCCTTTACATATATTTCGAAGTCTTTTTCCGAAATAACTGTATTCTTCTCTCACCACATCTGAAAAGAGTGAAAGTATATGTTAAATATATTTTTTTTTTCAATATCAAGTTGAGTTATTTGTACAATTTCGTTCAACTATTCAGTTTATTGGTTAAACATATTTTAATTGATGAGAAGATATAAATATAATTACCAACGTTTTTAAAATTTATTCGTATAGATGACTTAGTGTCGGTTTCACAAAACTTTATTTGTACCGTTAAATTAATTGGAGGCACGGCGATTCGTTTAAATTTCAAGTTCAAATTTGAAGTTAAAGTTTTGTGAAACCGACCCATAGGGCCGGTTTCACAAAACTTCGATTGTAACGTTGAATTAATTGGAGCCACCGCGATTCGTTAAAACTTGAAAACGAGTGATTCGATTGGTTCGAATTTACGTGAGATTATTGATTTGTACAATCAAAAGCTTTGTGAAACCCGCCTTAGGTCATTGATAAATTTCGGGACAACAAATTTACAAGAATTATTTGAATGACTGCAAACGTTGTGT
>JAVSIQ010000133.1:0-283477 GCA_038502775.1 Hippodamia convergens | reverse complement strand
CAAATGAATGCCATTTATATGTGATTTGAGATATTCTTTTCTACTTGCAACAAAATCACATAAGTGACACTTGTGTTCCTTCAAATTCATATGAACTGAATTAACATGTGACTTGAGACTATTCTTTCTGCTTGTAGAATAATCACACGATGAACACTTATGTTGCTTCCGATTAGAGCAAACAGTCTCCCCACAAGAAACTTTTTCATCCTCTCCTTCATTTTCAACACATTTTTCTTCTTTCGAGGAAGAAAAGACAGTGTCCTTTTTATCCTGTTTGTATAGACCATTGGGGATATTGTTACTTTCCATTTTAACAACGAAGACATCTCTGTCGTAAACTTGACAATGATCGATAAACTGTTCGACAATCTCTACATCTTCAATCTTTACTTTGTCAATTTCACTGCTCTCATCTTCCGTTGAATCTTGAGGACTGAAATAAAGAGAATTAATGACTAAAATGAAGGTTAACACCCTTTCATGGTCATGAAGAAAATGAATAGTAACAACGAAGTGGAGAGAAATATTTGCAGTTTCTTCCAAAGTAAGAAATGCCAGTTTCACCCTTAATCTGACTCATATTATGAAGACTTTTACATATACCGGGCAAGAAACACATCTGTTCATTACTAACGAGCTTTCACGGTTTTAATTCTCCCAAAAACATCAGCGAGAGGGTGAATCATTTCAAGCATGCTATCATCTCATTCATAACCTGTAATGTTTCTTTGAATCAATACAGAACCACATTAAGCTCAATAATCTAACATCCCAAGGAGAAGCCAGGTTCTTCACTGTTAATTAATTACACTAGATGTATCATTATTCTGGCTTGATAGAGATTCTAAGAAGCACAAACAATTAAACAGTAAAAACATAAATCATGGTACTCACGAGGATATTGCTGGTTTTTTCTCTAGGGAACCCTGTCCTACTTCAAGAAAATCCATAATTCTTGATAAAGGATGTAATGGAGTTCACGACACGAATGCGAAGGATAAAGCAAAATTGTTGAAATCGTAAAAACTGCTGACAGAAAACACAACGGATTCCGTTGACAAGTGACAAGGCATTGTCTACAGAACTTCAATCTATTTGATCAATGATGCCAACCCTTGAATGAAATTGCCCAAAATTTCATTTTATATGTTGGAAAAGCAAAGATTACAGCAAAGAGCACTAATATACAGATTACAGAGTGAGAAACGCCTCCATATTTATAAGGCTAAAAATCATCTACTCTTCCAGGTTAATTTCGTGAATGCTACAAAGAGATGGCGTTAAAAAAAAATACGAAATCTTTAAATGAGAAAACTTTTATAATGGGCGCCAAATTCGAATTTTATTTTCCAAATACATCAAAATGAAGATTGACTTTGTCGAGCTTGGAAAAAAATATCCTGATCGATAAAATAAGTAGGGCTTTGTTAAGTCATCAGAAAGCTACTTTTCCTCTTTATAATCTTCATCAAAGAAGAATCAACATAAAACTAACTAATATCAAGAAGGATTTCGTTTGTATTTTTATGAAATGAAGACACTTTTTAGACCAGACAATTCTTATTCAGAATATTCAATTACAATTTTTTAAACATCTTCGACATACTCATTGCATTGTCACATACTCTTCAGCTCACTCGCAGAGTGAATATAAATAAGAACAAGGGATCTTCAGTCCTGAAACAGTGATTCCCATATTTATACAGAGTCTTTAGGAATGATTGTAACATCCCAGTTGGCTTTTGATTATTATCGATCTATATATGGATATTTTTTTCACGTTGTTTTATGAAATATTCATACAGGGTTGGGATAAAGTATGGAACCAAGTAAATATCTTTTAAACGAAAAGAACGATATTTATGAAAATTTGCAGGTAAGTGCAATGGAACAAAACGCATCTGATGTACATTTCTTTGATAATAATATACTTCCGGTTTTAACCGGAAATGCCATCAACTTCTTTAATTTAAATGGGACACCTTATATATTTTTACAGATTTTGAAAGAGCTTGTTATTTTGAATTCATACATACTGAGTTTAGTGTAAAAAAATTTGTAAAAACGAGGAATAACTCACTGTTAGTAGTACAATAGATGTACATTTCATTATTTTAGAATAATGAGAAACAAAATTACTTCAAATGTTCAAAATGCTCGCCGTTTACTTGCTGACAATATGCCATCCTATTAACAAATTCTTGAGTCACTCTTTCCAAGACTTCTCCACGTATTAGTTCACATTCATCAATAATTCTTTGTCTCAATTCCTGTAAGTTTGTTGGTCGTCTAACGTAAACACGTGATTTTAGATAACCCCAAAGAAAAAAATCTAACGGGCTAAGATCCGGAGAACGAGCAGGCCACTCTATGAATCTCCTGCGTCCAATCCATCGATTTAATAAATTCGCATCCAGAAAATCCCTAACCTGTCTATCATAGTGGGAGGTGCTCCATCTTGTTGAAACCAAATATTTTGTGGTAATTGCCCATTCTGTTGAAGTGCAGGAATAATTTCGTTATTTAGTAGATCCAAATACTTGTCACCATTCAAGTTTCCGTCGATAAAAAATGGGCCTATAAGCTTATTTTCGACAATTCCCATCCAAACATTTAACTTCTGTGGATGCTGGGTATGTGCTCCATGAATCCAATGAGGATTCTCATTTGACCAATACCTTGAGTTGTGGCGATTAACTGTTCCATTTAAACAAAAGTTGCCTCATCGGAAAAAACTATGCTAGGAGCAAAATTTTCGTCGACATTACAGATGTCCATTAGCCGTTCGCAAAATTCCAGCCGTCGGTCAAAATCATCGTATGACAATTCTTGAACCAACTGTACCTTATATGGATGATACTTTTCACTTTTTAATATCTTTCCTACAGAACGTCGACTGATACCATGGTTTAGTGCCAAATTTGTGGTGGAAGTTTGAGGTGATTCTTCTAAATCGATTGCAATATTTTGTTTAACAGTTTCGTTCGTTGCAGTCCGCGGTCTTCCAGGTTTTAGCAAATGTTTTATCATCCCAGTAGTATTAAAACGTTGTAATGTTTTAGTTACTGTTGAGCGTGATATAGGATTTCTCTCCGGATGCAAATTATTAAAAATATGACACACTTCTTCATGAGTTCTAACACGATCACCATAACCGATCATCATTAAAATTTCAATACGCTCTTTTTCACTTAATTGAACCTTTCTAAATTGTTCAATTTATTTCGTCAATTAGAATTTGACACTTGAAGAACAAAAGACGTACTAAACAGTACTTGTTTATTTATTACTATGCATACAAACAACATCAATTAGGTTATCTAAATAGTTTTTTGCTCTAATGCAAAAAACTCAAAGGAGGTTGGTTAAAGTGCTATATTCCTCGTTTTTACAAATTTTTTCACACTAAACTCAGTATGTATGAATTCAAAATAACAAGCTCTTTCAAAATCTGTAAAAATATATAGGGTGTCCCATTTAAATTAAAGAAGTTGATGGCATTTCCGGTTAAACCGGATGTATATTATTATCAAAAAAATGTACATCAGATGCGTTTTGTTCCATTGCACTTACCTGCAAATTTTCATAAATATCGTTCTTTTCGTTTAAAAGATATTTACTTGGTTCCATACTTTATCCCAACCCTGTATGTATAACGAATTCCAAATGTGAAAAGTCTGCATATTAAATGGCAACCTGAAAAACCTCAAATCTCACTATGATGTTACAATCATTCAGGAAGATCCTATATCATAAACAATAGCAGACCTAACACACTACCTTGAAGTACTCCAAAAACAACTAATTCATGCAAATTCCATCTCTAGGTAGCTAGGTAGCTTGAATGAACCGAATCTACATGTTTTTTCAGTTTTGCATTTTGATTCGAAGCAAACTCACACAATTGACACTGATGTGTCAGTTTTAAATGAACACTATTTATATGGGATTTTCAGATCAGTTCTCCGATACGAAGCGTAATCACAATATTGACACTGGTTAGGTTTTAATTTTAAATGGACACAATCTGTATGTTTTTTAAGTGTTGATTTATCACTTGAGGAAAAATCACACTGATGGCACTTATGTTCCTTCAAAATCAGATGAACCGAATTCATATGTAATTGGAGATAATTTTTTTTACTGGTAGCGTGGTCACATAGATGGCACTTGAAACGTTTTGAATTCAGTGAACCGAATCTACGTGCAATTTGAGACAAGCATTTGTACTGGCAGCATAATCACAAAACTGACACTTATGTTGCTTAACATTTAGATGAATTGAATCCAAGTGTCTCTTAAGATGACTAATATAACACGAATTGTACTCGCATAGATGGCACTGGTATTGCTTCAAATTCAGATGAACCGAATCCATATGTCTCATCAGATAATTTTTTTCATTCGCAGAAAAATCACACATATGGCATTGGTGTCGTTTCAAATTTAGATGAACTGAATTCACATGTCTTTTGATATTTTTAATATAATTCGAAGAATAATCACACAGATGGCATTGGTGTTGCTTCGGATTCAGATGAACAGAATCTATGTGCGACTTGAGACTGTTCTTGTGGTTCGTAGCAAAATCGCATAGATGGCACTTGTGTCCTTTTAAATTCAGATGAACTGAATCTACGTGCAATTTGAGAAAGCTTTTTTAGTGGTAGCATACTCGCACAGATGGCACTTGTGGTTCTTCAATTTCAAATGAATGCCATTTATATGTGATTTGAGATATTCTTTTCTACTGGCAGCAAAATCGCATAAGTGACACTTGTGTTCCTTCAAATTCAGATGAACTGAATTAACATGTGACTTGAGACTATTCTTTCTGCTTGTAGAATAATCACACGATGAACACTTATGTTGCTTCCGATTAGAGCAAACAGTCTCTCCACAAGAAACTTTTTCATCTCTCTTTCATTTTCAACACATTTTTCTTCTTTCGAGGAAGAAAAGACGGTTTCCTCTTCATCCTGTTTGTATAGACCATCGAGGATATGGTTACTTTCCATTTTAACTACGAAGATATCTCTGTCGTAAACTTGATGATCATCCATAAACTGTTCGACAATCTCCACATCTTCAATCTTTACTTTGTCAATTTCACTGCTCTCTTCTTCTCTGGAAACTTTAGGACTGAAATAAAGAGAATTAATGACTAAAATGAAGGTTAACACCTATCATGGCCATGAAGAAAATGAACAACAAAGTGTAGAGAAATATTTGCAGTTTCTTCCAAAGTAAGAAATGCCAGTTTCACCCCTTAATCTGACTCATATTATGAAGACTTGTACGTATACCGAGCAAGAAGACTCATCTGTTCATTACTACCCAGATTTCACGTTTTAATTCTCTCCCAAAAACATCAGCGAGAGGGTGAATCATTTCAAGCATGCTATCATCTCATTCATAACCTGTAATGTTTCTTCGAATCAATACAGAAACACATTAAACCCAAGTAAATCTAACATCCCAAGGAGAAGCCAGGTTCTTCACTATCGGTTAATTAATTACACTAGATGACTAGATGTATCATTATTCTGGCTTGATAGAGATTCTAAGAAGCATAAACAATTAAAGAGTAAACAACATAAATCATGGTACTCACGAGGATATTGTTGGTTTTTTCTCTAGGGAACCCTGTCCTACTTCAAGAAAATCCATAATTCTTGATAAAGGATATAATGGAGTTCACGAATGCGAAGGATAAAGCAAAATTGTTGAAATCCTAAAAATTGCTGACATAAAACACAACGGATTCCGTTGACAAGTGACAAGGCATTGTCCACAGAACATCAATCTTGACACAAGTAACAACAGAAATTATTTCTCCTAGATTTCGTTAGATGTTGCCAACTCTTGAATGAAATTCCCCAAAACTTCATTTTATATATCAGCTCGCGGCCTACGATATTTAACAGGCCAGAATGTTGCTTTAAATGCGACGTTGCCGGAACCCCCACAAAGGGATGTATCAGGCTAAAGCCCTGTTCTCAGAGCTTCGTCGTGTCGCTGGCGACAGTTGTTCAGCCAATCAGAGCATGTAAACAAAACTTCCCCTGGCCCCTACCTTTTCATTTCTGGTTGTCAAAATCTGTCGCGACACGCCCCGTTTGTAGTTGAAATATTTCAACTACACATTGGATTTCTGCTACGATCTCATGAAACAAGGAAGGAGTGGGGATCGTCGCCAGCGACACGACGAAGCTCTGAGAACGAGGCTTTAGAGTGTTACGACTTTGCACTTGCAGTTCTGTTTTGAAGTGTAACATGTGATATAGTTCGCATCAGAAATTCGACAGGGAAAACGTGTAAAAAGGTTTGTGTTTTTTTTCGTGTTCGTGAGATTTATTTATTTATTTATTCCTGACCCTTAAACAGCAATATGCTGGTATCAGAGCCTACATTCATATTAATTATTTCACATAAACAACAATAATTTATATCATTCTTGTTAACACAAAAAAAAACTACTTATCCTAATACATATACAAAAAAATTATTGAAGTCTAAGTAACTTCTTGAGGTCATGGCACATTTTTCTTATATTCCTATTGCATATAATTTCTACAGTTAGAGAATTGAACACTGTAACACTCTGAAATATTGGAGATCTTTGTCCGATACATATTCTCGCAAAGTTTTTTCTTAATTCATTTTTACTTCTTACATTGTAAGTATGCTCCTCATTCACTATGGACAAACTAGCGTGTGTCCTTGATAAATTATTCTTCACTTTATAAACAAATTTTGTTTGTTCAAGTTTTTTTAAATTGTTTATATTTAATATCGGTTTTTCAATCAATAAATGAGGAGAAAATAAGTGTTGCAGTTGCAAGAACAGTGTGTATCTGGTTTGTGATTGAAATTTTCGACTTATAGTGTTCATATCTGGAAGGATTATCAACAGGAAGGTTCTTCATTTTAATATTTATTGATTTATTTATTCAATTTGAGTATTATGCATCGTACTTGTGCAGTGCCCGGTTGCAAATGCTACTATAAATCTACTAATGATAAGGTGTGGGTATTTAGATTTCCGAAAGATCCCACGAGGAGAAGAAAATGGGGTAATTATAAAGTCCCTTGCCTAGTTGTATCCTTTTTTATTTTTTTTGTGATCTTGAGGTAGGGAAAATGAACCTAACCTAACCTGAATGCGGATCGATGTTTTTTTTTTTTATCCCAATTTGTTTTTTTAATTTTTTCCAATTTTTTTTTCAACTTCTGGTAGGGAAAATGAACCTTATCTAACCTAACATAACCTAACCTTGTAAAATTAAACTATATAAGAGTATATCAGAGCCGTATCCGAGGTAAATGGAGTATATTTATGAGTTTCATTTATTTTTTCTCGAAAATTACTGCCTCCCCAGAGCTGTAATTGAGACTTTAGTATCAGGAAGTCCTATAGATTCACTGTGCAAAATATTTTTGAAATCGGTGACCGGGCCTATAAAATTTATAAAAACCGAAAATGGCTTAACGCAATTCATAGAGAAAGTAGTTTTAAAGTCAATGACTACAGTGTAGTTCGTATAAAACATTTTGTAGATTCCCATATTTTGAGAAATAATTCTTATCCATTGATGATGCATTTCCTTCAATTTTTCCAAAACGACCGAGTTACATGGGTCTTCAGTTACTCCGAAAAGAACTGGTCTTGAGGAACGGAGACAAAAATCAGTTGTCCATTATGACAATGTTTGCACCGATTGGGACAAACAAGATCAGATGGATTTTCCGACTTTTGTTGTCTTTTCAAAGACAAGGCAATTTTCAACTTCATTCCAACGTAAAAGAAAATGACTTTGTTCAGTTCTAAAATATAAATTTTGAAGGAGCATTTAAGAAATTATCATCGGGGTTCAAGATCTTGAGTAATTTGAGAATCGAAGTCGTATTTAGAGAAAAACACGTACCCATTTCCAATTTCAAGTGGTTATTAGGTGACAGGTATATTTGTGACTTTTTTCCTCTTTTGATATTCATTCACCTACTTTATTCGTTTCAGAAAGTAAAATAATTTTCATTCTGATAGTAATATTATGGAACTCAGTACAACAGCTACATCTTCGTGGTGAGTTCTAGATTTTTTGCGATAAAATATTAAGAAGTTATTCGCAGATAAACGAAAAGCTGTTTTGTTTTCGTCCCTACAGTTCTTTCTTTAATTGTGAATTGAAATAAATTCGAAATTATATCGAAAACAGTGCGAATTGCACAAGAAAACCGTATACTTTCTATGTCTACGCGTGCCACTAGACACGTTGCTGGTAACAACGGCAACGTCTAACCCAGGGTCTTGACACCTTCCTACCCCCACCCAAATCCTATTTTTAGTTGAGACAACAAATACTCGTGTCGCTGCATACGCCAATATTTAGTGATATCGTCAATAGATGACTCTGTTTGAGGTTTTTAGTCGTGTTTCGTGTTTGTCAAACATATGTTTTATTTATTGACATAATTCACACAATTATTGACCACATTATGTATGTATTTACATTCACAAGATCAAATGGATATGAAGAAGATAGTTATTAGTTATTTATTAAATATTGGAGAGTTATTATCCACTTTCTTCATCATTGTAAAACACATTCTGTGACAAAATTCCAAGAAATGAAAGAGAGAAGTTCTTCGGGTGGGGACAATTATAATTTTCCACATTCATCTCTTGTTCTTTTTTTTATTGGCTGAATCTTTCAGATTTATGTTTTTTACTCAGTGATTGAGAAAAAAATTATTATTTACAGGTAAAAGAGCTGTGATACTTTCTGAATTTAACTGTTTGAGACAAACACACTTGAGGGCAAAGGAACAGATTCTCTACAACATGATTTACAAACTGAAAATACAATTAAACCAGAAGCAGTATCAAATCAAGAACTATCAAGAAAGATTAAGTGCTGAACTTGTAAACCCGATAAAAATTCAGGCAAAAACTCTATGAGGAAAGAGGGAACAAGCAAATCTTGAGAAGCCAACTTTTTAAATGTACACTGTGTCCCAAATTGAGTGTGACTGCACTGTATCTCAGCTATTATTGAAGATAGAGACATGCATTTTTTTGCGACCCTGTGTCAGTTTTGGTAAAACTTTTAAATATACATATATGTTTATTTTTGGTAATTGCTAGACTGATCCAAAAATTGACGAAAAATTCAGTAAGCACTAACCTTAATATGCAGGAGAGGAATCTTATTTCAGATTTATCTGGTCGGTCTTGGTTCTTCTAAAAAAAATTCTCAAATTAATTGACGGTCAAATCAACACTTCAATTTTCAAGTCTGTTATAATATCTCAGTTTCGTGGCTTTTTTTCATTATGAATACAAAATTCCCGATTTTTTCTTTATTTATAGCCTTCTTTATCACTGGATATCATTCATATCACCGGATTTTAAACACTTAGGAATCATCACATTTGGGGAAATTCAGTAATAAAGAAGCCTATAAATTAAGAAAAAATCGAGAATTTTGTATTCATAATGACAAAAAGTCCACGTCACAGACTTGAAGAATGAAGTGTTCGTTTAGGATAACCCTCAATGACTTTGAGTATTTTAGAAAAAAAAACCAAGACCTGAAAACAGATTCTGCATATCAAGGTTAGTGCTTACTGAATTTTTCGTCAATTTTTGAGATTTTCGGGTCAGTGCAGACAATTACCTCATTTTCTGTATATTTATATTATATTTGTATATTTTCGTATAGAGAACAGTAATAAATATATATTTGTGAAGGACCATTGTTTTCAATTGCTTAGAATTCAGAAAAGGTTAGCCTACTGAAAATCCTAAAATGCAAAATAAGAACGTAATTTGAATTTCGCGCCAAGCCTGCCGAAAAATGTGATAAAGTAGTAACCTGTACTTTACTAGTTGAGACAACAACCGCTTGGGGTTTAAAAAAGTTGTTTTCATCATAGAACGTCAGTGTCCGATCTATTTTACTTTAACAAAAGAATAATCAACATAGAACTAACTAATATCAAGAGGGAGATCGTTTGTATTCAGTTTTGTGTTTTTGTAAATGAACACACTTTTGAAATAAGACAATTTTTATTCAGAATTTTGCATTACAAGCTTTTAAACATCATTGATTTACTCATGCATTGTCACATACTCTTCAGCTCACTTGTAGAGTGAATATGAATAAGAACAAGGGATTTTCAGTCCTGAAACAGTGATTCCCATATTTATACAGAGTCTTCAGGAATGATTGCAACACCCCAGTTGGCTTTGGATCATTATCAATCTCTACCTGGAGATTTTTTTTCGTTGTTTTATGAAATATTAATAGGTATAACATATATGCATACTAAACAGCAACCTAAAAAACCTCTAATCTCACTATGATGTTACAATCATTCATGAAGATCCTTTATCATAAACAAGTGATATTTCGTGTGATATTTCTTCAAAACCTCTAAAGTAAATCGAAAAGTTCTTGGGGATTTTCCGCATAGTCAGCATAGGCCAATGTTATTGACTTTAGGTGATGAGGTTCTTTTTGCTCCATGTTTGGACAAACCCCGTTGGAATTTCAGTAAGGCTAATTGGGTCAATTTTGGGAATAAAGTCGATAGTGACATAAGATGGATTAGACCGTCTTATGATAATTATTCTAGATTCGTGGGCGTAGTTAAAGCTGCAGCTAAAAAGTTCATTCCGAGAGGTTTTCGTAAAGAATATGTTCCTGGTTGGTCAGAGGAAACTGAAAAATTATACAAAGATTATCAAAATTCCCCATCAAATGAAAAAAGTGAAAAACTCATGAGCTCAATAAATGCCAGTCGGAAGGATAAATGGAATAGTGTAGTCACAAATATGAATTTCACACATTCCAGTAGGAGTTCATGGGATGTTTTGCGAAAACTAGGTGAAGCTGCACCTCTCGCGATATCATCCTCGAAAATTAACCCCAAATTGATTGCTCGTCGTCTTGTTAATGTCTCTAATTCAGTTAAAATATCGAAATCCCAAATCAAAGATATGAAGTTGAAATTACATAAATTTAGGACATCAAATCATACCGGGAATGTTATTTCTAACCCATTCAATATGGATGAATTAATTTCAGCGATTAAAAACACAAAATCAAGAAAAGCAGCCGGTTTTGATGGAATTTATCCAGAATTCATCAAACATTTAGGAAAAAAAAGCCTATCTTGGTTATTATCTTTTTATAATGATATATTGAATTCCGGCAATTTTCCGACCGAATTTCGCAAAGCTAAGGTAGTAGCAATTTTGAAACGTGGAAAAAATTCTTCTGATCCGAGTAGCTATCGTCCTATTAGTTTATTGAGCGTCCCTTTCAAAATTTTAGAGAGATTGATTCTATTTAGAATAGAATCAACTATTGAAGAAGCATTACAGAACTGTCAGGGCGGTTTTAGGAAAAATAGGAATTGTTGCGATCAGGTTCTTAGCCTCACCACATTTATTGAATCAGGGTTCAATAAAAACTTAAAAACAGGGACAGCATTTGTGGATTTATCAGCTGCATATGATACAGTATGGAAAGATGGTTTAATTTATAAACTATATAATCATTTGAAATGTGGAAAAATGGTAAGACTTTTGGAAAATATGTTATCCGACAGAAGGTTCCGAGTTTTTGTCGATAATAACAGTAGTAATTTCGAAACTTTGAATAATGGTCTTCCACAAGGTTCAGTTTTAGCACCACTTCTATTCAATTTATATTTGTGTGACATTCCATCTACTTCTTCGGAGAAATTTATTTATGCTGATGATATTGCTCTGGCTTTTCATCATTCTAATTTCAAACATTAGAAAGTACCCTTTCCGCAGATCTGGACATAATGAAAAATTATTTTTTGAAGTGGCGTTTGTGCCCGAATGAAAATAAAACCGAAGTTTCGTGTTTTCATTTGAATAATCACCAGAAATATAGAAAATTGAGTGTAACTTTCGGTTCTTCTCCCTTAAAACATAATTTCAATCCTAGATACCTGGGAATCAAACTTGATTCCTCTCTAAATTTCAACGCCCATTTAGATGATCTGCGTTTGAAACTTAAAACTCGAAACAATATTCTTCAGAAACTAGCTGGTTCCTCATGGGGCGCTGATGCAACAATACTTCGAACAGCAGCGCTTGCTTTGGTTTATTCTGCTGCTGAATATTGTTGTCCTGTTTGGTTGAACAGTGTTCATGTAAAAAAAGTTGATGCCCAACTAAATTTTTCTATGAGGATTATTACTGGTACTATCAAGTCTACACCTACTCCTTGGTTACCAGTCCTCTCAAATATTGCCCCCCCCCATATTCGCAGAGAGACAACAGCTTTGAATTTTTGGAACAAATTCAATTCTTTTCCAAATTCGTTTCCCATACTCACCTATATTCCAGATAATAGGGTCCCCAGATTGAAGTCGCGTAAACCTTTTTGGTCAAATTTTCTGACTAATATGAATAGAAGCGACAAAGAAATGTGGCAATCTGAATGGAATGCATCCAATTTTTTCAATAAAGATCTTATTTCTGATCCTTCCATCAGAGTTCCTGGTTTTGACCTTCCAGGAGAATATGGTCTGTTCTAAATCGCATTAGAACAGGCCATGGACGTTGCAATAGCATGCTCTTCCGATGGAATTCGGTTGAGAGTCCTAGTTGTGAGTGTGGGGAAAATGAGGAGACTATAGAACATCTTATAAATAGTTGTCCCATTTATAAATTTCAAGATGGTTTCGAGGCTATACATAAAGTAACAAATGCATTTCTAAAATGGGTGGTTAATTTCAAAATTATTTGATTTATTCTGAATATTCGGTTTCTTTTCTGCTTTTTTCTTTTTTCATTTCAGATTGAGAATCGCAAGCCGTTTTTGGGAAGAATCTATCGACGGATAACATGCAGATGATGTCTTTCAAGATTTTTCCTGATATTTAATATTTTATGTTATTTTTTTTACGGGGTGGCAGGTTTTTTCGGCTGAGGTTTTTTCCCCTGGCTCTATAGTATCATATGATACTAGTGATGATAGTATCGTATGATTCTATAGTATCATACGAAGAATGTTATGATACCCCGTTCTTTTTTTACCTCAGCTTAGGTACTTTTTGTTTCAACATTTATTGTATTATTTTAGCTCTCTATTTTCATAAGAATATATATATATCATAAACAATAGTCAACCTAACACACTACTTGGAGTACTCCAAAATCACCCGATTGGATACAAATTCTACCTCTAGGTAGCTTCAATATTGGCATTTTTGCGTTGTTTCAAATTTGAATGAACCGAATCTACATGTTCTTTCAGTTTTGCTTTTCGATTCAAAGCAAACTCACACAATTGACACTGATGTGGTTTCAGTTTCAAATGAACACTATCTATATGGGATTTCAGATCACCTCTTCGATACGAAGCGAACTCACAATACTGACACTTGTGCCGTTTCAAATTTAAATGGACACAATCTGTATGTTTTTTAAGTGTTGATTTATCACTTGAGGAAAAATCACACTGATGGCACTTATGTTCCTTCAAATTCAGATGAACCAAATCTACATGTCTTTTCATGTATTTAATTAAATTTGCAGAAAAATCACACAGATGGCATTGGTGTTGCTTCAAATTCAGATGAACCGAATCTATGTGCGATTTGAGACTATTCTTGTGGCTCGTAGCAAAATCGCATAGATGGCACTTGTGTCCTTTTAAATTCAGATGAACTGAATCTACGTGCAATTTGAGAAGAGCCTTTTTAGTGGTAGCATACTCGCACAGATGGCACTTGTGGTTCTTCAATTTCAAATGAACCCTATTTATATGCGATCTGAGATATTCTTTTCTACCGCCAGCAAAATCGCATAAGTGACACTTGTGTTCCTTCAAATTCAGATGAACTGAATTTATATGTGACTTCAGGTAATCCTTTCTATTGGTAGAATAATCACAAGATGAACACTTATGTTGCTTTGGATTAGAGCAAACAGTCTCTCTGCGAGTAACTTTTTCACCCTCTTTTTCATTTTCAACAGATTTTTCTTCTTTTGGGGATGAAAAGATGGTTTCCTCAATCCCTTGTTTGTATAGACCATCTAAGATATCACAACTTTCCATTTTAACTACGAAGGCATCTCTGTCATGAACTTGACTTTCATCGATAAACTGTTCGACAATGTCCACATCTTCAATCTTGACTTCGTCAGTTTTACAACACTCTTCATCTCCTGAGTCTCGAACTCTGAAACAAAGATAATTAATAACTAAAATGAAGGTAGTTGGGATGTACCATAGCTCCAATAGTTCCATTTCATCTATTTAAATAAAGGACGATCTATGGTTTACATTCGACGCGCCATCACGTCCAAAAGACTGCACCAAATTTGATCATTCTTTATTTGTTGTGTTCGCTATAGTCCAAAGAAGATATTCATGATGTAATATTTTTGAAAAAACACATAATAGAATGAAATGAAGGAATTTTTTTCGTCATGCAATCATAGAGTTTAATTTATTAGGATTTTGACACTTTCACAAAACAGTCAGCATACTCTCTGACAGTGACAGTAAGGTTATATCTAGTAAATCGAAAATTGAGAATATTTGTATTTACCGTTCCAAAGTAACAATTTTCTTCCCAAAAAGTCATACCAAATTACCACACTCAAAATTAAAGTGTAAAAAAACAGACCATTAAGGAAAAATGTGAATTATATGCAAATCAAAACCAAAACACTTTGAAACTGAATGTTTAGAAGTCAACTTTGATAAGAATCAAAATGACAGGGTAATTTGATGGTATAACGTAATACTTTAATGAGGCTCGAAACACAAATGAGTGGTTAATATCAAATCCCTCATAAACAGTTCAACACGTGAACTCTTTGTCAGGTAAACTGTTTTTCAGCTTACTTGTGTATTTCCTTTGGGATATATTCCAATAACGTAATAGTAAGTTAAGTGTTTCTGCTGACGTTCATGTGAACAGACGTTCTTCCTCTTGCATTCAATAAAGGGTGAAATCTGAAGTAAATTTTACATTTTGTGTTCTCAATCCTGAATTTTTGACTGTCTTTTATCCAATAAAGGTTGGCACCATATCATGTATCAATATTTCTGGCTATAGAGATTGTAAGAAGCACAATCAAAAAGTTTACAAAATAAATCATGGTACTCACGAGGATATTGTTGGTCTTTTCTCTAGGGAACCCTGTCCTGCTTCAAGAAAATCCATGTTACTTGACTAAGTAAGTAATGGAGCTCACTAATTCGGGGAAAAATGCAGAAATGTTGAAAACGAAAGTATTGCTAACAGAATATAAAATATAAACACAACGGAATTCCTTGACACAGCGAAAGATTTATCATTTTGACACTGACACAACGTTGACACTGACAGTACCAAAAAATTATTTTCCCCAGACTTCATCAAATGTTGCCAACATTTGAATCAAATGCCCCAGATTTCCCTTTTATATTTTGAAAAAGAATAGAACGATTACCTAAGAGAAAAAATTATTGACAATGATTATCGTTGATCATAGTATAAGAAAAAGAGGAAACTATGCATTTATACTATTGAAAACCGACTACGATTTTTTTAAGCTTCGTACACGCGATACACAGATGGCGCTGAAACGGTATAACTAAAATTTTTCAATCCAGAAAACTGTTGGATGGGCATGAAATTCGAATTTTATTTATAATCTGAGTTAATTTGTCGAGATCAAAAAATAACATCCTGATGGATAAAACAAAATTTAATTTCAAAGAATTTACTATGATACCAATATAATAGTTTCATTACCATGAACTATCAGATATACCAACTCACTTAAATCATGCAGGAAATCGTTTGTATATAGTTCTGAGTTTTTGTGAAATGAAGACACTTTTAAGACCAGACAATTTTTATTCAGAATATTGCATTACAATTTTTTAAACATCTTCCACATACTCATTGCATTGTCACATACTCTTCAGCTCACTTGCAGAGTGAATATAAATAAGAACAAGGGAAAAGAAGCGGGAATACAATAAAGCTTCAGTCCTGAAACGGTGATTCCCATATTTATACAGAATCTTTATGAATGATTGTAACATCCCAGTTGGCTTTAGATTATTATCGATCTATATATGGAGATTTTGTTCACGTTGTTTTATGAAATATTCATATGTATAACGAATTCCAAATGTGAAAAGTCTGCATATTAAACGGCAACCTGAAAAACCTCAAATCTCACTATGATGTTACAATCATTCATGAAGATCCTGTATCATAAACAATAGTCGACCTAACACACTACCTTGGAGTACTCCAAAATCACCCGATTGAATGCAAATTCTACCTCTAGGTAGCTTCAATATTGGCATTTTTGCGTTGTTTCAAATTTGAATGAACCGAATCTACATGCTTTTTCAGTTTTGCTTTTCGATTCGAAGCAAACTTACACAATTGACACTGATGTGGTTTCAGTTTCAAATGAACACTATCTATATGGAATTTCAGATCACCTCTTCGATACGAAGCGAACTCACAATACTGACACTTGTGCCGTTTCAAATTTAAATGGACACAATCTGTATGTTTTTTAAGTGTTGATTTATCACTTGAGGAAAAATCACACTGATGGCACTTATGTTCCTTCAAATTCAGATGAACCAAATCTACATGTCTTTTCATGTTTTTAATTAAATTTGCAGAAAAATCACACAGATGGCATTGGTGTTGCTTCAAATTCAGATGAACCGAATCTATGTGCGATTTGAGACTATTCTTGTGGCTCGTAGCAAAATCGCATAGATGGCACTTGTGTCCTTTTAAATTCAGATGAACTGAATCTACGTGCATTTTGAGAAGAGCCTTTTTAGTAGTAGCATACTCGCACAGATGGCACTTGTGGTTCTTCAATTTCAAATGAACCCTATTTATATGCGATCTGAGATATTCTTTTCTACTGCCAGCAAAATCGCATAAGTGACACTTGTGTTCCTTCAAATTCAGATGAACTGAATTTATATGTGACTTCAGGTAATCCTTTCTATTGGTAGAATAATCACACCATGAACACTTATGTTGCTTTGGATTAGAGCAAACAGTCTCTCTGCGAGTAACTTTTTCACCCTCTCTTTCATTTTCAACAGATTTTTCTTCTTTTGGGGAGGAAGAGACGGTTTCCTCAATTGCTTGTTTGAATAGACCATCTGAGATATCGCAGCTTTCCATTTTAACTACGAAGGTATCTCTGTCATGAACTTGACTTTCATCAATAAACTGTTCGACAATGTCCACATCTTCAATCTTGACTTCGTCAGTTTTACAACACTCTTCATCTCCTGAATCTCGAACTCTGAAACAAAGATAATTAATAACTAAAATGAAGGTAGTTGGGATGTACCGTAGCTCCAAGAGTTCCATTTCATCTATTTAAATAAAAGACGATCTATGGTTTACATTCGACACGCCATCACGTCCAAAAGACTGCACCAAATTTGATCATTCTTTATTTGTTGTGTTCGCTATAGTCCAGAGGAGATATTTATGATGTACAATTTTTGAAGAAACACATAATAGAATGAAATGAAGGAATTTTATTCGTCATGCAGTCATAGAGTTTAATTTATTAGGATTTTGACACTTTCACAGAACAGTCCGCATACTCTCTGACAGTGACAGTGAGGTTATATCTAGTAAATCGAAAATTGAGAATATTTGTATTTACCCTTCCAAAGTTACAATTTTCTTTCAAAAAAGTCATACCAAATTACCACACTCAAAATTAAAGTGTAAAAAAACAGACCAATAAGGAAAAATTTGAATTATATGCAAATCAAAACCAAAACACTTTGAAACTGAATGTTTAGACGTCAACTTTGATAAGAATCAAAATGACAGGGTAATTTGATGGCATAAGTAATACTTCCATGAGGCTCGAAACACAAATAATTGGTTAATTTCAAATCCCTCATAAACAATATAACACGTGAACTCTTTGTCGGGTAAACTGTTTTTCAGCTTACTTGTGTATTTCCTTCGGAATATATTCGAATAACGTAATAGGAAGTCAAGTGTTTCGGCTGAAGTTCATGTGAACAGACATTCTTTTTTGCATTCAATAAAGTGGGAAACCTAAAGTAAACTTTACATTTCGTTTTCTCAATCCTGAATTTTTGACTGTCTTTTATCCAATAAAGGTTGACACCCTATCATGTATCAATATTTCTGGCTTTATAGAGATTCTAAGAAGCACAAACAATTAAACAGTAAACAAAATAAATCATGGTACTGACGAGGATATTGTTGGTTTTTTCCTTAGGGAACCCTGTCCTTCTTCAAGAAAATCCATGTTACTTGATTAGGTAGGTGATGGAGCTCACTTATCTGGATAAAAATGCAGAAATGTTGAAAACGAAAAAATTGCTAACAGAGAATTCTAACTCTAATTTCTTGGCAATCACATCATTCTGGTTAGCTCTATGTAATATTCTTGGTCGTTAAGTTTTTGAGGTCCCGAGGATCTGCAGGATTCTTGGAAAACCAATCCCCAAAAACTGTTTCTAAGTAGCCACGTTTTGACAAATAACACAGTTAATCTATAACATCACACACTAATTTTCACAATATACATTAACGTTTTACAAATTTAATCTTCGTCGAATTGGTTTTAATAATAATTTTCAATTATTCTTAAATATTTGGAGTTCCAAATCAGGACGCGAGGAAAAGTAGTCGTCTCGCTGTAACTACCATTTTGGAACCGCTAAAAGAGAATATAAAATATAAACACAACGGAATCCCTTGACACGGCGAAGAATTTGTCATTTTGACACAACGTTGACACTGACAGTACCAAAACATTATTTTCCCCAGACTTCATCAAATGTCGCCAACATTTGAATCAAATGCCCCAGATTTCCATTTTATATTTTGCGAAAATGAAATTTTGGGGAATTTCATTCGAGGGTTGGCAACGTCTAACAAAATCTAGGGAAAATAATTTCTGTTGTTACTTGTGCCAGATTGATGTTCTGTGGACAATGCCTTGTCACCACAGAACACGAATATACACTTGTCACTTGTCAACGGAATTTGTTGTGTTTTCTGTCAGCAATTTTTACGATTTCAACAATTTTGCTTTATCCTTCGCATTCAAGAACTCCATTACATCCTTTAGCAAGAATTATGGATTTTCTTGAAGTAGGACAGGTTTCCCTAGAAAAAAAACCAACAATATCCTCGTGAGTACAATGATTTATGTTGTTTACTGTTTAATTGTTTGTGCTTCTTAGAATCTCTATCAAGCCAGAATAATGATACATCTAGTGTACTTAATTAACTGATAGTAAAAAACCTGGCTTTCCCTTGAGATGTTAGATTGACTCGAGCTTAATGTGGTTCTGTATTGATTCAAAGAAACATTATAGGTTATTTATGAGATGATAGCATGCTCGAAATGATTCACCCTCTCTCTGATGTTTTTGGGATAATTAAAACCGTGAAAGTTGGGTAGTAATGAACAGATGTGTCTTCTTGCCCGGTATTTGTACAAGTCTTTATAATATGGGTCAGATTAAGGGGGGAAACTGGTATTTCTTACTTTGGAAGAAACTGCAAGTATTTGTCTCCACTTCGTTGTTACTATTCATTTTCTTCATAGCCATGATAGGGTGTTAACCTTAATTTTAGTCATAAATTCTCTTTATTTCAGTCCTCAAGTTTCAAGAGAAGAAGAGAGCAGTGAAATTGACAAAGTAAAGATTGAAGATGTGGAGATTGTCGAACAGTTTATCGAAGATTGTCAAATTCTCGACAGAGATGTCTTCGTAGTTAAAATGGAAAGTAACAATATCCTCGATGGTCTATACAAACAGGATAAAAAGGACACTGTCTTTTCTTCCTCGAAAGAAGAAAAATGTGTTGAAAATGAAGGAGAGGATGAAAAAGTTTCTTGTGGGGAGACTGATTGCTCTAATCCAGAGCAATATAAGTGTTCATCTTGTGATTATATTTCCAGTAGGGATAAAGATATCGAGACACATATATATTCAGTTCATCAAAATATCGAGCTCCATAATTGCCATCTTTGTGATTTTTCTACCAGAAGAAAGGATTATCTCAAGTTACATATACATTCGGTTCATCTGAATTTGAAGGAATACAAGTGTCACTTATGCGATTTTGCTGCCAGTAGAAAAGAATATCTCAAATCGCATATTAATAGGATTCATTTGAAATTGATGCCACATAAGTGCCATCTGTGTGAGTATGCTACCACTAAAAATGCGTATCTCAAGGTGCACGTAGATTCGGTCCATCTGAATTTGAAACCATACAAGTGCCATCTATGTGACCACGCTAGCAATAAAAAAAATTATCTCAAATTACATATAAATTCGGTTCATCTGAATTTGAAGGAACATAAGTGCCATCAGTGTGATTTTTCCACAAGTGACAAACCAACGCTTAAAAGACATAAAGATTCTGTCCATTTAAATTTGAAACCGCACCAGTGTCAATATTGTGAGTACGCTTCCTATCGGAGAACTGATCTGAGATCCCATATAAATAGTGTTCATTTAAAACTGAAACCATATCAGTGTCAATTGTGTGAGTTTGCTTCGAATCAAAAAGCAAAACTGAAAGAACATGTAGATTCGGTTCATTCAAGCTACCTAGCTACCTAGAGATGGAATTTGCATGAATTAGTTGTTTTTGGAGTACTTCAAGGTAGAGTGTTTGGTCTGCTATTGTTTCTGATACAGGATCTTCATGAATGATTGTAGCGTCATAGTGAGATTTGAAGTGTTTTAGGTTGTCGTTTAATATGCAGACTTTTTACATTTGAAATTCGTTATACATATTATTAATTCATGAAACAACGTTAAAAAAAATCTCCAGATAAAGATCGATACTAAACTGAAATCAACTAGGATTTTACAATCATTCATAAAGACCCTGTATAAATATGGGAATCACTGTTTTAGGACTGAAGCTCCATTGTATTCCTGCTTCATTTCCCTTGTTCTTATTTATATTCACTCTACAAGTAATCTGAAGAGTATGTGACAATGCAATGAGTATGTGGAAGATGCTTAAAAAATTGTAATTGAATATTCTGAATAAAAATTGTCTGGTCTAAAAAGTGTCTTCATTTCACAAAAACACAGAACTATATACAAACGATTTCCTGCATGATTTAGGTGAGTTGGTATATCTGATAGTTCATGGTTATGAAACTATTATATTGGTATCATGGTAAATTCTTTGGAATTAAATTTTGTTTTATCGATCAGGATGTTTTTTTTTTCTGAGCTCGACAAATTAACGCGGATGAGAATCCAACAGTTTTCTGAATTGAAAAACTTTCAGCGCCATCTGTGTATCGCGTTTACAAAGCTAAAAAAAACGTATAGTCGGTTTTTAATAGTATAAATCGATAGTTTCCTTTTTTTTCTTATACTATGAACAAAGATAATCATTGTCAATAATTTTTTCTCTTACGTAATCGTTCTATTCTTTTGCAAAATATAAAATGGAAATCGCGGGCATTTAATTCGAACGTTGGCAACATTTGAAGAAGTCTGGGGAAAATAATTTTCTGGTACTATCAGTGTCAACGTTGTGTCAGTGTCAAAATGACAAATCCTTCGCCGTGTCAAGGGATTCCGTTGTGTTTATATTTTATATTCTGTGTTAGCAATTTTTTCCTTTTCAACATTTCTGCATTTTTATCCAGATTAGTGAGCTCCATTACCTACTTAATCAAGTAATATGGATTTTCTTGAAGTAGGACAGAGTTCCCTAGAGAAAAAACCAACAATATCCTCGTGAGTACCATGATTTATTTTGTATACTGTTTACATGATAGGGTGTCAACCTTTATTGAATAAAAGACAGTCAAAAATTCAGGATTGAGAACACAAAATGTAAAATTTACTTTAGGTTTCACACTTTATTGAATGCCAAAGGAAGAATGTCTGTTCCCATGAACTTCAGCCGAAACACTTGACTTACTATTACCTTATTGGAATATATCCTGAAGGAAATACATAAGTAAGCTGAAAAGGAGTTCACCTGACAAAGAGTCCACGTGTTATAATATTTATGAGGGATTTGAAATTAACCAATTATTTGTGTTTCGAGCCTCAATACGCCGCATTAGTGTGACGTCACAAATTTCTGTTCTATGGTCTGGGTTCCAAACAAAGCGATTTTAGTGGGTGTTTTAGCATATTGTGATCTATATTTTATTAAGTTGATCAAATTAAGAGGTTCAAAGTAAGTATTCAAATAATTGTTGCAAAGTGCTATATCTTGATACCAATAATATTTCATTTACTTTTATAACAAGCCGAAAAAATTCATATTTATTATAACATCCTAACCTCAAAATATGGATTTTTAGTCTATTTACATTATTAATCGAAGGCTTTATAGAAATTATCAATGAATTTTTTATGAAAATCCATATCTTCATACATCATTTTCATAGTATCGTTTCAGATGTGAAAATTTTCATTTAATTGACGAATTTCATACTTTCATTTCAGATGGTCATGTGTTGGGCTCCTGACTCTAAACATTACAGTGAAAAGGAATCGTTTAAATTTTTCAAGTTTCCTAAGGATTCAAAGCTACGAAGTCAATTAAAATTTGTTAGGTAGGTTCATTCATTTACAAGAAACCCTTTATTTTTACATTTGATTTTGCAGGCGGGATATAGAGGCAGGAGAACATGCACGCTTGTGTTCATGCCATTTTGTTGATGGAAAAAAAGAAAACCTACCGACATTATTCGCACACAATGCGAATAAACGAATGCGTTTCACTTCTCCTGAAAGAAGGAGGAAACCTGTTACGGTTACCTGCACGGTAACTTCAGAATCGGTGGATCCAGATGAACGGTATATTTGCATTTGAAATATTTTTTTCTAGCATGTTCTAATAATCTTGCATTTACAGAGTTTCAGATGAACAGTGCAATAATCAAATTCAGACATCTCAACATCTTCATCGATAGCAATATTTCAGATGGAGAATTATTTTTTGAAGAAGCGGATTGCTGAACTAGAAAATGCTGCACAAACAGCGTTCAGTTATAGAGTTATTGAGAAGGATAATAACTTGTGCCAGTTGTTTACGGGGATCCCTTCATTCAAAAATTTTCACGCTCTATATAGATTGTTGGAAAATATTGAGATAAATTATTATATATATTTATTATTATATATTGTATATTTATTTATTATATTATATTTATTTTATTTATATTATATATTTGAAGTTGATTTGTCTTCTGCTTGTCTTTTTGGTGCATTTCATGTACATGCTTTGTCAGTCACACTGATGTTGTGATGGCCAAAAATACATACTGCTGCCATATGATGGCATTTTGCCTGACCTCTAGGACATGAGCATGATGCAGCAACAATACCATGTTCTACGTCTAGAGATATCTATAAAAAAAATTTCACATAAATAATACTTGAATGAAATGCAATAAATCATGGAGAAATTGAAAGTAATTATTAATACTCATTTTGTGTAAATTGATCTGAATAACATCTTACCTCAATTGAATAGCATCTGTTTTTCATACTTGCTTTCACCTCTCCTTCAAGAAGAGTTGGCTGTACCTCTGAGTCGTATATAACTCGAACTACATTTCCACTACAGTAGGAGTTTTCGCCTCTTTGAAAAAGATTCATATTTCCTTCGAAAAATGAAATTATTGTTGTCATAGATATAACTCTCTTTTCGGCCATCTAATAAATAGAAAAACGATTAAAGTTACATAAAATAATTAAGTACAAATAAACTGCTTGAAATAACATAACCTCTATCCGAGTAGATTTTCTCGTGTTATTCGAAATTAAACAATGAATTAACAAATATACTCACTTTAATCTAATTGGGATGATGATTCGATTCACACAACAAGTTTCTTCAAGTCAAAAATACTTTCAGATATTCTACAAACGCAAAAGAATTATTCGCCCTCACTAAATCCCCTGTAAATGAAGTTTGTTTGGAACCCAGACCATAGAACAGAAATTTGTGACGTCATCACTAATGCGGCGTATAAAGTATTACGTTATACCATCAAATTACCCAGTCTTTTTGATTCTTATCAAAGAAGACATCTAAACATTCAGTTTCAAAGTGTTTTGGTTTTGATTTGCATATAATTCACATTTTTCCTTAATGGTGTGTTTTTTTACACTTTAATTGTGAGTGTGGTAATTTGGTATGACTTTTTGGGAAGAAAATTGTTACTTTGGAACGGTAAATACAAAAATTCTCAATTTTCGATTTACTAGATATAACCTCACTGTCACTGTCAGAGAGTATGCGGACTGTTTTGTGAAAGTGTCAAAATCCTAATAAATCAAACTCTATGACTGCATGACGAATAAAATTCCTTCATTTCATTCTATTATGTGTTTCTTCAAAAATTGTACATCATAAATATCTTCTTTGGACTATAGCGAACACAACAAATAAAGAATGATCAAATTTGGTGCAGTCTTTTGGTTGTGATGGCGCGTCGAACGTAAACCATAGATCGTCTTTTATTTAAATAGATGAAATGGAACTCTTGGAGCTACGAGACATCCCAACTACCTTCATTTTAATTATTAATTATCTTTGTTTCAGCGTTCGAGATTCAGGAGATGAAGAGTGTTGTAAAACTGACGAAGTCAAGATTGAAGATGTGGACATTGTCGAACAGTTTATCGATGAAAGTCAAGTTCATGACAGAGATGCCTTCGTAGTTAAAATGGAAAGTTGTGATATCTTAGATGGTCTATTCAAACAAGCAATTGAGGAAACCGTCTTTTCCTCCCTAAAAGAAGAAAAATCTGTTGAAAATGAAGAAGATTGTCAAACTGTTATCTGTAGAGAGACAGATTGCTCTAATCAAAAGCAACATAAGTGTTCATCGTGTGATTATTCTACCAATAGAAAGGATCATCTGAAGTTACATATAAATTCAGTTCATCTGAATTTGAAGGAACACAAGTGTCACTTATGCGATTTTGCTGCCAGTAGAAAAGAATATCTCAAATCGCATATCAATAGGATTCATTTGAAATTGATGCCACATAAGTGCCATCTGTGCGAGTATGCTACCACTAAAAATGCGTATCTCAAAATGCATGTAGATTCGGTTCATCTGAATTTAAAACGACACAAGTGCCATCTGTGCGATTTCGCTACGAACCACAAGAATAGTCTCAAGCCGCACGTAGATTCGGTTCATCTAAATTTGAGGCAACACCAATGCCATCTGTGTGATTATTCTTCGAATTATATTAAAAATATGAAAAGACATGTAGATTCAGTTCATCTAAATTTGAAACAACACCAATGCCATATGTGCGAATATTCTACGAATGAAAAAGAACATCGAAAGAAGCATATGGATTCAGTTCATCTGAATTTGAAGCAATACCAGTGCCATCTATGCGAGTACAATTCGAATTATATTCGTCATCTTAAGAGACACTTGGATTCGGTTCATCTAAATGTTAAGAAACATGAGTGTCAGTTTTGTGATTATGCTACCAGTAGGAATGCTTGTCTCAAATTGCACGTAGATTCCGTTCACCTGAATTTAAAACGTTATAAGTGTCATCTGTGTGACCACTCTACCAATAAAAAAAATTATCTCGAAGTGCATGTAAATTCGGTTCATCTGAA
This sequence comes from Hippodamia convergens, assembly GCA_038502775.1. Classification (NCBI taxonomy): domain Eukaryota; kingdom Metazoa; phylum Arthropoda; class Insecta; order Coleoptera; family Coccinellidae; genus Hippodamia; species Hippodamia convergens. The sequence goes on along the minus strand of JAVSIQ010000133.1, from coordinate 257,779 downwards.
TTTGAGGGAACATAAGTGCCATCAGTGTGATTTTTCCTCAAGTGATAAATCAACACTTAAAAGACATACACGTTCTGTCCATTTAAATTTGAAACCGCACCAGTGTCAATATTGTGATTACGCTTCCTATCGGAGAACTGATCTGAGATCCCATATAAATAGTGTTCATTTAAAACTGAAACCATATCAGTGTCAATTGTGTGAGTTTGCTTCGAATCAAAAAGCAAAACTGAAAAAACATGTAGATTCGGTTCATTCAAGCTACCTAGCTACCTAGAGATGGAATTTGCATGAATTAGTCGTTTTTGGAGTACTTCAAGGTAGTGTGTTAGGCCTGCTATTGTTTATAATACAGGATTTTCATGAATGATTGTAGCGTCATAGTGAGATTTGAGGTTTTTTCAGGTTGCCGTTTAATATGCAGACTTTTCACATTTGGAATTCGTTATAAATATTAATAATTCATGAAACAACGTAAAAAAAATCTTCAGATAATGATCGATAATAATCTAAAACCAACTGGGATGTTACAATCATTCATAAAGACCCTGTATAAATATGGGAATCACTGTTTTAGGACTGAAGCTCCATTGTATTCCTGCTTCATTTCTCTTTTCTTATTCATATTCACTCTATAAGTAATCTGAAAAGTATGTGACAAAGCAATGAGTATGTTGAAGATGTTTAAAAAATTGTAATTGAATATTGTTTTTGGAGTACTGCAAGGTAGTGTGTTAAGTCTGCTATTGTTCATGATACAGAAACTTCATAAATGATTGTGGTTGCGTTCATAAACTTACTCAGAGTAAGCTCCGCTTACTCTGAAGCGTTCACAAACTTGGTTTGTCTTCCTCGGAGTATACTCTGTGAGCGTTCATAAACTTCCTCTGAGTAAGCTCTGCATACTCTGCTATTTGGGAGAGTAAACACATACTCTGACATCTGTGACATACGATTTTCATTCTGTCTTGCTCCCGCAGACTTTTTGAAACTTGAATATTATTAGAATATGGGTCGGTTTCACAAAACTTTGTTTGTACTTTTAAATTAATTGGAGTCACCGCAATGCGTTGAAATTTCAAAACGAGTGATTCGACTGGTTCGAATTCACGTAAGGTTTTTTAATCGCACAATTAAAGTTTTGCGAAACCGACCCTAAGTATTTATTTATAGTTCTGTTTTATTTCAATAACGAAATACGAAACAATTAATTTTCCATGTGAAACAATTATTCCGTGAAATAAAGAAATATAGGAAAGAATTACTTTAATGATTAATAAATTTGTTAAAATTGCAAATTGCTAGCACTGAATTAACGAAGCTCAAAGTAAACTTTACCAGATAATAAAGTTTCGAAAAGAGTTTCTCACTGTATTGCAGAACTTAGTTCAAGTTCAAATAAGTCGTACCTGATTAGAAATCTAAGTTGATATTTAGTTATATTCAAGAGTTTAGATCTGTCAAGGTTCATTCTTTGCTTTATCTTTATACAATATTTTTTAACTTCTTTTTGTTAGCTTCCTTGAATGAAATTTTTCTTGTTACAAAGTATTTAAGTTTTTTCTGGCGTAGAGTCAATAAAACAACAAAACATGTTACAACATTTTTAGTTTTCTGCTTGCAAGAAAAAATTACAGCCAATAATATACCTTTTCTTCATTGTTACTGTCTCATAAGAAGTATTTCAACGTCCTGGGAACATTTATAAGTTCCCTCACAATTATAAAAAAACACGGTTGTGATCTGCTTTTAAAATGAAAGAAAAATAGACTATACTTCGAAGACACAACTTAAAATGTACGACTAGAGAGAATTCTTCTCTTAAACTTCTATTATTCATCCACGATAGCAACAATTCAATATTAAAATGATATATAAAAGATGTATATACAAAAATATTATTCATATTGTTCACATGTTTGAATGACATTTGTCAGAGTAAGTTTGTGAACGCAGCCTGTAACATCATAGTGAGATTTGAGGTTCTTTAGATTGCAGACTTTTTACATTTGATATTCGTTATACATATTAATAATTCATAAAACAACTTAAAAAAATCTCCAGATAAAGATCTCTAATAATCTAAAACCAATCGGGATGTGACAATCATTTATAAATGTGAGGGTGGATATTAATATGGCTTGTGCACAGATTTTAACAAAGTCTATTATATGGATATTTAAAAACAGTTCACACTTTACAATAAATCAATACACAATCAAGGAATAGCAATACTCAACTACTACTTGTAGGACCCCGTTATCTATCACACGACCTGACAGAATTGGCGTCTACAGAAACTAGTACCTGAGCATGCTTTTGTTGCGCATGCGCACAAGGCCAAACATAATACATTAGTTGTCATCAGGTTGTTTTATAGAAGTGGACTGGTCCCAAATTTACTTTGGCCAGCAGTTCTTACTTCAACACCCCCTCCCAAACTGAGGACCTGACAACTAATCATACATAACATACATAAACAGAAAAGTTCCAACCAACTGACTTAAATGGAGTGAGAAAATATATAAAGTGTACAATAATAAATAATATTTTGGTTGAAGTTATATAAATCAAGCCTTAAACCTACAACAGAATTGTCAGTGGAACCGTATAGAGCTGTTTCTGACGGATAATGCAATAGGGTTCCTTATAGCGAACCAACTGTCCTTATATTTTGTGTATGGTATCAATACATCGTGTCCAGGGACCGGAGACCCTTCCCACAAATGATATTATACCATCATATCAACTGAAACTTATAACTGATCAACAGATACATATGACATAGCATACATATCACATATCTGATCAACATATACATACAACAGATCAACATGACGTACATAGAATGTTTCATCATATTGTACTAACTTGATTAATTCTTTACACACACTACATGTGGTCAGAATTTTGTTTTCGCATCTATCATTTCCAGGGACCGGAGACCCTTCCAAATCAAGACACTAGTATTTACCAAAGTATGTATCCAGGGACCGGAGACCCTTCCTACATGACTCAAATAAACACTTCAACATGTATATCTATTAAAGTATATTTCCAGGGACCGGAGACCCTTCCAATATAACTCCAACAAATACACAACATATTCAAGTATCATCAAATTATGTTTCCAGGAACTAAGAACCTTTCCACAATATACCGATGAATACTCAACAGACATAATATTATCAAAGTACTTAGGGGATCGAAGATCCTTTTATGATACTGAGATAAACAACAGAATTTACTTTCAAAGGATGTTTAAGATCAAAGATCCTTAACAATACTATTCAGATAGAGTGCCTATAGGTAATTACTGAAAAAAAAATAAATAAACATCATCATCATCATAAAGCTGAATGAATAAATGATTGATCAAACGCAGAATGTTTTGAGTTTAGTCGTAGACTTTTCTCATTTTCTTACCATATGATTTAACCATTATTTTTTTTTTTTTTTGCAACTGAAAATCAAACCTCATAGAATACAAGGTGTTCTCGAAACTTACTGAGCTTCGCTGCACTCAGCGGTTTAGTGAGAATGTCAGCAATCTGATCATTGGTATTGATCTTCACAATATTGATTTTCTTGTTCCTTACATGTTCACGTATCAATAAATATTTACGCTCAATATACTTCAGGCGACTTTTACTTGTGCTAGCTAGACAGTTTTGTCTTGCTGCTTCATTGTCTTCATATATATTAACAGGAAATGCTCTGAGACCAACAGTTTCTTCTAATAATTGTGCTAAAAATAGAATTTCATTAGTAGCATGAGTAAGTGCAATGAATTCAGCTTCTGCTGAACTTTGTGCCAATGTCGATTGGAGTTTCGAGCACCATAAAACAGGATTACCAAATGCATAAATCACAAAGCCTGTAGTTGACTTTTGACTGTTCTTATCACCTGCAAAATCTGCATCACAATAACATGATAAAATTGGAGAGCCTACAGTATATTTTAGACCCAACTGACTTGTACCTTTCAAATATCTGAAAACTCTTTTTACTAATGTCCAATGATACTGTTGTGGATTAGCTTGGAATCGAGCCAGGTAACCTACAGCAAAAGATATATCAGGTCTTGTAAATAAACATAAATACAACAGAGAGCCTATGGCTTTCTTGTACGGAAAATCTGCTTCATTAGTAACTTCTGGAACTTTATGATTTCCTTGAGGAACTAATGGAGTATCAACTGAATTTGAGTTTTCCATTCGAAATTCCTTTAACATTTCCTTCACAAACTGGGTTTGATGAAGAAACAACTGATTTTCTGATCTAGTGATTTCCAAACCAAGGAACTTAGTTGGAAAGCCAAACTGTTTGACATTAAAACGTGACTTCAACAAATTCACATTTTCTTGAATAAGTTTTCCACAACTACCCGTAACTAATAGATCGTCAACATATACTAAAATCAAAATGATCTTACCATCTTCTTCTTTCTTATATAAACATGGTTCACGTAAATTTGATTCAAAATTGGAATCCTTCAGAAATTTATCAAGTGTCATAAACCAACATTTTGGTGCTATAGATAATCCATAGAGAGCTTTTCGTAACTTCAATATTACCTTTGTTTTGTCAAGATTGATTCCTTCAGGTACACTCACATATTTTGGTCTATCAATTTCTCCATGCAGAAATGCTGTTTTGATATCCAACTGTTCAATATGCCATTTCCTAGAAACTGATAATGCAAACAAAAGTTTAACAACTGATAGAGCTGGTGTAGGAGATGCAGTTTCCTCAGAAGTATACTTTTCAGTATCTTTGCATCCTACAACAACTAAACGAGCCTTACATACACCATTGTCTTTCGTTGTAAATACCCATTTTAGAGGAATACTTTTCATACCTTGTTTTCTTTCCACAATTTCCCAAACGTTATGTTGGTTTATCGCTTCAAGTTCTGACTGAATTGCTGTTATCCACTTACTGCTTTCTGAACATGTTGTTGCTTCCAGATACGTTTGAGGTGTTTTACTTGTTTCGTATATTTTTGTATCATATACAAAACCAAATGCATTTAAAATTGTAGCATTAACTGAAATTTGTGGTATATCACGGCCATTGGTTTCATCACCATCAAAATCATCTAACTGGGATATTTCTTCATATTCTATCTCATTATTTATCTGAGAGTTAACTGAAACATTTTCTAACATATTTGTAGTACTTGTTTTATTAACAGAATTATTTGAGCTACTCTGTACTGGACTTCCAGTTCTTACAGAACCAGACTTTTCATTAACTGATTTCATTTCAATAGGTTTGTTTGCAACTGATAAAACAGAATTGTCAACAGGTGACTCAACAGATATGTCCGTTATGGACGCAACAGAATTGCCAACAGAGGGCGTTACAGAAATGTCTTCACTGGACTCAACAGATTCGGATGAAACTATAAATTCATCACTAGAGACTGATAACTTTGATTCACATGACTTGTAGGTCAACTTTTCATTTATTAAAACATTACAGGATGTAATCGTTTTACAGGTTTTAGGATCATACAACAGATAGCCAGTATCGGTATACCCTACTAAATACATTGTGCTAGATCTTGCGTTCAACTTTCTGCCTTTTGGAACATTTTCGTTCTTAACTTCGGCCTGTGAGCCAAAAATTCTTATATTTTGCAGATCGGCTTGTTTTCCATACAGTTTTTCATATGGAGTCAGAAAATCTACTGATGAATGAGGCGTACGATTGTATAGATAGCAAGCGGTCAAAAATGCAAAACCCCAGAAAGTAATTGGAAAGCCTGATTCAAATAACAAGGCTCTAGCTCTTTCTTGGAGTGTTCTATTAAACCTTTCAGCAGTTCCATTATGTTCGTGTTGATAAGGTTCTGCTAACTGAATTTGAATACCAAACTGATCGAGAACTTGTTGACACGATTCGCTGATGAACTCTGTTCCATTGTCACAACGTAACTTACTGAATTGACCAGGATTAGGAAATAATGACTGAAGAACGTTCAATGCTTTCTTTAATAATTTGAAAGTTTCAGATTTTTGTTTCAACAGGAAAATTTGTGCATATCTTGAATAATCATCAAGAACAACTAAAACATACTTTTTCTTAGTGAAATGTGTTGGCGGATTGATAACTAACAGATCTGAATGAAGAATTTCACAAGCTCTGGTGGCTCGATCTCTTTCTTTTGCACATGTTTTTTTGGTCATCTTTGCTTTCGAACAAATTGTACAATTACCAGTACTTAGATTATATGTGAGTTCTTTAACTCCTTGAACAACATTAGGTAATTTTCCTAAATAAGAGGATGATATATGACCCATTCTACGATGCCACATACTACCTTCTTGAGCCAACTGTTTCAATTGATTACGAGTTAATCTTTTACGTAATTTTCGAGCTTCCCTCCTAGTATTACTAACTATTTTATTGGTTTTGATAACCGAGAGTTTCATTGCACACAAAGAATTTTCTTTCAAATTAAACTTTTCATTTATTAACTTGTATTTATCTACATTTACTTCTTCGCAGATTTTACTTGTACTACTAGAATTTACTCTTGCCGATAATCTATACACGCCATCCGATACATAAAGAAGGGAGATTTTTCTTCTTAATTTTCTAGATAAAATAAACCCATTATTAGCATTTAGCACAAGACTTGTCCCAAACTGAATATTAAATGCACGGACACTGAGAATATTATCCCTTACTACTGGGACATACTGAACATTAGCTAGATGTACAATGTGCGAACTTTTTCCAAACTGTACAAGTAATGGAAGAGTTCCCTGACCCATTGACATAATGCACTCAGTTTCCGATGCCAGCACAACAGATATGGGCTCTTTATAAGCCTGATAGTTCAACAGAATATTTTGTACATTCACTACATGGTGAGATGCACCAGAATCAACCAGAAATGTTGCAAACATACCAAAATTGCTCAAATCAAACAGTGACTTACTAGATTTATTTTCTTTCATTCTTCTGCAGTCCTTTTTTTCATGACCCTTCTTATGGCAGAAATAACAGAATCTCTCTGAGTTCGTGCATGTGTTAGCCTTATGGAAAAGCAAACCACACTTTCTGCAACTTGAATCACGCTTCTCAGCTGGTGTCATTTGCTTGATTCTTTCTAATTGGTCCACTGTGTATGGGCTGTTTTCTGCTCTTTTATCCTTAAAATAAGGAGTTCGCTTTGAAGGGAATTTTTCTTTATTGGAATTGGCCTCCTTGAGTGATCTATCTGATCTACTCTCTAAACAGAAATCACACATATTATTATCATCATTCTTTCCACATTTAATGCAGAGTACTGAAATGGAATGAGGATTAGTAACGATAAATTCTCCAATTGGATAGTCAATACAAGATGAACATACGGTGTGTACTTCATTGATCTCAGTGTTGAGATTTTTACCTGGTATATCAAAACATTCAAAACAAATATCAGAACAATCATTAAAATCATTTTCATACATACTGTTTTCGACCTCTCTGTAATACTGACTATTTGCCACCTCTAAAAAGGCATTTTTCACAAACTCATACGTCCTAGTTTCTTCCGGTAGGGTCGCCATCGTTGTAAAGAACGCCATGAACCCTCTTGCATCCTTCACCTTGTGTAGAAAATAGCCCACCACTATTTTTGGTTCCAGAGGGCATCCTAGCTCCTTGAAGTCCTGCACCCCCTTCTCGAATTGGGAGACGAAATTCACCGGGTTCATTTTAGGGTAGAACACCGTTTTCCCGAAGTTGTCCAAAACTTCCACCATCTTCTGCACATCGTTTTTCCCAAACATCTGAACTAGTTTTTGGAAAGCTTCCGCTGCCGACTCTTGATTTTCTATCACGGTTCTAGGGGCATGCTGCAGTGACGCCTCTAGATATTGCAGCACTTGAGCATTATACATATTTTTCTCTTCGACAGTCATTGTACATTCTGGTCCGCCTAAATCAAAATGTAGGAATTGCGAACGTCCTAGAGCTCGCATGTCTCGTTCTACTCTTTGCTTCCAGGAGCGGAAATTCGAGTGTCCTTTTAGTTTATCACCACTTTCAAAATGTGGTATTATGAAAGCTGGTAGGTTTACTTTCTCTGTAGGTAGATCTGATATCACACTCGTTGATGGAGATCGGATGTTTCCAATTTTTTCTGCTAACATTTGCACGAAACTTGGGTTTGTTAGCATGGCGAAAATATGTTGTGGAACATCCATTGCCGACTCACTTAGGTTGGATTGATCCATTTCTTCGCTGTTGGAATTAATTGACATCGTTTTTGGTAAAAGCACGTGGTCTTCTTGTAACACGTGGTCGACGAAACGGTTATTGAAATACTTTCACTTATAATGTCTTCACAAGCTCTGCTACCATGTGAGGGTGGATATTAATATGGCTTGTGCACAGATTTTAACAAAGTCTATTATATGGATATTTAAAAACAGTTCACACTTTACAATAAATCAATACACAATCAAGGAATAGCAATACTCAACTACTACTTCTAGGACCCCGTTATCTATCACACGACCTGACAGAATTGGCGTCTACAGAAACTAGTACCTGAGAGCATACGTTAAAAATACCCCGGATGCGAAAATCTCGACCAATCATGAAACAGCACTGTATCCCACGTAATTCCACTCCACGTCAACCGATCGGCCGTTGACGTGTTGGAAATGGAAACATAAACATAACCTGTATTCGATACAGTGAAGTGACAGCGGCGGTAATCAAAACAAAACATTTTTGCTTTGATTTTTTAAATTTGATTCGTTGGTAGGTTTTGATATTTTATAGCGAATTTAGAGAACTGTGGGATGCTGAAAGGTTTATATGAATTGAGTGTTAAAATATAGATACGTTTATTATATCTTGTGTATCTTTTCCTAAAGAATGATTTATGTAACGTCCAACATAACTAGATATATGGATAATTCTATTGAAAAATGATAGTTGCTCGAATCAATGGAGAAATTGAAACAGGATATACTAATTAACTGTGCAATTTCTACAGAAATTCCACCATACTTTAATTAATCATCAAGTTATACGAATAAGCAGAAATGGTGTACAAATAATTCAAAGCAGTTTCGTTATTTTTTATTTTTAGAAATAACTGAAGTTTTGTAGGATAGTTACTGATTAATTGATTGAAATAAAATTTGCATGATAAATTGTAAGTATAGCAGTAATTGAAAATAATATAGCATACTTTCCTTTTCTCCAAACTGATAAGTAGGTACCTACTTATTATCAATTAAATTTTTCTATTGAGCTTTCATTTTATTAGAGCTCCAGGGTTAGTAATTTCAGTAATTAATTAATTTGGCAGTTATAAAAAATAAATAATGCAGATTTACATATATTTTTTTAATTGTGAAACCTACATTATACAATGCAAAAATCAACAAAAAAGTTGGTGCAAGGGGGGTATGATATCTGAGATTAGGGAAAAACCTCAGCAGATAAAAACCCTGTCTCTCCCCTATCATTGAAGAGTGTCTTGATTCCTGTCGTCAGAAGAACGTAAAATCTTCTCCAAGACCCCTGTAATTCAAATTTAAGAATTAAAAACAAAACTAAATTATTAATAGCAAATGAAATTGATTGAAATATTGATCAATTACTTTTGAAGTGAAAAGCTATAAGGCGGATAATACTAAGCAAAAAAATAAAATTAGTACATAACCTTTATGATTAATATTCTTTGTTGCGTTCGATATCTTCTCTTTACTGTTAAAGCACATGCTCGAAACCTCGTGTTTACCTGTGAGTAGATTTCAAACATGCAGAGTTATTAATAAAACTGAAGGACCAAAGTCAAACTCTTCCTCATCACGATGAGGATCGAGGATCAATATCTGGAACTATCGAAATAAGAAACATTTGAATATTACACCAAGCACTAATACAAAAGCAAACATACATTCATTCCATAGACAACCTTTTCTGCTGCTATCAGAAGTATTATTGCATTGCGAGTTATAAGCTTCGCTGATTATTTTTGCAATATTACGAATGTTACTCTCTTCCAATAATCCAAGTTGAAATCTTGTTTGTTCTAATATAATCTATAATCAACTATTAATATACTGTACACATAAATCATCACTAAGGCTTACACCAAGTTCTGTAGTAGATTCAATTGGATCATTTGAAATGTGACTGGATTCACTTATCATACTCTGAATATCCATTTCATAATCAGCCCTACTTGTTGATGGTAGACGTATATGAAGGTTATTGCTTTCATCATCATCTGAAGTTCTTACAGTGGTAGCAACCATGTCATCATCATGTCTCCTTTTCTTTATATTAAATTTTCTTATTATATAAGCAAGATCTGCACTTTTAAACACATTAATTATCTCTAGCTTATTGTTTGTTATTGTTCTGGAATCTTCCAAAATCCTCTCTTTTGTGACTCCAGCAGCCAATTTACTAGCAATCATCTCTTGCTGGTCCTTCGTCAATTGTTTAGATCGATGTAGATTTTCATGTCCAACATGAGTCTCCACAAATTTAACCTCCACAGCTGGAATATTTATATATAATATATGTATTATATCACTCAATGGGGTTTAAAACTGATTAATCACAATATATACCTGTTCTAGAAATCTTTACTCGAATTCTTGATGGGCAATAACCAGATATTTTGATACTACCCCCAGCTTTCATACTGCGTTTGGTAGACTGGCTAATAAATCCTAAAAATAAGACAGGTAGCTGATACATGATTTTTGATGAAATGATTGTATAATGGTGAATAACGAATAGGTACAAACCTGTATAATTACTACTATTGCATTCATAATAAACTACCAGTCCATCTGAGGTTTTTCTATACCTTCACATAATTTAATTTCTGTTATCAATTGCTCGCCAAGTCTCAAATTCCTCCCCATTTTTGAAAGTAATAAGTGTTGTCTTTATACTCAGAGAATGAATTTGCTGTAAATGATTAGTCAGCATATCATGAGACTCAAGAGGAATTTTTTCCTCTTCAGGGCAAATGGGGCATTTTAGATGAACTGTGTGTTTAGAAGCACCAGGTTCTTCTTTGTGGACATCTCTCAAATGACAATATTTCGCCGAAACAGACGAGTATTTCTTTCCACAAATTTGACAAATCAGTTTATCGCTGGAAATGTATATTTTATATACAAAGCTGATATATTTCATCAATGAATACTCACTTTTCTCCTTCCATGTTCATCAATCTATTTCTTGAAAGTTCGCAAATACAAATGTGTAGTTATAATTGCTTTAGATTAGGCAGAGCAATGAAAATTGCTGGGTTTTGAAGAATTTCAATATCAATCTCAAAATATTCAGTAGATTGAAATTGAATATATACAACGAAAAACAGTTAATCCGAATTCTTAGGGAATACGACAGAGGCAAAAGATAATATATCTCTCTCTCTCTACCGTTGACATTGACATGCGCTCATCTCCGATTGGTCGAAATAATTTCGCATCCGGGGTATTTTTAACGTATGCTGTACCAGAGCATGCTTTTGTTGCGCATGCGCACAAGGCCAAACATAATACATTAGTTGTCATCAGGTTGTTTTATAGAAGTGGACTGGTCCCAAATTTACTTTGGCCAGCAGTTCTTACTTCAACAATAAAGACTCTGTATAATGGTATTCCCGCTTTATTTTCCTTGTTCTTATTTATATTGCCTCTACAAGTAATCTGAAGAGTATGCGACAATGCAATGAGTATGTGGAAGATTTTCAAAAAATTGTAATGCAATATTCTGAATAAAAATTGTCTGGTCTTGAAAGTGTCTTCATTTCACAAAAACTCAGAACTATATACAAACGATTTCCTGCATGATTTAGGTGAGTTGGAATATCTGATAGTTCATGGTAATGAAACTATTATATTGGTATCATAGTAAATTCTTTGGAATTAAATTTTGTTTTATCGATCAGGATGTTATTTTCTGATCTCGACAAATTAACTCAGATTATAAATAAAATTCGAATTTCATGCCCATCCAACAGTTTTCTGGATTGAAAAATTTTGGTTATACCGTTTCAGCGCCATCTGTGTATCGCGTATACGAAGCTTAAAAAAATCTAAGTCGGTTTTTAATAGTATAAATGCATAGTTTCCTCTTTTTCTTATACTATGATCAACGATACTCATTGTCAATAATTTTTTCTCTTAGGTAATCGTTCTATTCTTTTTCAAAATATAAAAGGGAAATCTGGGGCATTTGATTCAAATGTTGGCAACATTTGATGAAGTCTGGGGAAAATAATTTTTTGGTACTGTCAGTGTCAACGTTGTGTCAGTGTCAAAATGACAAATCCTTCGCTGTGTCAATGAATTCCGTTGTGTTTATAATTTATATCCTGTTAGCAATACTTTCGTTTTCAACATTTCTGCATTTTTCCCCGAATTAGTGAGCTCCATTACTTACTTAGTCATGGATTTTCTTCAAGCAGGACAGGGTTCCCTAGAGAAAAAACCAACAATATCCTCGTGAGTACCATAATTTATTTTGTAAACTGTTTGATTGTGCTTCTTACAATCTTTATAGCCAGAAATATTGATACATGATAGTGTAATGAATCTCGGTTGTTTATTCAAGTAAATAACCGGTTTTCATCTAAACATTTTTGAGTTAATTTTCTTGATTCCGGAATTATTTCAGAAGATGTGAGAGAAACCGTTTATTCCTATAAATGTTGCTTATCTATCCAAAACATTAGAAAAACACCGCTAAAAACACCATCAGTCCCGTTAACGGCGTTTTTTTTCACATATGGTCTGATTTGAAGACGTCTTATGATATCGAAAATTCCGGAAATTTTCGCCGACGCATGGGCCGCTGCACCTCCCCCCCTCAGAGGTTATAAAAGACGGAGCTCTCTGCTGCCAGAGGAGAATCGTGAAGAAATAGTTAAGAATCGTGAAGAAATCGTGAAGTAATTGTTGAGAATTATAAATTGTTAACCGTCCGCGATCAGTAAGAAATTCTGAATTAGGAATTGTTAATTAGAAACTGCAAATAATTCGTGATTGTTAGCTACCGCGAGTAGTGTTGAATTCAGTATTAGTAGCAACCCGAGTGATTGAGAGTTAGAGCCGTTTTTCTTTGTAAAATATTTCCTTAACACAGTCGTTTAAACTGGCATTCCGGATAGTAAGATACCGTTTTTTTTTTGTTCGTTTTGGTGAACCAGAACCGTAGGTAACCCGAGAAAAACAAGACTCCTAATCTGGCCTTGTTGAATGGACACCGACGTCGTCTCGTTGACCCCCTTTGTTTTAACTTTACCCGCGTCAGAGGTAGTGGTAGAGGTCAGGCGGAGGTTATATTCCGTGTCCACTCGATCTATCTCCAGACGTGTTACCCCTAACTAACGTCCTACCAATCCAGCACCTAATCCAATCAAACACAACGAGTAGACGGACGATTGCCAGTAATACTTGTCCCCACAAGGGACAGAAAGTTTGAACCGACGAATGCTCAATTCAGACAGTTCAACTTGGCCACTTAGCTTATCGTGTCTATAAGTGAACATTACTTCTGGCTGACCAACCGGAAAATACTTTCGTCCGTGTAAAGTGCTCACAGTCAGACCTATTCCACGAAGTGTAATTGTGATAGTTATTCCTTTAGTTTTTATCTGTGTCATAAACTGAAGTTCTCAGCATTGTTGGTTTTGTATGTTACCTTCCCCTTTATTCCCGATCACTAAAGGCATAGTCCCCTTCAGGGAACTTGAATGTAGATCAGCAGTTACTTCACTCTCGACTAGAAAATTATCGCTAACAACTCAGATAAATCCGAACTCTGTCTTCGACTAGAGACTACCCAGGTAGGTTTGCTATTTTCCCCTATTCAGCCGTTCCAGAAGAAGAAAAATAGCTGGCGCCCGAAGTTAATTTCACCGAGGGAAACTCCTGGAGCAGGATGTAACTAGAAACGTTACAAGATGGCAACTAACCCCGTTACAAAATGGCGACCAAACCACGTCACAATAGGGTGTCAACCTTTATTGGATAAAAGACAGTCAAAAATTCAGGATTGAGAACACAAAATGTAAAATTTACTTTAGATTTCACCCTTTATTGAATGCAAGAGGAAGAACGTCTGTTCACATGAACTTCAGCAGAAACACTTGACTTACTATTACCTTATTGGAATATATCCTGAAGGAAATACATAAGTAAGCTGAAAAGGAGTTCACCTGACAAAGAGTCCACGTGTTATAATGTTTATGAGGAATTCGAAATTAACCAATTATTTGTGTTTCGAGCCTCATTAAAGTATTACGTTATACCATCAAATTACCCAGTCTTTTTGATTCTTATCAAAGTAGACATCTAAACATTCAGTTTCAAAGTGTTCTGGTTTTGATTTGCATATAATTCAAATTTTTCCTTATTGGTCTGTTTTTTACACTTTAATTTTGAGTGTGGTAATTTGGTATGACTTTTTTGGAAGAAAATTGTTACTTTGGAACGGTAAATACAAATATTCTCAATTTTCGATTTACTAGATATAACCTCACTGTCACTGTCAGAGAGTATGCGGACTGTTTTGTGAAAGTGTCAAAATCCTAATAAATTAAACTCTATGACTGCATGACGAATAAAATTCCTTCGTTTCATTCTATTATGTATTTCTTCAAAAATTGTACATCATAAATATCTTCTTTGGACTATAACGAACACAACAAATAAAGAATGATGATGATGGTGCAGTCTTTTGGTTGTGATGGCGTGTCGAACGTAAACCATAGATCGTCTTTTATTTAAATAGATGAAATGGAACTCTTGGAGCTACGAGACATCCCAACTACCTTCATTTTAATTATTAATTATCTTTGTTTCAGAGTTCGAGATTCAGGAGATGAAGAGTGTTGTAAAACTGACAAAGTCAAGATTGAAGATGTGGACATTGTCGAACAGTTTATCGATGAAAGTCAAGTTCATGACAGAGATGCCTTCGTAGTTAAAATGGAAAGCTGCGATATCTCAGATTGTCTATTCAAACAAGCAATTGAGGAAACCGTCTTTTCCTCTCTAAAAGAAGAAAAATCCGTTGAAAATGAAGGAGATTGTCAAACTGTTATCTGTAGAGAGACTGTTTGCTCTAATCAAAAGCAACATAAGTGTTCATCTTGTGATTATTCTACCAACAGAAAGGATTATCTGAAGTTACATATAAATTCAGTTCATCTGAATTTGAAGGAACACAAGTGTCACTTATGTGATTTTGTTGTTAGTAGAAAAGAATATCTCAGATCACATATAAATGGGGTTCATTTGAAATTAAAGAACCACAAGTGCCATCTGTGCGAGTATGCTACCACTAAAAAAGCTTTTCTCAAATTGCACGTAGATTCGGTTCATCTGAATTTGAAGCAACACCAATGCCATCTGTGTGATTATTCTTCGAATTATATCAAAAATATCAAAAGACATGTGAATTCGGTTCATCTGAATTTGAAACGACACCAATGCCATATGTGTGATTTTTCTGCGAATGAAAAAGAACATCTGAAGAGGCATATGGATTCGGTTCATCTGAATTTGAAGTATCACCAGTGCCATCTATGCGAATACAATTCGAATTATATTAGTCATCTTAAGAGACACTTGGATTCCATTCATCTAAATGTTAAGAAACATGAGTGTCAGTTTTGTGATTATGCTGCCAGTACAAATGCTGGTCTCAAATTGCACGTAGATTCTGTTCATCTGAATTCAAAACGTTATGAGTGCCATCTGTGTGACCACGCTACCAGTAAAAAAAATTATCTCAAATTACATATAAATTCGGTTCATCTGAATTTGAAGGAACATAAGTGCCATCAGTGTGATTTTTCCTCAAGTGATAAATCAACACTTAAAAGACATACACGTTCTGTCCATTTAAATTTGAAACCGCACCAGTGTCAATATTGTGAGTACGCTTCCTATCGGAGAACTGATCTGAGATCCCATATAAATAGTGTTCATTTAAAACTGAAACCATATCAGTGTCAATTGTGTGAGTTTGCTTCGAATCAAAAAGCAAAACTGAAAAAACATGTAGATTCGGTTCATTCAAGCTACCTAGCTACCTAGAGATGGAATTTGCATGAATTAGTTGTTTTTGGAGTACTTCAAGGTAGTGTGTTAGGTTCGCTATTGTTTATGATACAGGATTTTCATGAATGATTGTAGCATCATAGTGCGATTTGAGGTTTTTTCAGGTTGCCGTTTAATATGCAGACTTTTCACATTTGGAATTCGTTATAAATATTAATAATTCATGAAACAACGTAAAAAAAATCTCCAGATAAAGATCGATAATAATCTAAAACCAACTGGGATGTTACAATCATTCATAAAGATCCTGTATAAATATGGGAATCACTGTTTTAGGACTGAAGCTTCATTGTATTCCTGCTTCATTTCCCTTGTTCATATTTATATTCACTCTATAAGTAATCTGAAAAGTATGTGACAAAGCAATGAGTATGTTGAAGATGTTTAAAAAATTGTAATTGAATATTCTGAATAAAAATTGTCTGATCTTAAAAGTGTCTTCATTTCACAAAAACACAGAACTATATACAAACGATTTCCTGCATGATTTAGATGAGTTGGTATAAGTGATAGTTCATGGTAATGAAACTATTATATTGATATCATAGGAAATTCTTTGGAATTAAATTTTGTTTTATCGATCAGGATGTTTTTTTTTCTGAGCTAGACAAATTAACTCGGATGAGAATCCAACAGTTTTCTGAATTGAAAAATTTTATTTATACATATTCAGCGCCATCTGTGTATCCCGTGTTCGAAGCTAAAACAAACGTAGTCGGTTTTTAATAGTATAAATGGATAGTTTCCTCTTTTTTTCATTGCCTTAGGTCTGTTGTAAAGAATTTTGTGAATATTTCTTAATACTTTACATATCTTTTCAGGTTCAAAATTTCAGCAAATGAAAGCTCCTGAGCTTAAAGCTACTGCCACAGTTTAGAAATATATTATGCTACTGCTGTGACTTCTCGAAACTTGCAACGTAGTTAATATCCAGAAGAAATTAATAGGGCTTGTATGGCCCAACATAAATTGAGGAGAGAATCCAGGAATGATACTCTTAGGGATAAACATATAATTTCTCAATCAACAACTCAGTGTACTCATTTCTATGATTTTGAAAGTGGTGTATAAATTAAAGAAAAAAATGCTGCAATACTGTCTGCTTTGAGTAAAGAGGAACAATCTGCTGTGCATGTGCTATTCAAAAGGCAATCTGTGAGATTTGGAAATGCAGAGGAAGTATCTGAAGACAATGGGACAAGTGAACACTGGTGATTTGATGTGAAATTTTGCTAATGCCATTAAAAATGAGAAACAATTGAACTCCTTGACTGAATTTGCAAACATTTGGTTTGGAAGATTATAAGTTTTCAAACAATTAAAATTTTTTAAGTATTTTATAAATTTTCAAAGGTTAGTTCACAGCCTTCTAAAGTACAAGCCAGGAACAAGGAAATTCGGCAACGTCGCGCGTAGGCCTACCAGAGACCCACGAAACTCGTGATGTGTGGTGAAGAATAGATTTTCAGTAGGGCGAGTTTTGTTGATAGTGTAGGTACGTGTGTTTGAATTTTGTTGATAAATCGTAGTGTTTCAGTGAATAAATGGCTGGAAATAAGTGAACTTTATGGGAACTGAAAAACTGTTTTTTAGTGAAGTGCAATGAAGGTTTCGTCTGATTTTCTTTACTAACTTGAGATCATGTACTGGATAGGTTGGAGGTTAGGTTAGAATTTCAATTGCGATGAAAATAGTTACGATAATCATAGGAAATTAATTTCAAAAGTTTGTCCATTTTAGATTTATATTAATTGCAAAATAGCGACATGGATAACTCCGCCAAAATTTATGTTTCAGAATATGCTGCTCCTTCGAGCAGCAGTCAGTAGTTGAGGTACGAATGCGAAATCAATTTTAAATTCACTTCGTTCGGTTTTTGCAAATTTACTCCTAAACAATCTCGTAAATAATAAGAATAATATGATTAATGTCGAGCAAACCGAGAAAACACTTGGGAGATAGAAAAAAGTTTGCATTACCCAAAGATAGAAACTCACCCTCCTCAGAATGAAATCGTACAACTTTTCATGAAAATATGCATTTCCGTTGAGATTGCATATCAATTTTTTGTTGAAAATTTCAATATTTTTTGTGTTAACATCTTATATGTATTCATTTTCACATTCACTTCGATTTCTACATATATTGAGTTCATAATTATGTTGAGGATACTTATTTTGTTCACGTAGAGAATTTCATTTAATTTTTTTGGCAAGAGTTGGCCCTACACCTTCCCGTGGTTCTTGCTGAACAATGAATTGAATATCTAATTGTTTTCCTAACTTATAATTCAGATAATTACCTTTCAATTCCAAACAAGATTGAAACACAATCGTGAGATTTTGGCCAAGGAGTCATTAAGATATTCAATTTTTTGACTAAGTAGGGTCTTATATTCTTTTTTCTTAAAGCAAAAAATTCATTTGATGAATTTGCAAATGATTTGAATTCGAAATAACATGATATCCCGCGTTAACGGATCGGACGAGTATACTTACGCTTCGCGTTCGCATACGGCGTTGCCAGATTTAGTTCCAGGCTATCTCTATAGACGGCTGTGGTTAGTTCTATATTTATGTCAGCATTTTGTTTTAGTCGTTTCACTTTGACTTGGCAATTACATACATCCCTTCTGACTTTTTGGTATCATCTCTGGCAAGTTTTCCATTGTAAACAAATAATTTATCTATGTTTGATTGTAACCTTAATATTGTGTGTTGAAAGATATATACAATTTCCATTTTAAAATTACATTTAAAATTACAGTTTTACCATTTTCAACTCAGATTTATTGCGCACAAGTCATAATTAGATACATACTAGTTGACCCGGCAGACTTTGTACTGTCTCAAAAAAAGCAACTTTAAGATCATAGTAAACTATTATGGTATAATATCTTGAAAGTGGACATAAAATTGTCCTGTACAGTATGTATTGCGCCAAACGTTGTCGTCTGGAAACAGCTGTTAAATTTTTTAATGTTGGCCAAGAACTGTTTAGAATCATTTACTATCCCAGAAACTAATGAGCGAAAGGGATCTGGTGGTGGAACTAATTGTGGCAATTGGTAATTAGATAAGCTAGCTGGCCCGGCAAACATTGTTCCGCCTTAGAGATGAATAAAGTTGTTTTTTTTTAAATGAAATATATTAGGTGAAATACAAAAAAAACAAAAGTACAAAATAAACAAAAAATTTAATTGCAATGAAATAGGTATGTACAGGGTGATTGTTTATATATTACTCAATAGCTATCTCAGTTAATATTGGTAGTACACAAAAGTTCAAATGGGCAAATTTGCAGTATATTTTATGGGCATTCAGAATTCAGTATTAAGAATTGCATTAAGTCACCGTTAACCTAAAAATTCTATGTGAATTGTTGTTTTTCAAATGGCACACCCTGTATTTTATTTTCCTAATCGGTAGAACTATTTCTTCTGATTTCAAATATTTAAACATACTTTAGAGAGGTTTTTTCGACAGCTTTTGAAAATTATTGTTTTTTTTTTGTCTAAATCTAAGGCAGCTGTAGAATGCCACTTGAGAATGCTGTGATTTATTTATATCGAAGTTCCATCCTATGGTCTCCTGATAGTCCCTTCTTAACATCATTGGACACTTTTTTATGGGGATATTCGAAATATATAATGCCCGTCCGCAAAATATTGAAGAAATTAAATTCAGAATAGAAGAAGAAATTGAGAACCTCAATATATTCCATAAATGTTGAGGAAAATCTTCAAAAACTTTAAAAGAAGAAATCGACTCTGTCTAGAAGTAAATAGGGGAAATTTGAATCCCTAATTGAACTTTCAGTTGATAAATAAATAATATAAATATCAGGTGTCATTATCCACGGTTCCTTTGATATGAAAAAATCGCATCGTTCTCGTGTGGCATTCCACAACTGCCTTTAATTTAGAATAAAATATCTATATTCATAGAAAACTGCCAGAGATACTCTCGATAGGGTGTATTTGAAATCAGAAGAAAGAGCTCTACCGCTGTTAACCGGAGCGACATCTATTGGCGTTATTCGGAAGAAAGAAAATTATTTCCTATATTTTTTTTAATTTTATCAAATTTTTCAGGGTTTTATGGTATTTTATATCAACCCTGCCGTAGAAGAATCCAACAGAAAAACTTTCATAAAAAACAGTTCATCCAATCTTGAGTTATAAATGGTGTAACCAACAATATGGCCGACTGAGTTTTATATATCAAGATATCACATCTGGGTCGACAAAAAATCGTAGGACGAGCACTTGAATTGCCTCAAATTCAAATGAAAGGATTCAATGTGAGCTCTTAGGGAACATTTCTTGTTTCAAGAATACTCGCACAAGTGACACTTGTGCGGTTTCAAGTTTAAATGTACGGAATTTATGTGTTTTTTGAGAAGAACGTCTTGATTCGGAGCGTAATCGCACAGATGACACCGGAATTTATGTGGTTTTTTACATTTTGGTTGCATCAGACTCCATCGATATAGATTGTTTAAATTTTTCTCCGTTACTTCGAATCTCCATGCACCGAATCAATGTGTGCTTTGAGATACTGCTTTCTGTTGGAAGCATACTCGCACAAGTGGCACTTGTGCGGTTTCAAATTCAAATGCACAGATTCTACGTGCATCTTCAGATAAGCCCTTCTGTTGGAGGCGTACTCGCACAAATGACACTTGTGTTCTTTCGAATTTAAATGTACCCTATCGACGTGCGATTTGAGCAACCCTTTTTTAACGGTCGAGTACTCGCACGACTGACACTTATGTTCCCTCAAATTCAAATGAACGCCATCTATGTGCGATCTGAGCTTGTCCCTCCTGTTGAAAGCGGAATCGCACAAATGACACTTATGGGGTTTCAATTTCAAATGAACCGAATCTACGTGAACTTTCAGAGCAGCTTTCTGAGTCGTCGAAAAATCGCAAGACGAGCACTTGAATTGCCTCAGATTCAAATGAAAGGATTCGATGTGTTCTCTTAGGGAACATTTCTTGTTGCAAGAATACTCGCACAAGTGACACTTGTGCGGTTTCAAGTTTAAATGTACGGAATTTATGTGTTTTTTGAGATGAACGTCTTGATTCGAAGCGTAATCGCACAGATGACACTGGAACTGCCTCAAATTCAAGTGCACCGAATTTATGTGTTTTTTGACGGCTCCTTTGTGGTTCGAGGCATATTCGCACAAGTGACACTTGTGTTGCCTCAAGTTTAAATGGACAGCCTCGATGTGTTCCTTGAGTTCTGTTCTAGAATTCGATGCATGCTCGCACAAGTGGCACTTTTGCTTCAAATTTAAATGCACGGTGTCGATGTGAGTTTTGAGCTTCGATTTTTTATTGCAAGCAAACTCGCACAAGTGGCACTTATGGGGACTATGGGGTTTCAATTTTAAATGAACCGAATATACGTGAACCATCAGATTGACTTTCTGGTGTCGTGTACAATAAAACCACGTTGAATTACGAATGGTTTATATTTAAATATCTAATTTGCAATTTATAACATTCCCGAAATACATTAATCGAATACCTAATTAAGACTAACTAAAAAATGTAACATGTGTACAAAGCCAAAAGTTTTACCATTTTCAACTCAAATTTATTGTGCACAAGTCATAATTAGATACATATATCACATCTGAGTCGTTGAAAAATTGCAGGACGAGCACTTGAATTGCCTCAAATTCAAATGAAAGAATTCGATGTGTTCTCTTAGGGAACATTTCTTGTTGCAAGAATACTCGCACAAGTGACATTTGTGCGGTTTCAAGTTTAAATGTACGGAATTTATGTGTTTTTTGAGATGAACGTCTTGATTCGAAGCGTAATCGCACAGATGACACCGGAATTTATGTGGTTTTTTACATTTTGGTTGCATCAGACTTCATCGATATAGATTGTTTGAATTTTTTCTCCGTTACTTCGAATCTCCATGCACCGAATCAATGTGTGCTTTGAGATACTGCTTTCTGTTGGAAGCATACTCGCACAAGTGGCACTTGTGAGGTTTCAAATTCAAATGCACAGATTCTACGTGCATCTTCAGATAAGCCCTCCTGTTTGAGGCGTACTCGCACAAATGACACTTGTGTTCTTTCAAATTTAAATGTACCCTATCGACGTGCAATTTGAGCAACCCTTTTTTAACGGTCGAGTACTCGCACGACTGACACTTATGTTCCCTCAAATTCAAATGAACGTCATCTATGTGCGATTTGAGCCTGTCCCTCCTGTTGAAAGCGGAATCGCACAAATGACACTTATGGGGTTTCAATTTCAAATGAACCGAATCTACGTGAACTTTCAGAGCAGCTTTCTGAGTCGTCGAAAAATCGCAAGACGAGCACTTGAATTGCCTCAGATTCAAATGAAAGGATTCGATGTGTTCTCTCAGGGAACATTTCTTGTTGCAAGAATACTCGCACAAGTGACACTTGTGCGGTTTCAAGTTTAAATGTACGGAATTTATGTGTTTTTTGAGATGAACGTCTTGATTCGATGCGTAATCGCACAGATGGCACTGGAACTGCCTCAAATTCAAGTGCACCGAATTTATGTGTTTTTTGACGGCTCCTTTGTGGTTCGAGGCATATTCGCACAAGTGACACTTGTGTTGCCTCAAGTTTAAATGTACAGCCTCGATGTGTTCCTTGAGTTCTGTTCTAGAATTCGACGCATGCTCGCACAAGTGGCACTTTTGCTTCAAATTTAAATGCACGGTGTCGATGTGAGTTTTGAGCTTCGATTTTTTATTGCAGGCAAACTCGCACAAGTGGCACTTATGGGGTTTCAATTTCAAATGGACAGCTTCGATGTGGTGCTTGAGTTCCCATCTAGATTTCGAGAAGTGCTCGCACAAGTGACATTCGTGTTGTTTCGGATTCGAGTGACTGTTTTCTTTGTTTTCTTGAGGATTTGCTTGGTCTGGTAGGCTGGTAGGGTTTTGGTTATTTTCCATTTTTAATACGAAGGCGTCTCTTTCGTGTACTTGATGGTTGTCAATAAATTGTTCGACAATCTCCACGTCTTCTATTTCTACCTTGTTGATTTGAAAACTCTCTTCGGCACTGGAATCTCCGAAACTGGAACAAACGGAATTATTAGTTGAATGAATGAAGTACTCAACGAAAATTACTGTTTTTTTCTTCATCTTGTGTGTTTACTATTTTATTCCTTTAGAGACATGTGAAAACTTATTATTGGACAAAATAATGACCGATGGTGTCGCTGCATTCGCCGATCAGCTGTTTACCGAAACGAGTATTGTTTCGTGTTTTCATTAGATTTCTATTTGTATTTATGGAATTTTTTAGTTTAAACGTTTATTGGCTATAAATAATCGAAGTTGTTTCCTTGATTGTGGATCCTATGGATTATATTGTAAGTGCAAGTATAGGTATTATTGTGCTTTTTGGTATATTTTATGTAAAATGTTGAGGTGAGCACTATTCAATTTTGAATGCTTTTCAGTTCATCTGGCAAGATGTTCACCAAAGGTTCCTCTAATTATAGGAAATTTTCCAATATTTCCATGCTCACAGATGCTGGGTAGAGGGTGAGCAAGTGTTGCAATGCAATCATTTTATTCTATGTGGGAAAAAATTATTTCAAAAAATTGGAATTCTAGAAGGACAATCCCATCATATTGAGGAAATGATGTCTTTTAAAAATGATGGTGTGAAGGTTGACAAGATTATATACAGATACTAAGCAAGATTGTCTGGAATTTGCAAGCATATTTTAGCCCTGCTATTCTACAAGGTTGTACGTACTACAAAATATTTTGACAATTCTACTGATTTTGAAGGTAAAATTGTAGTGTAAATGAACATCAGCATGAAAAATATATTCATTTAATAGAAGCTACTAATTTTTTTTCTTTTTAGGAAGGGAAAAAATCTATGAATAGAAAATGGGTGATAAATTTTAAATAAAAATGGACATTCATCAGAGAACTGTATGTATGCAGAACATGACGTGATCCTCGATTAATCATGTTGAAGACTTCATTAAGCTAGATTTTAATGTATTATTCATTTATTGCATCTCACTTGTGTCTCAGTCTGCAGTTATAATAAAATGAAATAATTCAACTCATCTATCGATTGATTGCACCTTTTCTGTTGCTAAATGAACGTCAATATTATAGAGCTATTTTTAATATTAATATTAAATTGATACATATATGTATGATATATTGTTTAAAATTGCCAATTCTCGGAATTTATTGGAAATTCCACATGTAGATTTGATCACTGCTGAACATAAGTTCAATTTTGCAACCATCGAGAGAATCACTTAAACTCACAAGGTCCCTAGTTTTATTGCACATTATCATATGGATTGAATTCAGCACTTTCAACTAGGCTTCTTGAAACTTCTATATATTCAAAAATATCAAGTAGACTCAAAGTAATTCATTTTGATAAGAATGAAAATTTTGTACAAGAACGATATGAACAAAAATTTAAAATGACTTGACTTGAACTGCTTTCTGTGGTAGGTTTAGTGAAGGTACAGCTTTCTTCTCCAGTAACAGAAATGTTTTCATAGTGAGAGTTTCTGAAATAATTCAAAACATATGAAGCATTGTTTTCAATTGACATCAGTTTCCACTCTTGCTTGTTTTCATTCTATAATCTTCTGGTCGGAAATGCTGTAAGCATACTCTAATATGTTTAGATACAAGTTTTTCCATTATCGAAACATGCTCCCAGGATTTGCGTCTTTTAATTTCCTCTACGATTTCTACTTTATTGGTGAAGTAAACATTTTGATTTTCACCACGAAAATGGGCTCCAGGATTCCTAGATTTTTTAGAATTACATCCATAAACACACCAATTAGTGTTTTTCACGGTTTTTTTCCTTAGGCATATCTTTTTATCGCAATAAAAACGTAAAAAGAAACAAATAAACCCAGCTTTCACGTACTAACTGTCAAAACGATACTCGTTTCGGGCTTAGTTCCAGCTAACGCCGGCGGTGTCGCATAAAGTTGTGTTTTGCTCTATAGTTTAGGTTCCTAAATGAAAAAAAATTTCAATTTCGAACACTTATTGCTGACTCAAAAACTAAAATATTATAATTTAGCCTGTTCAACTAAACATAAATTCTATAACATTAATTAACTATACAGGGTTATTCATATTTTTAGGAAAGACACAAGATTCAGGATTGAAATTCTAAAGGTGAGCTTCAAGTAAGAAGACGACTTCTCGTATATTTTTTTAAGGTTCTAGGACTTCTGGTTTTCGTTTTCAAATGGGAAGACCCATTTTTTTATTGCATAAATAGATTCTCCATTGAATTCTGAGTCTTTTTGATTTCGAAAGTTTGAATTTTCCCGAGAAAATTCTTTTTAAATGAGGAAATACGAAAAAAAAAATCTCAAAATGGAACTCTGTTGAAATACAGACAACTTCGAGGATTTTTCATTAGAAATTCTCATTTTGAGAATCTCCGAGCAGAAAGGCTGATGCTTCTTTTCCGATAGCGTGATTTTCAGAATATGATACAGGGTCAAAATTTTTTTGTCAATGTTAGAAGTGATGAAACATCAAAAAATCGTTTTTTTTTTGGAACCCCATTTTTCGAAGCATTTTCGAAATCTTCGTCAAAAAATAATAGGAGCATACGTCGAAGACTTTTATCCCAAAATGAATAATAATAATAATACTTTATTTGCCTCAACAATCATACATTAAAATAAATACAGAATGTGAGTACACATCAAAATGAAAAAAAAAATCAATGTTGTCTACAATAATCTAGAAATTCTTTAACTGAATATGATTCACATGAAATAAGAAAATTACCAACATTCTTTTTGAAAATTTCATACTTAACAATTTTTTGGACGTATAGAATTATAAAGTTTACCGAATGATGAGTTTAGGATTTTATAATACTTATAAATTGTTTGTTTGTTCTTGTTGTTTTTCACATTGTGTATATTGTTTTTTACAGGCTAGAAAAAGGGTACTGCCCGAAATGTCGCCTATTACTATTATATTTTGAATAATATTAAACCCTGAATATCAAATACTGTTATTCTTTCATAAAGTGTACCTTTCTCCACAATAGACGTTTCATGTGATGGAAAGAAATGAGGATGAATTCGTCTTGTATTATTAAAATTTTGAAACTCTGAAATAATTATTTCTCTCATGTATGAACAGCAAAGTTCTATAAATATACAGGAAGTGACATCAACTTTCGTTTTTCAAATGGGAAGACCCATTTTTCATTGCATAAATATATTCTTCATTGAATTCTGAGTCTTTTTGATTCCAAAAGTTTAAATTTTCATGAGAAAATTCTCTTTAAATGAGAAACTAAACTAAAGCGTTTGATAGTGTTGATCATAATCTTCTTTTGATCAAACTTAAGTACCATGGTAATCAACTGAAACTTTTGCAGAGTTATTTGGGAAATCGTAGACAAAAAGTGAACATTTCTGTTAATGGTGTTGACTATACATCAGATGAGGTAAATCTGACCGTGGGAGTTCCTCAGGGTAGTATCCTTGGTCCCTTACTTTTTTTAATTTTTATTAATTCTCTGAAGACAGATACAACTGTTCAGTGTCAGAGTTCATGTATACAGTTTAAATATGCTGATGACATAAGCTTTTTGTGCATTTCTGACAAATTTTCTTCAACAAATGCTGTTGTGATGAAAACACTAAATGATATGAGGGAATGGTGTAGAATTCACAGACTAAAAGTGAATATTGATAAGACCAAATGCTTGACATTTAGCTCTCCTAAATCGAGGAATATTCTCCCTTCTCATTTTCTCTATAAGGATATTGAAATGAATTGTAATGATACAGTAAAATTTTTGGGTGTCATTCTAGATAGACATCTCAAATGGGATTCACACATTGAATATGTCAAAAAGAGGCTTCATTCAATCATTTATACCTTTATGATTTTGAGATATCACCTAAATTCAAGTATTCTAACAACATTTTACTTTGCCAATTTTCAATCTGTACTATCCTATGGCATTATTTTTGGGGAAGCTCTTCACAAATTAGTGACATTTTTGTTGTTCTAAAATGGACTTTGAGGGTAAATTTTAGAATGCGTTCTAGAGAAACTTGTCGTGGTGTATTGGTTGAGGCTTTCGCGGCCATCGTTCAATGTGACATGTTCTTTCGAGCATTTAGGCCGTCGTCGTAGATTAGTTCTCGACGTTTCGCCAGTTCGAGTGTCTGGCATCTTCAGGAGTTATATTTCAGGAGATGTTCTCACTCAGGCAGTTCAGTCCAGTGAGAACATCTCCTGAAATATAACTCCTGAAGATGCCAGACACTCGAACTGGCGAAACGTCGAGAACTAATCTACGACGACGGCCTAAATGCTCGAAAGAACATGTCACATTGTCGTGGTGTATTTAGAAGGCATAATATTATGACAATTTTTGGATTGTATATTTATAGAACTTTGCTGTTCATACATGAGAGGAATAATTATTTCACAGAGTTTCAAAATTTCAATAATACAAGACGAATGCATCCTTATTTCTTTCCATCACATAAAACGTCTATTGTGGAGAAAGGTACACTTTATAATTCTATACGTTCTTTCAATGCTCTACCAAGATATTTGCAAAAAATTGTTAAGTATGAAATTTTCAAAAAGAATGTTGGTAATTTTCTTATTTCATGTGAACCATATTCAGTTGAAGAATTTCTAGATTATTGTAGACAACATTGATTTTTTTTTTCATTTTGACGTGTACTCACATTCTGTATTTATTTTAATGTATGATTGTTGAGGCAAATAAATTATTATTATTATCATTCATTTTGGGATAGAAGTCTTCGACGTATGCTCCTATTATTTTTTGACGAAGATTTCGAAAATGCTTCGAAAAAATGGGGTTCCAAAAAAAAAAACGATTTTTTGATGTTTTGTCACTTCTTACATTGACAAAAAATTTTTGACCCCTGTAATCATATTCTGAAAATCACGCTATCGGAAAAGAAGCATCAGCCTTTCTGCTCGGAAATTCTCAAAATGAGAATTTCTAATGAAAAATCCTCGAAGTTGTCTGTATTTCAAAAGAGTACAATTTTGAGATTTTTTTTTCGTATTTCCTCATTTAAAGAGAATTTTCTCGGAAAAATTTAAACTTTTGAACACAAAAACACTCAGAATTCAATGGAGAATCTATTTATGCAATACGAAATGGGTCTTCCCATTTGAAAAACGAAAGTTGATGTAAATTCCGGAAAAACCGGAAGTCCTAAAACCTTCAAAAAATATACGAAAAGTCGTCTTCTTACTTGAAGCTCACCTCTAGAATTTCAATTCTGAATCTTGTGTCTTTCCTGAAAATATTCTATAGAGCCATATTCGTGAATAACCCTGCATATTTCAAACAAAAAGCTAAATCTGACTAAGAAAACAACATAGGTTACGGAACATTTTTTTGGTAGTATCAACTTTTACAATTTCAACAGGGACTTGATTATACGAATGAATGCTGCTGGATTCAGGGGAATTTAAACATTTTGTTTTTCTTGCGGAGTTCCTTCTTAGGTACTGAATCTTTCTTGTTTCATATCGTTGGTTTTTTCTATTTTTTGTTAATTTTATATTCGATTTTATTTTTTTTTACCTTCTATATTGTATATAAGTTTGACTGGTTCAAAAAATATAATGTTCCTAATATTCATAACGTCAGTTTCTTTACATAATTGTTCTGTTGGTGTGAGATAGGTGTACTGACATAATATCTTGATAATTTTATTCTGCATCCTTTGAAGTTTTTGTATGAGATATCCTGAATCCGCAGCCCAGCAGGGAAATAGGTATAAAAGAGATGGTTTTATGAATCCGTGATAGAGTAGTTTTCTAGTGTTATCATTGAGTTCTCGGGAACATCTAATTGACCATATTCATCAGCTATCGGTTGCAGCATTTTGATTGTTTTTGGTTTGGCGACAATGTGTGATTAATCATAATAACATTCATCGTAGTTGTCAATTGTCATTATTTATTTACTTTTTTAAAAATTTGAATTTTGAAATTTTTCCAATCATCTATAGAAAACGGACATTTTTCAAAATATTTCATCAATCTATTTAGGTTTCCCCCTAAATTTATAACAATTATTTAAAACAGATATCAATCATTTTTATTGATAAAACAAATACACACAATTTTTAATAAAATGGATACTAGAAAGCTGTAAGTAAATCTTGTGTATATTCAACATGTACAAGAGTACAATATTAGGTTCATGATTTTTCTATTTTAGCAACCACAATGGTGGAAGTGGCTGGAGCACTGTCAAAGTCGTAGCTCTACCGAAGATTTCAAATTGAAATTTCATAGGTTTGTTTGAGTTTCATAGGTTCCCTAAAAATAAAATACTTCCTAAGAAATGGTAACATTCTCTAGGAATGGAGCAAGATGCTCATTCATTAATTTCCAGAGGAAGAGAATATGTGGTTCACATTTCAAAAGGAAATGAAGAGAACTAAAGTTCCTACATGATTCCTGAGGAAACCTATGATTTCTAGTAAGCACTAAATTTTCATTTACATCAGTCCACTCATTAATATTAGGTTTATTAGCAGGTCCAACAGAAAGACATTTCGAAGATGATAATATAAATGTTTGTGATTGCCGATGTGAATCTTTAAAAAAAAATCATCTGAACTATAATATACCCATGAATATCATAATTTTCATTTTATAGGATTCATTGATCATTTGTTATTAAGAATAATCAACTAGATGAGTTGTAGGAACAAGTCACCAAAGATGTTACTTGTAAAACACTGCTTACAATTTAATTTTTGCTTTATTATATTCATACAAATCCTTGGAGCAAATAATCCTTGCTTATGCAGACTAGGAACAATTTTTATTTTTGTAGGTCTGAGAATTCATGTTGAGATTGGAGAAGTGAAAATTTTCATTAAACTGAAATCTACGATTCCCATCAGTACCAAGGAAAGTTTGATGCCCAAATTCTTCAAAGCACCCCTTCTAGATAGAAGCATATAAGCAATATAGAAGTTTTTAATTTCAATAATTGTTTATAAGTAATTATATAAGTGTTCCATTTCAATAATTATTTTCATTCCCAAATTCGAAATGTCCCCTACGAACATGCAAATAATTTTATGAATTCAAGTTTGGTTATATGGAAATGATTTCAGAGATATTTTGTAGTACTAATATAGGGATCAATAAGAGGTTTATGTCCAATAGATCTTTTTCATGTGGTACTAATATAATCTAATTTGTCCACAACACTATTTAATTTGTTGGATATCCAAGAAATTTTTATAATAATGACGAAAAACAAAATAAGAATTGAGCTATAATAAATAACATATGATACAAAAATATTGCTCAAATTTCTCGAAGAAAAAGAAATCATTCTGCCTGTAATGTTTTTTTTAAAGATCCACATTGGCCTCAACCTGTATTCCATATTCCATTGCAACCACTTTTATATTATCATCTTCCAAAAGTCTTTCTGTTTGACCTGCTAATAAACATAATGTTAAAGAGTGGACAGATATAAATAAAAATTTAGTGCTTACTAGAAAACAGGTTGCCTCAGAGATAATGTAGGAACTTTAGTTCTCTTCATTTCCTTTTGAAATGTAAACCACATATTCTCTTCCTCTGGAAATTAATGAATGAGCATCTTGCTCCATTCCTAGCGAATGTTCACATTTCTTAGCAATTATTTTATTTTTAGAGAACCAATGAAACTCAAACAAACGTATGAAATTTTAATTTGGAATCTTCGGTAGAGCTACGACTTTGACAGTGTTCCATACTTTCAATATTGTGGTTGCTGAAATAGAAGAATCATGAACCTAATATTGTCTCTTGGACATGTTGAATATACAAAAGATATACTCACAGCCTTCTAGTATCCATTTTATTAAAAATTGTATGTATTTGTTTCATCAATAGAAATTATTGATATCAGTTTTAAATAATCGTAGTACATTTAGGGAGAAACCTAAGTAGATTAATGAAATATTGTAGAAAATGTCCGTTTACTATAGATGATTGGAAAAATTTCAAAATTTGAAAAAAAAAAGTTCGTTTCCTTTGATTCACAAATGAATGGAAACCCAGATTGAAAACCTCATTGAGTTTGCTGCAACCCTTTGTTAGAATTTACAACGAACCTTATCCAACTCAAGTCACAACTTCAGACGTCGAATATTCGAAAAAATAGAAACCAGGTCAATTTATCCGATAATTGAATCATCAAACCTATTTAGAGTTTTTCAGGAAATCATGAACCTAATATTGAACTCTTGGACATGTTGAATATACAGAAGATATACTTGCACCCTTCTAGCACCGAATTTATCAAAAATTGTATGTATTTGTTTCATCAATAAAAATTATTGATATCAGTTTTAAATAATCGTAGTACATTTAGGGAGAAACCTAAGTATATTAATGAAATATTGTAGAAAATGTCGGTTAACTGTAGATGATTGGAAAAATTTCAAAATTTGAAAAAAAACGTTCGTTTCCTTTGATTCACAAATGAATGGAAACCCAGATTGAAAACCTCATTGAGTTTGCTGCAACCCTTTGTTAGAATTTACAACGAACCTTATCCAACTCAAGTCACAACTTCAGACGTCGAATATTCGAAAAAATAGAAACCAGGTCAATTTATCCGATAATTGAATCATCAAACCTATTTAGAGTTTTTCAGGAAATCATGAACCTAATATTGAACTCTTGGACATGTTGAATATACAGAAGATATACTTGCACCCTTCTAGCACCGAATTTATCAAAAATTGTATGTATTTGTTTCATCAATGAAAATTATTGATATCAGTTTTAAATAATAGTAGTACATTTAGGGAGAAACCTAAGTAGATTAATGAAATATTGTAGAAAATGTCCGTTTACTATAGATGATTGGAAAAATTTCAAAATTTGAAAAAAAAAGTTCGTTTCCTTTGATTCACAAATGAATGGAAACCCAGATTGAAAACCTCATTGAGTTTGCTGCAGCCCTTTGTTAGAATTTACAACGAACCTTATCCAACTCAAGTCACCCTTTCAGACGTCGAATATTCGAAAAAATAGAAACCAGGTCAATTTATCCGATAATTGAATCATCAAACCTATTTAGAGTTTTTCAGGAAATCATGAACCTAATATTGAACTCTTGGACATGTTGAATATACAGAAGATATACTTGCACCCTTCCAGCACCCAATTTATCAAAAATTGTATGTATTTGTTTCATCAATGAAAATTATTGATATCAGTTTAAAATAATCGAAGTACATTTAGGGAGAAACCTATGTAGATTAATGAAATATTGTAGAAAATGTCCGTTTACTATAGATGATTGGAAAAATTTCAAAATTTGAAAAAAAAAGTTCGTTTCCTTTGATTCACAAATGAATGGAAACCCAGATTGAAAACCTCATTGAGTTTGCTGCAGCCCTTTGTTAGAATTTACAACGAACCTTATCCAACTCAAATCACCCTTTCAGACGTCGAATATTCGAAAAGATAGAAGCCAGGTCCTTTTATCCGATAATTGTATCATTAAACCGATTTAGAGGTTTTCAGAAACACGTGAAAGTTAAAACACGATACTTACGAGTCGTTAGAAAAAACCGTTGGTTTATTCTCAGTGGCACCCTGTTCTTCTCCAGCAAAATCCATGTTTTTTGATAAAGCAAATAACGAAGTTCACAAACTTGAAGGAACGAATAAGAGAAATCAGAAATCACAATTGTTCGAAAAGAAAGAAATGAGAATGCATTGTTTGATAACAAAGAAAAGAATTTATAGGTTATGGCACAGTAGACATAGAATTTTTGAACATCTTAACCAGAGAGAAGGTTTTTTCTGTTCTAAACATAGATATAGATATATCTATGGTTCTAAATCATGTTTTTGTTCTGTGGTTAAACACATTCGCGATTCAACTTCATCTCGAAGCCACCTAGCGGCAAAGTTTTCAACCACTTGGTTAGTGTTACTGGGTTGGAGGTTTGAGAATGTACTGATTTCACAGTGGCTGTTCAAGTATTTACCATGTATTTACATTTTCTAGAGTTGTTGGTGAGAGTTGAGAACTTCGAATCTCATTTTCTTCTTCTCGTTGATTTATTTGTGTTTGAAAATGAGTGATATAAGAAACACTTTGCCGAAAATCGGAGTTTATTGTTGTATTTATAGATGTAAATGTCGTGCTAACAAAGACCATGTTAAGTGCTGAAAAGAAATGCAGTTCCTACAAAAATACTTCCAAAGGGATCTCATGAAACCACTACCATACAGAAAAGACAGACTATGATCAAATATCAGCCTGCACAGCCAATTGTAATAATTTTAATTTGCATTATGTTCTTTTCAACTGAAAGAAATTCATTTTCTGTTGAAAACCAATCATGAATCAATGGGAGATCCAGGAACTCCCTTCACAGGTGAAGGACTGAAATATTCTCATAGTCATTGTATATAATTTCAGGAAATAACCAGAACAACCGATGAATGATTGGCTACTGAATCTTGATGTGCTTTGGCAAAAGTTGAGTATCGACATGTTGCAGTCAAAGTTGATACTTTGAAAACTGTGACAATATAATAACTGATAAAAACTTAAACAGCATAACAGAGATGAATTCTTTTCAGATGCTCAACACAAGAAAGAAATTCTGCGGGAGTGAATATGTCAACTCCAATTTTTTAGGTTATAGGTTTTGGATGTAGTGAATTATAAGTATGTACTACATATGTTTTTTCATTGGCTATTGTGAAATTTTGTGAATAAATTCAATGTTTATTTGATTCGAAAATTAGTTTCATCTTCGTCTTTATGTTAACAAGGTTTCATTAGTACCTTCAGTTAGTTGACGAAAGTTTTCATGAAATTTGATACAGATATAAAATGCCAATCACATGTATTATATTTTGTATTAAGCATTATAACCAATACATCCCATAATGAAACCAGCAATTCACGGGACCAAAGCCTTTGGGATTGCTTCTCCTATAACGTTAATTAACTAAAAACTATTTTTTTCATAATTTATTTGTACCCATCTTCTAGAACACTCCTACTATTTAGAACGGCTTCCAACTATGTGAAGCATTCATTTAGGGCCAGTTTCATAATAAACCCCTTAAAGTCACTTTAGTAAAAGTCGGCTTTAGTTAAAGCTGACTTTAAAAGTCCACCCTATTGACCATATTCGTTAGCTATCAGTTGCAGCTTTTTTAAGTGTTTTTGGGTTGGCGACATTGTGAAATTAATCATAATGACATTCAATTGTCATTTTTTATTTACTTTTTTCAAAATTTGAATTTTGAAATGTTTCCAATCATCTATAGTAAACGGATATTTTCCAAAATATTTCATCAATCTAGTTAGGTTTCTCCCTGAATATACTACAATCATTTAAAACAGATATCAACAACTTTTATTGATAAAACAAATACATACAATTTTTAATAAAATGGATACTAGAAGGCTGTAGGTATATCTTGTGTATATTCAACATGTCCAAGAGTACAATATTAGGTTCATGATTTTTCTATTTTAGCAACCACAATGGAGGAGATGGCTGGAGCACTGTCAAAGTCGTAGCTCTACCGAAGATTCCAAATTAAAATTTCATAGGTTTGTTTGAGTTTCATAGGTTCCCTAAAAATAAAATACTTGCTAAGAAATGGTAACATTCTTTAGGAATGGAGCGAGATGCTCATTCATTCATTTCCAGAGGAAGAGAATATGCGGTTTATATTTCACATTCCAAAATGGAATGAAGAGAATTAAAGTTCCTACATTATTCCTGAGGAAACCTA
Source organism: Hippodamia convergens (assembly GCA_038502775.1). Taxonomy (NCBI): domain Eukaryota; kingdom Metazoa; phylum Arthropoda; class Insecta; order Coleoptera; family Coccinellidae; genus Hippodamia; species Hippodamia convergens. Next base: position 222,805 of record JAVSIQ010000133.1, on the reverse strand, counting down.
TGATTTCTAGTAAGCACTAAATTTTCATTTACATCTGTCCACTCATTAACATTATGTTTATTAGCAGGTCAAACAGAAAGACATTTTGAAGATGATAATATAAATGTTTGTGATGGCCAATGTGAATCTTTAAAACAGAATCATCTGAACGCCAATATACCCATGAATATCATAATTTTCATTTTATAGGATCCATTGATCATTTGTTATTAAGAATAATCAACTAGATGAGTTCGAGGAACAAGTCACCAAAGATATTACTAGTGAGTTTACGCCCAACTTGTAAAACACTGCTTACAATTTAATTTTTGCTCCTGGAATTCAACTTTTATTATATTCATACAAATCCTTGGAGCAAATAATCCTTGCTTATGCAGACTAGGAACAATTTTTATTTTTGTAGGTCTGAGAATTCATGTTGAGATTGGAGAAGTGAAAATTTTCATTATACTGAAATCTACGATTCCCATCAGTACCATGGAAAGTTTGATGCCCAATTTCTTCAAAGCACCCCTTCTAGATAGAAGTATATAAGCAATATAGAAGTTTTCAATTTCAATAATTGTTTATAAGTAGCTATATGTGTTCCATTTCAATAATTGTTTTCATTCCAAAATTCGAAATGTCCCCTACGAACATGCAAATAATTTTATTAATTCAAGTTTGGTCGTATGGAAATGATTTCAGAGATATTTGTAGTACTAATATAGGGATCAATAAGAGGTTTATGTCCAATAGATCTTTTTCATGTGGTACTAATATAACCTAATTTGTTCACAACACTATTTAGTTTGTTGGAAATCCAAGGAATTTTTTTAATGAAGATGAAAAACAAAATAACAATTGAACTATAATAAAAAACAGTATGCAAAAAAATTGCTAAAATTTTTCGATGAAAAAAATAACTCTGCCTGTAATGTTTTTTTTTTTGAAAAATCCACATCCTGTGTTTCATATTCCATCGCAACCACATTTATATTATCATCTTCGAAATGCTTTCGCTTTGACCTGCTAATAAACATAATAATAATGAGTGGATAGATGTAAATGAAAATTTAGAGCTTACTAGAAATCATAGGTTTTCTTAGGAACTTTAGTTCTCTTCATTTCCTTTTGAAATGTAAACCACATATTCTCTTTTTCTGGAAATTAATGAATGAGCATCTTGCTCCATTCTTAGAGAATGTTACCATTTCTTAGCAAGTATTTTATTTTTAGGGAACCTATGAAACTCAAACAAACCTATATATATATATATTCTTATGAAAAAGAGAGCTAAAATAATACAATAAATGTTGAAACAAAAAGTACCTAAGCTGAGGTAAAAAAAAAAAACGGGGTATCATAACATTCTTTGTATGATCCTATAGAACAGGCATGGGCAACCTACGGCCCGCGGGCCATATGCGGCCCGCGATTAGATATCTCTTGGCCCGCCAATGAATTTTTCCCCACACGACGCAATCCCAAATTTGCTCTACAAAGATACCACATCAACAAATTTCCTAGTTTTCATTCGCTGCATGCGCAATGGCTGAAAATATAAAAGTTGCTCTTGGAAATGTGATGGAAACAGCTCTTGTTTTTTTCTTAGCATTGGACGAAAGCACTGATATCATTGATATCAGTTAGCAATCTTTATTCGAGCAGTCGATCAAAATTTTCAACTAACCGAAGAATTACTTGCGCTAAGGCCAATGAAAGACAAAATACGAGGGGCGAAGTTATTTTCGAAGAAATCATTAGTGTTTAAGCTTTCAAATCCAAATATTCATTCTCATTTTTCAAATATAATCTAGGTAAAATTGAAAATTTCTTCAAGTATGGATTTATTTTTCATTAACTCAATACTTTTTGACTAGAATGACGGATTGCCGAATAAATTTATCGATTTTTCTATGCATCTATTTTTAGCGCACCTTTGCAAAACTTTTATTCACAAAATCGAAGAATCGATGAACAATCAAGGATTATGGATTGGAATTTGGAAAATACATTACACACGTGAGCAACAACATCAGTACTCTCACCAAATAACGATGCTTTTGTGGAGAAAACGCAACCCCAGGTGTCTAATTTGTTGAAAACTAGTGATTGATGGGTTATGGAGTTGTTTTTTTTGGAATTATATAAGTTCAAGTTTTTTTTAATTATCCTATGTAAGGAATGCTAAGTTTATTTCGTTTTTGTTGACTGAATTTAATATTTTTTATATTGGAAATATCTTTTCGGTCCGTCGTCTATGAAAAATTTTTCTATTTGGCCCTCTGCTTAAAAAGGTTGCCCATCCCTGCTATAGAATCATACGATACTATCAACACTTGTATCATACGATACTATACAGCCAGGGGAAAAAACCTCAGCCGAAAAAACCTGCCTCCCCGTAAACAAAATAACATAAAATATCAGGAAAATCTTGAAAGACATCAGTGTGATCATCTTCATGATATCCGTCGATGGTCTCGGATACACAGATTCTTCCCAAAACGACTCGTAATTCTTAATCTGAAATGAAAAAAGACAAAAGCAGAAAAGAAACCGATTATTCAGAATAAATCAAAGGCATTTTGGAAATACATTTGCTACTTTAAAAAACATCAACATTAAGATTTCTTGGCCAAATAATGTTCGGAGATTTATAAATATTTATGACAGAAATGTCACAAAATTTGAAAGAAATGAAAAAAAAATTCCATCAATTTCCTCTTTCCGAATCTGTTGAAAGTTACGTAACTGATAATTTTTCAACCTAACAAGCTGAACTTGTAAAAAATCAATTAATACATAACCTTTCAACTGTCCTTTTTCACGACGATTCTATTGCCGTGTGGGTTTCTTGCAGAAGAATCTCTTTGATACCATGTTCATCAGCTAATTTGGAGACGTAATCACACTTGTCTTTCGAAATTCCTTCGATATTCAAATTCAAAATACACAAATTGTTGCTCTCTGGTCGTGAGGGTTTTTTCAAACCAGATACGACCTTCCAGGTGATGATTTTTCGGCACTTCAGATGTTTGAAGACCGCTACGGGACCCCAATGAAAGGCAATCATCTCCCATAGATAAACCAAACATGTTATAACACAAGAAAACAGAATATTTTTCAGGAACAAAAACTGAGACATATTACGAATTTTAATTTGGAATCTTCGGTAGAGCTACGAATTTGACAGTGCTCCAGCCACCTCCACCATTGTGGTTGCTAAAATAGAAAAATCATGAACCTAATATTGTACAGGGTGATTCACTTATCTTGGTAACGCCAATTTTCTCGAAAACGTCCTAATATTTTTTCATTCTGTAAGCGGCGTTTTGAACAAGTCAATGTCGACTTGAGATGTGCATAAAAATCTGCGGAATAAATTAAGACGCCAGGCGTCGCGGCGCTTTCAAAAATTTTTTCTCCAGGGACATACCTTTTTTATGATATCATTCGAAAGATAATTTCATTCTGAACTTTTTTTTCGAATACAATTTTTATACATTTCTAACCGTTAGTGATCTGCAGCGTGTTTAATGTTAATTCTATTCCATTTATTTTTTTCTTTATTGTGGTAGTATGCCTTCATTTGTAGACATAGATATGATTTTGTGCCTTGAATTCAAGAAGGCTAGTTTTCCAGTCAATGTGCCCCTTCAAATAAGGAAATATGAGGCTACATCAAGATGCTCCATGTCATAACGCTGCCATTGTGAAGAGATATTAAGATCAAGAATTTAAAAATAAATGGAGAGGAACCAATGCACCCATCAGGTATCGCCAGACCTAAAGCTCATGGATTACTTTCTGAGAGGTATCCTGAAAATATGGTACACCAAACTGATTGGACCATTTGAAAATAAAGATAAAAAACGCATGTGTCCAAGTATTGGACCCTTATATTTCGACCAAAGTAACTTATGATGAAATAGGCGAATGATATAACTTATGTATGGATCAAAATGGCTGGTATTATAGAATATATATGATTCGAAATGTTTCATATGTTTAAAAAAAAAATGTTCATTGTTTTAAGTTATAAGATATAATATTTAATGAATATAATAAAAGACAAATAGTTTGTTATAAAACCTACGTCATTTTACGAAACAAAATCATATCTATGTCATCTCGCCATTTTGATCCATACATTTATTTTCGAATTCTTGATCTCAATATCTCTTCACAATGGCAGCGTTGTGACATGCAGCTCCATCTTATTGTAGCCACATATTTAATATCATTTGAGGAGGCAGATTGTTAAGAAAACTAGCCTTCTTGAGTTCAAGGCACAAAATCATATCTCTGTCTCCAAATAAAGGCATACTACCACAATAAAGAAAAAAATAAATGGAATAGAATTAACATTAAACACGCTGCAGATCACTAACGGTTAGAAATGGATAAAAATTGTATTAGAAAAAAAAGTTGAAAATGAAATTAGCTTTCGAATGACATGATAAAAAAGGTATGTTCCTGGAGAAAAAATTTTTGAGAACGCCGCAACGCCTGGCGTCTTAATTTATTCCGCAGATTTTCATGCACATCTCAAGTCGACATTGACTTGTTCAAAACGCCATTTACAGAATGAAAAAATATTCGGACGTGTTCGAGAAAATTGGAGTTACCAAGATAAGTGAATCACCCTGTACTCTTGGACATGTTAAATATACACAACATATACTCACAGCCTTCTAGTATCCATTTTATTAAAAAAGTATATATGTATTTGTTTTATCAATAAAAATTGTTGATATCTGTTTTAAATGATTGTAGTATATTCAGGGAGAAACCTAACTAGATTGATGAAATATTTTGAAAAATGTCCGTTTACTATAGATGATTTGAAAAATTTCAAAATTCAAATTTTGAAAAAAGTAAATAAATAATGACAATTGACAACTACGATGAATGTCATTATGATTAATCTCACAATGTCGTCAACCCAAAAACACTTAAAAAAGCTGCAACCGATAGCTAAAGAATATGGTCAATTGTAATGATACAGTAAAATTTTTGAGTGTCATTCTAGATAGACATCTCAAATGGGATTCACACATTGAATATGTCAAAAAGAGGCTTCATCCAATCATTTAAACCTTTATGATTTTGAGATATCACCTAGACTCAAGTATTCTAAAAACATTTTACTTTGCCAATTTTCAATCTGTACTATCCTATGGCATTATTTTTTGGGGAAGCTCTTCACCGATTAGTGACATTTTTGTTGTTCAAAAATGGACTTTGAGGGTAATTTTTAGAATGCGTGTTAGAGAAACTTGTCGTGGTGTATTTAGAAGGCATAATATTATGACAATTTTTGCATTGTATATTTATAGAACTTTGCTGTTCATACATGAGAGAAATAATTATTTCACAGAGTTTCCAAATTTTAATAATACGAATTCATCCTTATTTCTTTCCATCACATAAAACGTCTATTGTGGAGAAAGGTACACTTTATAATTCTATACGTTCTTTCAATGCTCTACCAAGATATTTGCAAAAAATTGTTAAGTATGAAATTTTCAAAAAGAATGTTGGTAATTTTCTTATTTCATGTGAACCATATTCAGTTGAAGAATTTCTAGATTATTGTAGACAACATTGATTTTTTTTCATTTTGACGTATACTCACATTCTGTATTTATTTTAATGTATGATTGTTGAGGCAAATATATTATTATTATTATTATTCATTTTGGGATAAAAGTCTTCGACGTATGCTCCTATTATTTTTGACGAAGATTTCGAAAATGCTTCGAAAAAATGGGGTTCCAATTTGAAATAACGGTTTTTTGAAGTTTCGTCACTTCTAACTTTGACAAAGAATTTGTGACCTCCTGTATCATATTCTGAAAAATCACGCTATCGGAAAAGAAGCATCAATCAGCCTTTCTGCTCGGAGATTGTCAAAATGAGAATTTCTAATGAAAAATCCTCGAAGTTGTCTATATTTCAACAGAGTTCAATTTTGAAATTTTTTTTCCGTATTTCCTCATTTAAAGAGAATTTTCTCGGGAAAATTCAAACTTTTGAAATCAAAAAGACTCAGAATTCAATGGAGAATCTATTTATGCAATAAAAAAATGGCTCTTCCCATTTGAAAAACGAAAGTTGATGTCAATTCCGGAAAAACCGGAAGTCCTAAAACCTTCAAAAAATATACGAGAAGTCGTCTTCTTACTTGAAGCTCACCTTTAGAATTTCAATTCTGAATCTTGTGTCTTTCCTAAAAATATTCTATAGAGCCATATTCGTGAATAACCCTGCATATTTCAAACAAAAAGCTAAATCTGACTAAGAAAACAACATAGGTTACGGAACATTTTTTTGGTAGTATCAACTTTTACAATTTCAACAGGGACTTGATTATATGAATGAATGGATTCAGGGGAATTTAAACATTTTGTTTTTCTTTTGGAGTTTCTTCTTAGGTACTGATAATGTCTTGTTTCATATCGTTGAAAATTTCTACTTTTTGTTAATTTTGTATTCGATTTTATTTTTTTACTTTCTATATTGTATATAAGTTTGACTTGTTCAAAAAATATAATGTTTTTAATATTCATAACGTCAGTTTCTTTACATAATTGTTCTGTTTGTGTAAGATAGGGTTTCTGACATAATGTCTTGATAATTTTATTCTGCATCCTTTGGAGTTTTTGTATAAGATATCCTGAAGCCGCAGCCCAGCAGGGAAATAGGTATGAAAGAGATGGTTTTATGAATCCGTGATAGAGTAGTTTTCTATTGTTATCATTGAGTTCTCGGGAACGTCTAATTGACCATATTCATCAGCTATCGGTTGCAGCATTTTGATTGTTTTTGGTTTGGCGACAATGTGTGATTAATCATAATAACATTCATCGTAGTTGTCAATTGTCATTATTGATTTACTTTTTTAAAAATTTGAATTTTGAAATTTTTCCAATCATCTATAGAAAACGGACATTTTTCAAAATATTTCATCAATCTAGTTAGGTTTCTCCCTAAATTTATTACAATTATTTAAAACAGATATCAATAATTTTTATTGATAAAACAAATACACACAATTTTTAATAAAATGGATACTAGAAAGCTGTAAGTATATCTTGTGTATATTCAACATGTCCAAGAGTACAATATTAGGTTCATGATTTTTCTATTTTAGCAACCACAATGTTGGAGGAGGCTGGAACACTGTCAAGTCGTAGCTCTACCGAAGATTCCAAATTAAAATTTCATAGGTTTGTTTGAGTTTCATAGGTTCCCTAAAAATAAAATACTTGCTAAGAAATGGTAACATTCTCTAGGAATGGAGCAAGATGCTCATTCATTAATTTCCAGAGGTAGAGAATATGACCGGTGTGAAAGCAGCCACGAGTTCCAGCCACGAGTTGGCGCGCGCGCCAGGGACCGTAATCTAGACTGGGATACGGGATGCGTCGTCGATAGGATGTTTGCGTAGAGAAGATATAATTTATAAAACAAGATCGATTTTTTTTGTGCACGGAAATGAAAACTTACCTTCTGCAGCCGGTCTTATCATTATGTGGGATTAAATGAGGAGTAGATCAATGAAATTTAAATTTTTCAGGAAATGAACTCTTGTCATTTTTGAATAAAAATTATGCTGAATGCAGGAAAATTTGAATATTGAAATTTTTTTTCTATGAATGTGTTCCCTGAATGGTCCTCTTCAAGATCCACATATCGCCCGATTTTGTCAGGCAAGAATTCACCCCCCAACGCCCCCCCAATTATTAAGTAAGGAATTATCCTAAGTGCAGAAATATGTGAAAATTCGAACTTTTTTTTCTATGAATGTGTTCTCTGAATGGTCCTCTTCAAGATCCACATATCGCCCGATTTTGTCGGGCAAGAATTCACCCCCACCACACCCCCCAATTATTACGTAAGGAATTATCCTAAGTGCAGAAAAATTTGAAAATTCGAACTTTTTTTTCTATGAATGTGTTCTCTGAATGGTCCTCTTCAAGATCCACATATCGCCCGATTTTGTCGGGCAAGAATTCACCCCCACCACACCCCCCAATTATTACGTAAGGAATTATCCTAAGTGCAGAAAAATTTGAAAATTCGAACTTTTTTTTCTATGAATGTGTTCTCTGAATGGTCCTCTTCAAGATCCACATATCGCCCGATTTTGTCGGGCAAGAATTCACCCCCACCACACCCCCCAATTATTACGTAAGGAATTATCCTAAGTGCAGAAAAATTTGAAAATTCGAACTTTTTTTTCTATGAATGTGTTCTCTGAATGGTCCTCTTCAAGATCCACATATCGCCCGATTTTGTCGGGCAAGAATTCACCCCCCAACGCCCCCCCAATTATTACGTAAGGAATTATCCTAAGTGCAGAAAAATTTGAAAATTCGAACTTTTTTTTCTATGAATGTGTTCTCTGAATGGTCCTCTTCAAGATCCACATATCGCCCGATTTTGTCGGGCAAGAATTCACCCCCACCACACCCCCCAATTATTACGTAAGGAATTATCCTAAGTGCAGAAAAATTTGAAAATTCGAACTTTTTTTTCTATGAATGTGTTCTCTGAATGGTCCTCTTCAAGATCCACATATCGCCCGATTTTGTCGGGCAAGAATTCACCCCCACCACACCCCCCAATTATTACGTAAGGAATTATCCTAAGTGCAGAAAAATTTGAAAATTCGAACTTTTTTTTCTATGAATGTGTTCTCTGAATGGTCCTCTTCAAGATCCACATATCGCCCGATTTTGTCGGGCAAGAATTCACCCCCCAACGCCCCCCCAATTATTACGTAAGGAATTATCCTAAGTGCAGAAAAATTTGAAAATTCGAACTTTTTTTTCTATGAATGTGTTCTCTGAATGGTCCTCTTCAAGATCCACATATCGCCCGATTTTCTCGGGCGAGAATTCACCCCTCACGACTCCCCCAATTAAATTCAAAAAAACTTTGCTGAGTACAGAAAAATTCGAATATTGTGAATTTTTTTTTCGCAAATGTATCCTCATAGAAGTTTTCTTCAAAATTTATATACTATCATATTTTGTCGGGCGATAATTCACCCCCCACCGCACCCCCCAAATATTACGTAAGGAATTATCTTTAGTTCAGAGAAATTTAGATTTTTGAACTCTTTTTTCTATGCTTCCAGAATTATCAGGACGGGCGCATCTCAAAAGGTGAAAGCTAAATTCCTCAACGGAAATTTTGTGGAAAATATAATTTTTCATATGGGGTGATTTATGAAAAGTTAATAATTGGATATTTCTGAAGAACTGTTACATCTGCTCTTTCAGGCTGAACCATCTTCATCTCCGTACGACTTTTTGTTATCCCTTTCATTATTTTGAATGGAACTCCCGATTTTTTTAAATCTCAAACTCGACCAATTCCAAATTTTGTTTGAAGATATAAGGCGAGTAGACCATCATTTATGATATATTTTTAAATATCAATTAAATCCGTCTCGACCGAAAATGGTATCAAATTTCATATTTCTAATGGAACAGATGTATATTGTGACTACTTCAGACATATCTTCGAATGCCATTTTATTAATTTTATTTAACTGGAGGAGAGTTTAATTTGATTTCATTCACAGTAGTTGAGATATACATTGATTGCTATTCTCATTTTTCATCGATACTTTCAACAATCGTGGACCTCCTGTGATTAAAGGAGTACAGAACATGAAATCAGTAAGCATTGAAGGAACAACAGAAAATTTCAAAATTTTTACCAAAAATATATACATTTCCACACACATATGAATATTTTCTATACGGGGTATTCCAAATTGATTGATTTTGGCTGTTACTGTTTCTTCTGGACTACATTGGTGAAAATGTCTTACGTAATAATTGGGGCGTATGGTGAGGGTGAATTATCGCCCGACAAAATATGGCTGTATGCATATCTTGAAGAGAACCCCTAGCAGAATACATTTCCGAAAAAATCACAATATTCGAATTTTTCTGCACTCAGCATATTTTTTTTCGAAATTAATTGGGGGAGTCGTAGGGGATAACTCCTTGCCCGACAAAATCGAGCGGTATGTGAATCTTGAAGAGGACCATTCAGAGAACACATTTATAAAAAAAAATTTGAATTTTCAAATTTTTCTGCACTAAGGATAATTCCTTACGTAATAATTGGGGGGGGGCGTTGGGGGGTGAATTCTTGCCCGACAAAATCGGGCGATATGTGGATCTTGAAGAGGACCATTCAGAGAACACATTCATAGAAGAAAAAGTTCGAATTTTCACATATTTCTGCACTTAGGATAATTCCTTACGTAATAATTGGGGGGGCGTTGGGGGGTGAATTCTTGCCCGATAAAATCGGGCGATATGTGCATCTTGAAGAGAACCATTCAGGGAACACATTCATAGAAAAAAAATTGCAATATTCAAATTTTCCTGCATTCAGCATAATTTTTATTCAAAAATGACAAGAGTTCATTTCCTGAAAAATTTAAATTTCATTGATCTACTCCTCATTTAATCCCACATAATGATAAGACCGGCTGCAGAAGGTAAGTTTTCATTTCCGTGCACAAAAAAAATCGATCTTGTTTTATAAATTATATCTTCTCTACGCAAACATCCTATCGACGACGCATCCCGTATCCCAGTCTAGATTACGGTCCCTGGCGCGCGCGCCAACTCGTGGCTGGAACTCGTGGCTGCTTTCACACCGGTGAGAATATGTATGTGGTTCACATTTCAAAAGGAAATGAAGAGAACTAAAGTTCCTACATGATTCCTGAGGAAACCTATGATTTCTAGTAAGCACTAAATTTTCATTTACATCTGCCCACTCATTAACATTACGTTTATTAGCAGGTCCAACAGAAAGACATTTCGAAGATGATAATATAAATGTTTGTGATTGCCGATGTGAATCTTTAAAAAAAAAATCGTCTGAACGATAATATACCCATGAATACCATAATTTTCATTTTATAGGATTCATAGATCATTTGTTATTAAGAATAATCAACTAGATGAGTTGTAGGAACAAGTCACCAAAGATGTTACTTGTAAAACACTGCTTACAATTTAATTTTTGCTTTATTATATTCATACAAATCCTTGAAGCAAATATTCCTTGCTTATGCAGACTAGGAACAATTTTTATTTTTGTAGGTCTGAGAATTCATGTTGAGAAGTGAAAATTTTCATTATACTGAAATCTACGATTCCCATCAGTACCAAGGAAAGTTTGATGCCCAAATTCTTCAAAGCACCCCTTCTAGATAGAAGCATATAAGCAATATAGAAGTTTTTAATTTCAATAATTGTTTATAAGTAATTATATAAGTGTTCCATTTCAATAATTGTTTTCATTCCAAAATTGGAAATGTCCCCTACGAACATGCAAATAATTTTATTAATTTAAGTTTGGTCGTATGGAAATGATTTCAGAGATATTTGTAGTACTGATATAGGGATCAATAAGAGGTTTATGTTCAATAGATCTTTTTCATGTGGTACTAATATAACCTAATTTGTTCACAACACTATTTAATTTGTTGGAAATCCAAGGAATTTTTATTATAATGATGAAAAACAAAATAAGAATTGAACTATAATAAATAACATATTATACAAAAAAATTGCTCAAATTTTTCGAAGAAAAAGAAATAATTCTGCCTGTATTGTTTTTTTTTTAAGATACACATTGGCCTCAACCTGTATTTCATATTTCATTGCAACCACTTTTATATTATCATCTTCCAAATGTCTTTCTGTTTGACCTGCTAATAAACATAATGTTAAAGAGTGGACAGATATAAATAAAAATTTTGTGCTTACTAGATAACAGGTTTCCTTGGAGATAATGTAGTAACTTTAGTTCTCTTCATTTTCTTTTGAAATGTAAACCACATATTCTCTTCCTCTGGAAATAAATGAATGAGTATCTTGCTCCATTCCTAGAGAATGTTACCATTTCTTAGCAATTATTTTATTTTTAGGGAACCAATGAAACTCAAACAAACGTATGAAATTTTAATTTGAAATCTTTGGTATTTGTTTCATCAATAAAAATCATTGATATCAGTTTTAAATAATCGAAGTACATTTAGGGAGAAACCTATGTAGATTGATGAAATATTGTAGAAAATGTTTGTTTACTATAGATGATTGGAAAAATTTCAAAATTTGAAAAAAAACGTTCGTTTTCTTTGATTCACAAATGAATGGAAACCCAGATTGAAAACCTCATTGAGTTTGTTGCAGCCCTTTGTTAGAATTTACAACGAACCTTATCCAACTCAAGTCACCCTTTCAGGCATCGAATATTCGAAAAAATAGAAGCCAGGTCCTTCTATCCGATAATTGTATCATTAAACCGATCTAGAATTTTTCAGAAACACGTGAAAGTTAAAACATGATACTTACGAGTCGTTTGAGAAAACCGTTGGTTTATTCTCAGTGGCACCCTGTTCTTCTCCAACAAAATCCATGTTTTTTGATAAAGCAAATAACGAAGTTCACAAACTTGAAAGAAGGAATAAGAGAAATCAGAAATCACAATTGTTCGAAAAGAAAGAAATGAGAATGCATTGTTTAATAACAAAGAAAAGAATTTATAGGTTATGGCACAGTAGACATAGAATTTTTGAACATCCTAACCAGAGAGAAGGTTTTTTATGTTCTAAATCATGTTTTTGTTCTGTGGTTAAACACATTCGCGATTCAACTTCATCTTGAAGCCACCTAGCGGCAAAGTTTTCAACCACTTGGTTAGTGTTACTGGGTTGGAGGTTTGAGATTGTACTGATTTCACAGTGGCTGTTCACGTATTTACCATGTATTTACATTTTCTAGAGTTGTTGGTGAGAGTTGAGAACTTCGAATCTCATTTTCTTCTTCTCGTTGATTTATTTATTGTCAGAATGACAATTCTCGTAATATGTCTTAGTTTTTGGTCTAGAAAAATATTCTGTTTTCTTGTGTTATAACATGTTTGGTTTATCTATGGGAGATGATTGCCTATCATTGGGGTCCCGAAGCGGTCTTCAAATATCTGAAGTGCCGAAAAATCATCACCTGGAAGGTCGTATCCGGTTTGAAAAACCCTCACGACCAGAGAGCGAGAATTTGTGGATTTTGAATTTGAATATCGAAGGAATTTCGAAAGACAAGTGTGATTAAGTCTCCAAATTAGCTGATGAACATGGTATCAAAGAGATTCTTCTGCAAGAAATCCACACGGCAACAGAAAAAAAATCCTCGTAAAAGGGGACAGTTGAAAGGTTATGTATTAATTGATTTTTTACAAGTTTAGCTTGTTATGTTGAAAACTTATCAGTTTCGTAACTTTCAACAGATTCGGAAAGGGGAAGTGATGGTTTTTTTTTTTCATTTCTTTCAAATTTTGTGACATTTCTGTCATAAATATTTATAAACCTCCGAACGTTATTTGGCCGAGAAATCTGAATGTTGATGTTTTTTAAAGTAGCAAATGCATTTCTAAAATGCATTTGATTTATTCTGAATAATCGGTTTCTTTTCTGCTTTTGTCTTTTTTCATTTCAGATTAAGAATTACGAGTCGTTTTGGAAGAATCTGTTTATCCGAGCCCATCGACGGATAACATGAAGATGATCACACTGATGTCTTTCAAGATTTTCCTGATATTTTATGTTATTTTGTTTACGGGGAGGCAGGTTTTTTCGGCTGAGGTTTTTCCCCTGGCTGTATAGTATCGTATGATGCTAGTGTTGATAGTATCGTATGATTCTATAGTATCATACAAAGAATGTTATGATACAACGTTCTTTTTTTACCTCAGCTTAGGTACTTTTTGTTTCAACATTTATTGTATTATTTTAGCTCTCTTTTTTATAAGAATATATATATATATATATATATATATATATATATATATAGATATATATATATATATATTTGTGTTTGAAAATGAGTGATATAAGAAACAATATGCCGAAAATCGGAGTTTATTGTTGTATTTATGGATGTAAACGTCGTGCTTACAAGGACCATGTTGAATGCTGAAAAGAAATGCAGTTCCTACAAAAAAACTTCCTAAGGGATCTCATGAAACCACTACCATACAGAAAAGACACACTATAATCAAATAGGAGCCTGCACAGCCAATTGTAATAATTTTTATTTGCATTATGTTCTTTTAAACTAAAAGAAATCCATTTTCTGTTGAAAACCAATCATGAATCAATGAGAGATCCAGACACTCCCTACACAGGTAAAGAACTGAAATATTCTCATAGTCATTATATATAATTTCAGGAGATAACCAGAGCAACCGGTTTGCTGCTGATTCTTAATGTGCTTTGGCAAAAGTTGAGTATCAAGATGTTGCAATCAAAGTGGATACTGTGAAAACTCGGACAATATGTGGCTATATAATATCTGATAAAAACTTAAACAGCATAACAGAGATTAATTCTTTTCAGAGGCTAGACACAAAAGAGAAATTCTGTCGGAGTGAAAATGTCAACTTAAATTTTTTCAGATGATAGATTTTGAAAGTAGTGAATTATTAGTATGTACTACATATGTTTTTTCATTGGCTATTGTGAAATTTTGTGAATAAATTCAATGTTTATTTGATTCAAAAATTAGTTTCATCTTCCTCTTTATGTTAACAAGGTTTTATTAGTACCTTCAGTTAGTTGACAAAAGTTTTCATGAAATTTGATACAGATATAAAATGCCAATCACATGTATTATATTTTGCATTGAGCATTATAATCATTACAGTCCATAATGAAACCAGCAATTCACGGGACCAAAGCATTGGGGATTGCTTCTCCTATTGGCGAATCCAAAAATCTAAACTCCCTCTAGCGGCGAAATATCGCCCTAAGAAAACAAGTATACTTTGGAATAATCCCGTTCAAAATACATGGTTTGTCATATAAATCAATGATATTTTCGTTTAATATACGATGATTGCTGTAATTATTAGGTTTTCTGAATAGTAGAATTGATGCTGAGAAACTATCGGAAGGTATTTATACGAGAATTATAAGTTAACATTAGATTATTCTCAAATTAATGTGTTAAATTTTAGGTTAGAAGCTATATTGAAGCTGAGCAGGAATAAAAAGATTCATTTGAATATTGGCCAGTGGAATGATATTTTCATTATGAGTGAATTAATTATAATGCCCTTGATATTTGAAAAAAGAGAAGCTTGGGTAGGAAGATTGAAGATGGGAAAAATGTTTGTTTTCTCCCTTCATTTTCAGATTGATAATCTTGCCTCAGGTCTGTTGTAAAGAATTGTGTGAATATTTCATAATAGTTTATATATCTTTTCAGGTTCAAAATTTCAGCAAATGAAAGCTCCTGAGCTTAAAGCTACTGCTGTGACTTCTCGAAACTTGCAACGTAGTTAATATCCAGAAGAAATGAATAGGGCTTGTATGGCCCAACATAAATTGAGGAGAGAATCCAGGAATGATACTCTTCGGGATAAACATATTATTTCTCAATCAACAACTCAGTGTACTCATTTCAATGATTTTGAAAGTGGTGTGAAAATCAAAGAAAAGAATGCTGCAATATTGTCTGCTTTGAGTTAAGAGGAACAATCTACTGTGTATGTCCTATTCAAAATGCAATCTGTGAGATTTGAAAATGCAGAGGAAGTATCTGAAGACAATGGGACAAGTGAACACTGGCGATTTGATGGGAAATTTTGCTAATGCTATTAAAAATAAGAAACAATTGAACTCCTTGACTGAATTTGCAAACACTGGGTTTGAAAGATTATGGGTCGGTTTCACGAAACTTTGTTCGTACCGTTAAATTAATTAGAGCCACCTCGATTCGTTGAATTTTCAAAACAAGTGATTCGATTGGTTCGAATTTACGTCAGGTTTTTTAATTGCACAATTAAAGTTTTGTGAAACCGACCCCTAAGAAATTTCAAACAATTATAAATTTTCAAAGGTTTGTTCTATATTCATGTCAGCATTTTGTTTTAGTCATTTCACTTTGACTTGGCAATTACATACATCTCTTCTGACTTTTTGGTATCATCTCTGGCAAATTTTCCATTGTAAACAAATATTTTATCTATATTTGATTGTTATCTTAATATTATGTGATGAAAGATATATACAATTTCCATTTTAAAATTACAAACAAAACACAAATAAAGACTGGAAAAAATTTCAGAATCGTTTATTCATTTTGCAACATATGATTGAAGAAATGATTAAATGAAATGTTCTCAATCAAATTTTGTTCGTAATCTTAATGAAAAGGAGCACCCACTTTCAAAAATGATTTGGGAAAACTTTAATAAACAATGAAGTCGTATGTTTCGAAATTCAACAGATTCATCTGAACCTGTGTGCAGCACGAATGATTCTGCTTCAATTGGATATCACTTCGAGGTAGTACCATTCATTTACGAATTCTGCAGAATCTCATGGATCTAGGAAATACTTCCAAATATATTATTCTACGTCATTTGAATAATCCCAACAAGTGTAATACATATTCATTTGACCCAAATAATTGTTCTTACAAGTAATCTAAATATCTTTGCATACAATTTTTTCATCATTCGTGGTGAAAACGAGTTGTTCTTCTGAATTCGCCACACTTAATGTACAATCAGAAATGCATTAACACACACTACCTTTTTAAAAAGCCTTTAAATCACTCTTAAAATGAATATCTATTCATTTGTTTCACAAAATGATATAAATATCCCGTTGTCATTCAAAAATTTACAAAAAACCCCTAGCGCCACTTAGGCTGGTGGCTAAATTTCGAACCTAGAAAACAAGCATTTACAGCGCCCTCAACGGTAGTTGGATTCGCCAATAGTATTTTATAGTGAAGGATATTACAAATTTTTGTGAAGGCGGAACCAAATTTAATCGGTGCATACATAATGTGTATTTGGACAGCTTAATAACAATTAATTGGAAGCAAAAAGAGAGAGAGATTATGATTGTAAACAACGTATATAGGGTTCTTCGAGCGAAAATGTTGGTAGTAATCATGAATTGGTGATTGACATTTGTCAATTTATGTCCTACTTAGTTATCTGTGGTCCCACGTCCCACATTGACATTTTGATGTTCTGTGCATTGACATGAACATCCAGTTTTCCGCAATTTTATATTTTGTTTAAAACAACAATTTTCTTCATGTTTTCCGTAATAGAATCTGACACGTATCATATAAGCTCTATTCGGGTTCACACAATTACTGTTCTAGGACTGTCAGGAGTTTGCGCAGTAAATTTGTTCGCGATAGTTAGCGTTCGGGTTTTTTGGGGACTGTTTCAGGAATGACTTGTTTTGCGTTCGGGTTTTTACGAATAATCCTGGGATAGTCCGAGAACAGTCCGAAAGCTGTCCCCGCTCTTGGGCAGGTACTGTTTTAGGATTATTCTGGGTGCATGCTTTTGAGGGCTTTACGTGATGGTTGTTGGCCGGAATTTTGATGACATCGATTATTTTCAATGAAGATATCGTTGATAAGGTATATTTCTCGTGCTGAAAACTGAAATGCTTTTATTTTTCCTTTTTCATATTTGGATCGTTTGATGCATTCGGGTTTTTCAAAACTTGAACCAGTCCTAGAACGGTCCTAGGTATCGAAGCGAGTGCGCATCTGTTCGGCGCAGTTTTAGAACGATCCTAGGACTGTCCTGAAAATTGTAACCCGAATAAAGCTATAGAACAGCATTTAAGAAATATTCTATAACAGAATCTGGTGTAAAAGTGTGGTTCAAGAGATCGAAGATCCAAGCGTTCATTTTAAATCTGGTTTAATGGAATGAAGTTATTCAATCCGTTGTGTTTGTGAAAATAGAAGAAGTATCAAACAACATAATGGAAACTGTTGGAAACCGGATTGAAAATGAAGGAAACGCCTCTGCCAGTGATCGGTGAGTACTATTTTTCTGGTTTTCTCATTCCACGAATGGACACTAACATTGCTGAAATTTATAAGTTGATGTCTTTTTTTGAGACGAATAACGATAATTTATTAATCCTTTGAGACATCTCTAGTATGCATAGGAGAGATCAAAAGGTTCAAAAACCTTCAAAAGTATCACCTAAATAATCATTCACAGTATAATATCATATTTTGAGAAGCATTGCCTTAACTGATTTCTTATATCTATTCACATTTTGTGATTTGAAATGAAAAGGTGAATGATTATACCACCTGGTACATTGAAAAGTGGGTAGAAGCTCAAATTCTCAAATTTTGCTGTTTTATGTCTGGGAAATGACAATGTTTCCCTATTTCTAGTATTATAATCATGCTGTGATAATTTAACTAATTTGCTCTCATTTTAATTCACATGAAGCTCTTGAAAATAAAAATTGATGCAAGAGTCAAAAGGTTATTCTCGATAAAGATAAGCCTACAAGACAATCCGGGATCCTTTTTGTAAGTAGTACTGGGAAGAACACAGAAAACTTACATTCTGGTGAATGATTAATGGTCAAAAACACTTCAAGTTGAGAGAGACACTTCTCTTCTATTTAACAAGCTAGAACAAAAAAGTTGTATCATTCAGTAAATTGGAACTGGGAAAATTATTGGGCTTACTTACAGGACATTGTCTAAGTAAAGAAGTTCGCCAAGAAAGGTAACAGCATGTTGACTCGAGGTACTTAGAGTTGGAACAAGTGTTGGATGTAGACCAAAGAAAATTGGGAAATAGAACATTAGATCAAAGAGTATTTGAGGTTAGACGACCTTACGCCCTTCTTGAAATCTCATTCTCCTCCTTGAATTTCTATGAAAACTATTTCTGGTATCGAAAAACGCCACCATATTTCCGAAATCAGGGAAAATATGATCAAGACAAGTAGCTGAATGTTGAGTTATCCTTGTTGGTTCTTTAATTAGCATATCGAAGGTATTTAAGGAAGTTTGTTGCAGGGCTCAAGTTTCCGGCGATGAAGAAAATTGCAAAACCAACATGGTCAAAGAAGAAGATGTCGAAATTGCTGAACAATTCATCGATGGAAATCGAGTTTACGACAGAGACGAATTCATATTAAAAGTTGAAGATAACTGCAGTGGCCTCAATGAAATTGATGAGAAATATGATTCTTTATCTCTCCCTGGCGAAAGTCCTATAACAAATGAAGTGAATTCACAGCAACATAAGTGCGGTATTTGTCAGTCTACCTTCAAGAACAAATACAATTTCAATAAACATGTTAACTCCGTTCACTCGAATTCAAAGAGACATGAATGTCACTTGTGTGATTTTGCTTCAAAACAGAAGTCGAATCTGAAAAAACATATAGAATCAGTTCATTTAAATTTAAAACGACACAAGTGCCATTTGTGTGATTACGCTAACTATAGAAAAGATTTTCTCAGAAAACATATCGATGCTGTTCATTTTAATTTGAGGAGGCACAAGTGTCACTTGTGTGATTTTGCTGCAAATCAGAAGAAATATCTGAAAAACCACATAGATATCGTTCATTTAAACATGAAACGACACAAGTGTCACTTATGTGATTTTGCTGCTAATCAGAGGATGAGTCTGATATATCACATAGATTTAGTTCATTTTAACATAAAACAATACAAGTGTCACTTGTGTGAATATGCTTCAAATAGAAAGAACAATCTCAAAGCACATATCGTCTCAGTTCATTCGAACCTGAAGAGTCACAAGTGTCATTTGTGTAATTTTGCTTCGAAATATAAATCTAACCTTAAAAAACATATGAAGTCTTTTCATTCAAATTCAGATCAACTCCGATGTTGCTTGTGTGAATTTACTTCAAAATGTAAAAGTGATTTTAAAAAATCACATACAACATTCTCATTTCATCTGAAATTATAATTAATTTCACTCTTGTACCACAACTTTAAAAGAAACCATTTATAGTTTTCTATTAAATGTTGAATTTACAAAAATAAATATTGTGTGATTTTCATTGCATATTCTCCTCAGCCCATATTTGTTTATTATAAACATTTATAGTTGAGATTCTTGAGAAACAGGATCAGAGATTGCAAGAATGGTTGCGTTCAGGGGAAAGAGCAGTTGCAAATCTAATCACAGATCCTGAAGTAATCAGATATTAATAATTATATTTATTGGCCATCAAAAATATAATCACATGGCACGTCACATATACAGGATGTCTGGGGAATAACTGTACATACTCTTACCAGAGATAGAGTTGGACTAGGTGATTACTGTTTCACTATAAAAAATTAATTTCTGGATTTCCCTAGAAAGCTACAGGGTGAATTTCCAACTTGGTGGAAATACTTAGACCATCATAAAATCCAAACTTATTGACGGATATTATTGAAATTTGGGAGGTTATTGGCACATGCTAAGGTCGAGTCAGAAAGATATCAATTATTTCATTATTCCAGGGCCGGACTCATTAATCTTTATTTAAACTGTTCAGGGTAAAACAAACACTTTGTATTTCGAATTACAAATAATTGATTCGCTTTTTACAAAGAAGCTAAATTATGCTTCAATTTGTGATATCGCTTAAAGTTGTCACATAAACAATTATTGTTTTATGAATTTTTAAATTTGGATAAAGTTCGAAAAATTGAATTTATTTACCTGAACAGGACTTAGTCATCTTGTGGAGGTCGAAAATAAATAATAAATTTTCATAAAAAAGTTACTGAAGGTGAGGAAGACTATAATAATTTGTTGATATACTGGGTGGCCACTCCAGACGCGGATCTCATTGCCTTGGAGTAAATTAAGGTATATTTCGAAAAAAAAATTTGTGAACCGTATAGGGTATACATTAGCATATTTTAAAATTCTTCGTATGTATATCGGGTGTTCGACAACAAAGATATAAACCAAAGTGACACTTCTCGAGGAGTATCTCCAGATTTCAACCCGCTAGATTATTTTTATGGGGGAAATTGAAGGATATGGTATATTCTGAAGAAATTCAGTCAAGAAAACAGCTGATGAACAGAATTATCAACTGTTGCGATATTTTAAGAAATAATGGCGATATGATTCGCAAGGCTGTATCCAATTTGAACATTTCGGCAAGAGAAATGTATACAAGCTAATGGTTTTCATTTCGAACCACTTCTGAAATAACGTTGACTCAGCAATTCATTCATTCCTATTTTCATTTTTATTAGGTACTTTTACTGTATTTTAGTTTCTTCCATTTGTTATTGTTTCGTTATTTAATGTGCTTATTAAAGATCTGAACTTTTTTGAAAATTGTCTACTAATACTTTCGCATTTTATATTCAAACATGAGGTTCTCAGTTCTTTTCATGGTGAAAAATTCAATTTTTCGAACTTTATCCTAATTCAAAAATTCATAAAAAAAATAATTGTTGATGTGACAACTTTAAGCGATATCACAAATTGAAGCATAATTTAGCTTCTTTGTAAAAAGCTAATCAATTATTTGTAATTCGAAATACAAAGGGTTTGTTTTACCCTGAACAGTTTAAATGAAGATTAATGAGTCCGGCTCAGGAATAATGAAATAATTGATATCTTTCTGACTCGACCTTAGGATGTGCCAATAACCTCCCAAGTTTCAATAATATCCGTCAGTAAGTTTGGATTTCATGATGGCCTTAGTATTTCCATGAAGTTGGAAAATCACCCTGTAGCTTTCTAGGGAAATCCAGAAATAATTTTTTTATAGTAAATCAGTAATCACCTAGTCCAACTCTATCTCTGGTGAGAGTATGTACAGTTATTCCCGGACACCCTGTATATGTGACGTGCCATGTAATTATATTTTGATGGCCAATAAATACTACTACTATTATTTGATCACTTCAGGATCTGTGACACTGGCGTCGATACGGGGGGGGGGGGGGTTAATGGGGGTAATTACCCCCCCCCAGGAAAATATTTACTTTCGAAATATAAGTCGTACAATCATTACATAGGAACATATCATGACAATAAACTCTATTCTAAGTTTTTTTACCCCCCCCAGAAAAAATTTCTAGCGACGCCCTTGATCTGTGATTAGATTTGCAACTGCTCTTTCCGCTGAATGCAGCCATTTGTGGAATCTCTGATCCCGTTTCTAGAGAACTTCAACTATAAATGTTCATAATAAAAACATTTATGGGATGAGGAGAATACGCAATGAAAATCACACAATATTTATTTTTGTAAACGTCAACATTTAATAGAAAACTATAAATGGTTTCTTTTAAATTTGTGGCACAAGAGCGAAATTAATTATAATTTCAGATGAAATGAGAATGTTGTATGTGATTTTTTAAATCAGTTTTACATTTTGAAGTAAATTCACACAAGCAACATCGGAGTTGATCTGAATTTGAATGAAAAGACTTCATATGTTTTTTAAGGCTATATCTATAATTCGAAGCAAAAATACACAAATGACACTTGTGTCTCTTCAGGTTCGAATGAACTGCAACAATGTGTTCTTTGAGACTGTCCTTTCTTTTTGTAGCATACTCACATAAGTGACACTTGTTGAGTTTCAAATTCAAATGAACTGAAGCGATGTGTTCTTTGAGATTGTTCTTTATATTTGAAGCATATTCACACAAATGACACTTGTGTTTTGAATGTACCGCATCTATATGTGCTTTCAGATATCTGTTCCAAGTAGAAGAAAAATTACACAAATGACACTTATACCGTTTCAGGTTGAAATGAACTGAATCGATATGTGCTTTGAGACTGTCCTTTCTATTTGAAGCATATTCACACAAATGACAATTGTGTGGTTTTAAATTTAAATGAACTAAATCTATGTGGTATCTCAGGAATATTTTTCTATGAGTAGCAAAATCACATAGGTGACACTTGTGTCGTTTCATGTTCAAATGAACTGAATCTATGTGGTTTTTCAGATATTTCTCCTGATTAGCAGCATAATCACATATGTGACACTTATGTCTCCTCAAATTTAAATGAACAGCATCGATATGTTTTTTGAGAAAATCTTTTCTATTGGTAGCGAAATCACATGAATGACACTTGTGTGGTTTCAAGTTTAAATGAACTGAATTGATGTGTTTTTTCAGGCATGTCTTCTGATTAGCAGCAAAATCACATAAGTGACACTTGTGTTCCCTCAAATTTAAATGAACAGCATCAATATGTTTTCTGAGAAGAAATTTTCTATTGGTAGCGAAAACACATGAATGACACTTGTGTCGTTTCAAGTTTAAATGAACTGATTCTATATGGTATTTCAGATACGACTTCTCTTTTGAAGCAAAATCACACAAATGACATTCATGTCTCTTTGAATTCGAATGAACGGAGTTAACATGTCTATTTAAATTGAATTTGTTCTTGAAGGTAGACTGACAAATACCGCACTTAAGTTGCTGTGAATTCACTTCATTTGTTATAGGACTTTCGCCAGGGAGAGATAAAGAATCATATTTCTCATCAATTTCATTGAGGCCACTGCAGTTATCTTCAACTTTTAATATAAATTCGGCTCTGTCGTAAACTCGATTCCCATCAATGAATTGTTCAGCAATATCAACATCTTCTTCTTTGACCATGTTGGTTTCGCAATCTTCTTCATCGCCGGAAACTTGAGCCCTGTAACAAACTTCCTTAAATACCTTCGATATGCTAATTAAAGAACCAACAAGGACAACTCAACATTCAGCTACTTGTCTTGATCATATTTTCACTGAATTCAAAAATATGGTAGCGTTTTTCGATACCAGAAATAGTTTTCATAGAGATTCAAGGAGGAGAATTAGATTTCAAGAAGGGCGTAAGGTCGTCTGACCTCAAATACTCTTTGATCTGATGTTCTATTTCCCAATTTTCTTTAGACTACATCCAACACTTGTTTCAATTTACTGAATGATAGAACTTTTTTGGTCTAGCTTGTTAAGTAGAAGAGAAGTGTCTCTCTCAACATGAAGTGTTTTTGACCATTAATCATTCGCCAGAATGTAAGTTTTCTGTGTTGTTTTCAGTACTACTCACAAAAAGGATCCCAGATTGTCTTGTAGGCTTATCTTTATTAAGAATGACCTTTTGACTCCTGCATCAATTTTTATTTTCAAATTCCTCATGTATGTGAAGTAAAATCATTAATTAAGTTATCACAGCATGATTCTAATACTAGAAATAGGGAAACATTGTCATTTCCCAGACTTAAAAAAGCAAAATTTGGGAATTTGAGCTTCCACCCACTTATCAATGTAGCAGGTTGTAAAGTAATTTACCTTCTCATTTTAAATCACAAAATGTGAATAGATATAAGAAATCAGTTAAGGCAATGCTTCTTAGAATATGTTATTATACTGCGAATGATTATTTAGGTGATATTTTTGAAGGTGTATGAATTTTTTGAACCTTTTTGACCCTCATTAAATTAATATCAATATTTTCAAAAAACGACAGCAACTTATTAATTTCAGCAATGTAAGTGTCGATTCGTGGAATGAGAAAACCAGAAAAAATAGTACTCACCGATCACTGGCAGAGGCGTTTCCTTCATTTTCAATCCGGTTTCCAACAGTTTCCATTATGTTGTTTGATACTTCTTCAATTTTCACAAACACAACGGATTGAATAACTTCATTCCATTAAACAAGATTTAAAATGAAAGCTTGGATCATCGATCTCTTGAACCACACTTTTACACCAGATTCTGTTATAGAATATTTCTTAAATGTAGTTCTATATGATACGTGTCAGATTCTATTACGGAAAACATGAAGAAAATTGTTGTTTCAAACAAAGTATCATAAAATTACGGAAAACTGGATGTTCATGTCAATGCACAGAAACATCAAATTGTCAATGTCATGTGGGACATAAATTGACAAATGTCAATTATCAATTCGTGATTACTACCAACATTTCCGCTCAAAGAACCCTATATACGTCGTTTACAATCATAATCTTTTCTGTTCTTTCAAACAATTTTCTTGTGCCTAAATACTCTTTTTGCTGACAATTTATTGTTATTAAGCTGTCTAAATGCATGATGTATACACCGATTAAATTTGGTTTCGCCTTCACAAAAAGTTGTAATTGGCGAATCCAACTACCGTTGAGGGCGCTGTAAATACTTGTTTTCTAGGTTCGAACATTAGCCACCAGCTTGAGTGGCGCTAGGGGTTTTTTGTAAATTTTTGAATGACAACGGGATATTTATATCATTTTATGAAATAAATGAATATATATTCACTTTAAAAGTGATTTAAAGGCTTTTTAAGATGGTAGTGTGTGTTAATGCATTTCTGATTGTACATTAAGTGTGGCGAATTCAGAAGAACAACTCGTTTTCACTACGAATGATGAAAAAAGTGTATGCAAAGATGTCTAAATTACTTGTAAGAACAATTATTTGGTCAAATGAATATGTATTACACTTGTTGGGATTACTCAAATGACATAGAATAATATATTTAGAAGTATTTCCTAGATCAATGAGATTCGTAAATAAATGGTACTACCTCGAACTGATATCCAATTGAAGCAGAATCATTCGTGCTGCACACAGGTTCAGATGAATCTGTTGAATTTGGAAACATACGACTTCATTGTTTATTAATGTTTTCCCAAATCATTCTTGAAAGTGGGTGCTCCCTTTCATGAAGCTTACGAACAAAATTTGATAGAGAACATTTCATTTAATCATTTCTTCAATCACATGTAGCAAAATGAACAAACGATTCTGAAATTTTTTCCAGTCTTTATTTGTGTTTTGTTTGTGATTTTAAAATGAAAATCGTATATTGGTCGGTTTCACAAAACTTTGTTTGTACCGTTTAATTAATTGGAGTCACCGCGATTCGTGGAAATTTCAAAACAAGTGATTCGATTGGTTCTAATTTACGTAAGGTTTTTCAATCACACAATTAAAGTTTTGTGAAACCGACCTTAAATCTTTCATCACACAATATTAAGATAACAATCAAATATAGATAAAATATTTGTTTACAATGGAAAATTTGCTAGAGATGATACAAAAAATTAGAAGAGATGTATGTAATTGCCAAGTTAAAGTGAAACGACTGAAACAAAATGCTGACATAAACATAGAACAAACCTTTGAGAATTTATTAAAAACTTAAAAAATTCTAATTGTTTGAAAACTTATAATCTTCCAAACCAAGTGTTTGCAAATTCAGTCAGAGATTCAATTCTTTCTCATTTTTAAAGGCATTAACAAAATTTCACATCAAATCACCAGTGTTCACTTGTCCCATTGTCTTTGGATATTTCCTCTGCATTTTCAAATGTCACAGATTGCATTTTGAATAGCACATGCACAGCAGATTGTTCCTCTTTACTCAAAGCAGACAATATTGCAGCATTTTTTTCTTTGATTTACACACCACTTTCAAAATCATGGAAATGAGTACAATCAGTTGTTGATTAAGAAATTATATGTTTAGCCCTAAGAGTATCATTCGTGGATTCTCTCCTCAATTTATGTTGGACCATACAAGCCCTATTCATTTCTTCTGGATATAAACTACGTTGCAAGTTTCGAGGAGTCACAGCAGTAGCTTTAAGCTCAGGAGCTTCCATTTGCTGAAATTTCGAACCTGCAAAGATAAACAAACTATTATGAAATATTCACAAAATTCTTTACAACAGACCTTTGGCAAGGTTATCAATCTGAAAATGAAGAGATGAAACAAACATTTTTCCCATCTTCAATCTTCTCACCCAAGCCTCTCTTTTTTCAATATATCAACGGCATTATAATTCATTCACTCATAATGAAAATATTATTCCACTGGCCAATATTCAGATGAATCTTCTTATTTCTTTCTGCTCAGCTTCAATATAGCTTCTAACCTGAAATTTAACACATGAATTTGAGAATAATCTTATGTTAACTTATAATTCTCGTATAAATACCTTTCGATAGTTTCTCAGCATCAATTCTACTATTCAGAAAACCTAATAATTACACCAGTCATCGTATATTAAACGAAAATATCATTGATTTATATTAAAAACCATGTATTTTGAACGGGATTACTCCAAAGTATACTTGTTTTCTTAGGGCGATATTTCGCCGCTAGAGGGAGTTTAGATTTTTGGATTCGCCAATATCCTCCACTACAGAAACGCTACAATGTATTATTCCACTGTCACTTTTTATAGTTCAACTTCTTCTCACCTTAGCGCTGCAGTCTGATTTTCCATCGCCTCAAAAAATCTCACCTTTTCTGTTCACGAAACTGCTGAATTTTGCCAGCAGGTGGCTTGAATCGCAATTAGACATTCTAAAGAAGAGATGACGCTCAAAACTGCTGTCTCTCGTTTTCGATTCTTTGGGTTTTATTTCTCACCAAAACATAAAATAGAAACCCGGAGTTTTAATCAAATTTACGAAGAAGTCTAGGGAAAATAGTTTTTTGGGTCTGTCAAATATCCTACTCTATGCTAAAAGCACAGAATTTATCTATGGTCATACGTCAAATGTCAATATCTCTATAATGTTTATTTGGATTTCAATTCAACAATTATTATTTCATTAATTTATTCCTTTGAGCTCGAACTATTTTCTTCATCAAGTAATATGGATTTTGTTGGAGTAGGACAAGATTCTATAGAAGAAAAACCAACAACTTCGGTCTCGTAAGTACCATGATTTATTTTCCATGTGGAGTCGATTGAAATGAATGTGATTTTGAGAATCTTTAAAACCAATATGTCGATACCTTCTCATATAACCGATAAAAATAGGTTATAGCCTATGAGGAACCTTCTTTTTCAAGCAGGTTTGGCCTGTTGAAGCGATGATTTTTGAAAAATTAGTTATGAGCTGAGAGATGGAACTGAGAAATAGATCAAAGAGAACGACCACACTGAAGAAGAGACATTTAGCTCAATTCTAATTGTCAATATTCTGGACGAGTGAATATTATTCCCAGCGGAGAAGCTGAAAGCTGATCGCATTAGACTTTTTATCTTATATGCTGCTGTTGAATCATATTTAAACCATCAAAATGTAATTGAAATTGTATTTTCCACTGCGATAAAAAGTTTCATTTCGATATCGAATAATTATGACCAATTTCTAATGATCTTATGAAAAATTTCTGTAGACAATCTTCAAATTAAACATGTTAGTCTGGAATTTTGTTTGATGAGCATTAGCATTCATTTTGAATATGGCTTTATAGAATATTTTTAGGAAAGATACAAGATTCAGGATTGAAATTCTAAAGGTGAGCTTCAAGTAAGAAGACGACTTCTCGTATATTTTTTAAAGTTCTAGGACTTCTGGTTTATCCGGAAGTGACATCAACTTTCGTTTTTCAAATGGGAAGAACCATTTTTTATTGTATAAATTCCATTGAATTCTCAGTTTTTTTTATTCCAAAATTTTGAATTTTAACGAGAATTCTTTTTAAATGAGGAAATACGAAAAAAAAATCACAAAATTGAACTCTGTTGAAATACAGACAACTTCGAGGTTTTTTCATAAAAAATTCTCATTTTTGAGAGTCTCAGAGAAGAAAGGCTGATGCTTCTTTTCCGATAGCGTGATTTTCAGAATATGATACAGGAGGTCACAAATTCTTTGTCAAAATTAGAACTGACGAAACATCAAAAAATCGTTTTTTATTATGAATATTTGAGATCTTCCTAATTTATTTTATTTTATGTCTACAAATATTGAAATAGAGATGTTTATGATAATTGTTATATGATTATCTGATAACTGAATCTGAGAAAAAAACGCACAATTGGCAAGGAAATTTATTTTAAGTATGTCAGGCAATCTTAAACTATTCAATTTTATGTCTACACATACTCAAATCAATTTTCATATAATTTTTTTGCATAACTAAATCTCACATTGTTTCCGAGTTTTATCTACAAATTCTATAAATGTACTTCAAGATGAAATATATATTTTTTTATCAAATCAGAAATTTCACCTTCCTTTGCTAATTTCAATGAAGGCGTAGTAAAAAAATACAAGGAATAGATACAATAAATAAGAACAAAATCAAATATAATTGTGCAAAATAAAAACTAGTACAGGGAGCATTGCATGAAGATACATCTACAGGATTAGGATGGAACCAAGTAAATCTTGTAAAGAAAAAGAGAGAGTTTAATTTTGAGATTTTTTTTCGTATTTCCTCATTTAAAGAGGATTTTCTCGGGAAAATTCAATCTTTTGGAATCAAAAGACTCACAATTTAATGGAGAATCTATTCATGCAATTAAAAATGATTGTTCCCATTTGAAAAACATAAGTTGATGTCACTTCCGGAAAAACCTTAAGTCCTAGAAACTTCAACAAATATACGAGAAGTCGTCTTCATACTTGAAGCTCACCTTAAGAATTTCAATCCTGAATCTTATGTCTTTCCTAAAAATATTCTATAAAGCCATATTCGTGAATAACCCTGTATATTTTTCACACTAAACCAGTGTGTATGAATTCGAAATTATATTAAAAGAGTCCGAGGTCCATTACGAATAATTTCACCAAACGTTTCACCTACAACTGAGGTAGACATCTTCAGAGGATTCTTGGTCTTAGATTGTACCTCGAACGCTGAATTTTTGAGACTTTATTAAATTTGAAAAGTTGAGGGTATTTCTCGTTCAAGCGGAAATATATTATCAAAAAAAAATTTTACATCAGATGAATTTTGCGCCATTGCACTTCACTGCAAAATTTCATAAATTTTGTTCTTTTT
Organism: Hippodamia convergens; assembly: GCA_038502775.1. Classification (NCBI taxonomy): domain Eukaryota; kingdom Metazoa; phylum Arthropoda; class Insecta; order Coleoptera; family Coccinellidae; genus Hippodamia; species Hippodamia convergens. The sequence continues at coordinate 193,157 of JAVSIQ010000133.1, read as the reverse complement.
GTTTACAAGATTAACTTGGTTCCAACCTAATCCTGTAGATGTATCTTCATGCAATGCTCTCTGTACTAGTTTTTACCTTGCACAATTATATTTAATTTTGTTCTTATTTATTGTATCTATTTCTTGTATTTTTTACTACGCCTTCATTGAAATTAGCAAAGGAAGTTGAAATTTCTGATTTGATAAAAAAATATATATTTCATCTTGAAGTGCATTTAAAGAATTTGTAGATAAAAATCGGAAACAATGTGATATTAAGTTATGCAAAAAAAAAAATATATAAAAATTGATTTGAGTATGTGTAGATACAAAATTGAATAGTTTAAGATTGTCTGACATATTTAAAATAAATTTCCTTGTCATTTCTGCGTTTTTTTCTCAGATTCAGTTATCAGAAAATCATATAACAATTATCATAAACATCTCTATTTCAATATTTGCAGACATAAAATAAAATAAATTAGGAAGATCTTAAATATTCATAATAAAAAACGATTTTTTGATGTTTCGTCACTTCTAACTTTGACAAAGAATTTGTCACCTCCTGTATCATATTCTGAAAATCACGCTATCGGAAAAGAAGCATCAGCCTTTCTTCTCGGAGATTCTCAAAAATGAGAATTTTTAATGAAGAAACCTCGAAGTTGTCTGTATTTCGACAGAGTTCAATTTTGAGTTTTTTTTCGTATTTCCTCATTTAAAGAGAATTTTCTCGGGAAAATTCAAACTTTTGGAATCGAAAACACTCAGAATTCAATGGAGAATCTATTCATGCAATTAAAAATGATTGTTCCCATTTGAAAAACGAAAGTTGATGTCACTTCCGGAAAAACCTTAAGTCCTAAAACCGTAAAAAAATATACGAGAAGTCGTGTTCTTACTTGAAGCTCACCTTTAGAATTTCAATCCTGAATTTTGTGTCTTTCCTGAAAATATTCTATAGAGCCATATTCGTGAATAACCCTGTATATTTTTCACACTAAACCCAGTATGTATGAATTCGAAATTATATTAAAAGAGTCCGAGGTCCATTACGAATAATTTCACCAAACGTTTCACCTACAACTGAGGTAGACATCTTCAGAGGATTCTTGGTCTTAGATTGTACCTCGAACGTTGAATTTCTTACACTTTATTAAATTTGAAAAGTTTAGGGTATTCCTCGTTCAAGCGGAAATATATTATCAAAAAAAATTTTTACATCAGATGAATTTTGCGCCATTGCACTTCACTGCAAAATTTCATAAATTTCGTTCTTTTTGTTTACAAGATTTACTTGGTTCCATCCTAATCCTGTAGATGTATCTTCATGCAACGCTCTCTGTACTAGTTTTTATTTTGCACAATTATATTTAATTTTGTTCTTATTTATTGTATCTATTTCTTGTATTTTTTTACTACGCCTTCATTGAAATTAGCAAAGGAAGTTGAAATTTCTGATTTGATACAAAAAATATATATCCCATCTTGAAGTAAATTTTTAGATTTAGAATTTGTAGATAAAAATCGGAAACAATGTGATATGATATTAAGTTATGCAAAAAAATATGTAAAAATTGATTTGAGTATGAGTAGACACAAAATTGAATAGTTTAATATTGTCTGACATATTTAAAATGAATTTCCTTGTCATTTCTGCGTTTTTTCTCAGATTCAGTTATCAGAAAATCATATAACAATTATCATAAACATCTTTATTTCAATATTTGTAGACATAAAATGAAATAAATTAGGAAGATCTTAAATATTTATAATAAAAAACGATTTTTTGATGTTTCGTCAGTTCTAACTTTGACAAAAAATTTGTGACCTCCTATACCATATTCTGAAAATCACGCTATCGGAAAAGAAGCAACAGCCTTTCTTCTCAGAGATTCTCAAAGATGAGAATTTTTAATGAAAAAACCTCGAAGTTGTCTGTATTTCAACAGGGTTCAATTTTGAGATTTTTTTTCGTCTTTCCTCATTTAAAGATAATTTTTTCGGGAAAATTCAAACTTTGGAATCAAAAAGACTCAGAATTCAATGGAGAATCTATTCATGCAATTAAAAATTATTGTTTCCATTTGAAAAACGAAAGTTGATGTCACTTCCGGAAAAACCGGAAGTTCTAGAATCTTAAAAAAATATACGAGAAGTCGTCTTCATACTTGAAACTCACCTTTAGAATTTCAATCCTGAATCTTGTGTCTTTCCTAAAAATATTTTATAAAGCCATATTCGTGAATAACCCTGTATCTTTTTCACACTAAACCCAGTGTGTATGAATTCGAAATTATATTAAAAGAGTCCGAGGTCCATTACGAATAATTTCACCAAACGTTTCACCTACAACTGAGGTAGACATCTTCAGAGGATTCTTGGTCTTAGATTGTACCTCGAACGCTGAATTTTTGAGACTTTATTAAATTTGAAAAGTTGAGGGTATTTCTCGTTCAAGCGGAAATATATTATCAAAAAAAAATTTTACATCAGATGAATTTTGCGCCATTGCACTTCACTGCAAAATTTCATAAATTTTGTTCTTTTTGTTTACAAGATTAACTTGGTTCCAACCTAATCCTGTAGATGTATCTTCATGCAATGCTCTCTGTACTAGTTTTTACCTTGCACAATTATATTTAATTTTGTTCTTATTTATTGTATCTATTTCTTGTATTTTTTACTACGCCTTCATTGAAATTAGCAAAGGAAGTTGAAATTTCTGATTTGATAAAAAAATATATATTTCATCTTGAAGTGCATTTAAAGAATTTGTAGATAAAAATCGGAAACAATGTGATATTAAGTTATGCAAAAAAATATGTAAAAATTGATTTGAGTATGAGTAGACACAAAATTGAATAGTTTAAGATTGTCTGACATATTTAAAATGAATTTCCTTGTCATTTCTGCGTTTTTTCTCAGATTCAGTTATCAGATAATCATATAACAATTATCATAAACATCTCTATTTCAATATTTGTAGACATGAAATAAAATAAATTAGGAAGATCTTAAATATTTATAATAAAAAACGATTTTTTGATGTTTTGTCACTTCTAACTTTGACAAAGAATTTGTGACCTCCTGTATCATATTCTGAAAAATCACGCTATAGGAAAAGAAGCATCAGCCTTTCTTCTCGGAGATTTCCAAAAATGCGAATTTTCAATGAAGAGAGCTGAAAGACCGAAGGTCGATAGCTCTTGTCTGAGTGTTTCAGTCAATAAAGACATTTTCTCTCTCTCTCTCTCTCAATGAAGAATCCTCGAAGTTGTCTGTATTTCAACAGAGTTTAATTTTGAGATTTTTTTTCGTATTTCCTCATTTGAAGAGGATTTTCTCGGGGAAATTCAAACTCTTGGAATCAAAAAGACTCAGAATTCAATGGAGAATCTATTTATGCAATGAAAAATAGGTGTTTCCATTTGGAAAACGAAAGTCTTAGAATCTCAAAAAAATATAGGAGAAGTCGTATTCTTACTTAAAGCTCACCTTTAGAATTTCAATCTTGAATCTTGCGTCTTCCTTAAAATATTCTAAATAGAGTGATATTCGTGAATAACCCTGCATATTTTTCACACTAAACCTAGTGTGTATGAATTCGAAATTATATTATATATATTAGGTCCATTACGAATAATTTCACCAAACGTTTCACCTACAACTGAGGTAGACATCTTCAGAGGATTCTTGGTCTTAGATTGTACCTCGAACGCTGAATTTCTGACACTTTATTGAATTTGAAAAGTTGAGGGTATTTCTCGTTTAACCGGAAATATATTATCAACAAAAAATTGTACATCAGATGAATTTTGCGCCATTGCACTTCACTGCAAAATTTCATAAATTTCGTTCTTTTTGTTTACAAGATATTTACTTGGTTCCATCCTAATTCTGTAGATGTATCTTCATGCAATGCTCTCTGTACTAGTTTTTATTTTGCACAATCATATTTAATTTTTGTTCTTATTTATTGTATCTATTTCTTGTATTTTTTACTACGCCTTCATTGAAATTAGCAAAGGAAGGTGAAATTTTTGATTTGATGAAAAAATATATATCTCATCTTGAAGTACATTTATAGAATTTGTAGATAAAAATCGGAAACAATGTGAGATTTAGTCATGCAAAAAAATTATATAAAAATTGATTTGAGTATGTGTAGACATAAAATTGAATAGTTTAAGATTGTCTGACATTTATAATGAATTTCCTTGCCAATTGTGCGTTTTTTCTCAGATTCAGTTATCAGATAATCATATAACAATTATCATAAACATCTTTATTTCAATATTTGTAGACATAAAATAAAATAAATTAGGAAGATCTTAAATATTTATAATAAAAAACGATTTTTTGATGTTTCGTCACTTCTAACTCTGACAAAGAATTTGTCACCTCCTGTATCATATTCTGAAAATCACGCTATCGGAAAAGAAGCATCAACCTTTCTTCTCGGAGATTCTCAAAAATGAGAATTTTTAATGAAAAAACCTCGAAGTTGTCTGTATTTCAACGGAGTTCAATTTTGAGATTTTTTTTTTCGTATTTCCTCATTTAAAGAGAATTTTTTCGGGAGAATTAAAACTTCGGAATCAAAAAACTCAGAAATCAATGGAGAATCTATTCATGCAATTAAAAATGATTGTTCCCATTTGAAAAACGAAAGTTGATGTCACTTCCGGAAAAACCGGAAGTCCTAGAACCTTCAACAAATATACGAGAAGTCGTCTTCTTACTTGAAGCTCACCTTAAGAATTTCAATCCTGAATCTTGCGTCTTTCCTAAAAATATTCTATAAAGCCATATTCGTGAATAACCCTGTATATTTTTCACACTAACCCAGTGTGTATGAATTCGAAATTATATTATATATATTAGGTCCATTACGAATAATTTCACCAAACGTTTCACCTACAACTGAGGTAGACATCTTCAGAGGATTCTTGGTCTTAGATTGTACCTCGAACGCTGAATTTCTGACACTTTATTAAATTTGAAAAGTTGAGGGTATTTCTCGTTCAAGCGGAAATATATCATCAAAAAAAAAATTTTACATCACATGAATTTTATTTTGCGCCATTGAACTTCACTGCAAAATTTCATAAATTTCGTTCTTTTTGTTCACAAGATTTACTTGGTTCCATCCTAATCCTGTAGACGTATCTTCATGCAACGCTCTCTGTACTAGTTTTTATTTTGCACAATCATATTTAATTTTGTTCTCATTTATTGTATCTATTTCTTGTATTTTTTTACTACGCCTTCATTGAAATTAGCAAAGGAAGTTGAAATTTCTGATTTGATAAAAAAATATATATCTCATCTTGAAGTAAATTTATAGAATTTGTAGATAAAAATCGGAAACAATGTGAGATTTAGTTATGCAAAAAAATTATGTAAAAATTGATTTGAGTATGTGTAGACATAAAATTGAATAGTTTAAGATTGCCTGACATACTTAAAATAAATTTCCTTGCCAATTGTGCGTTTTTTCTCAGATTCAGTTATCAGATAATCATATAACAATTATCATAAACATCTCTATTTCAATATTTGTAGACATGAAATAAAATAAATTAGGAAGATCTTAAATATTTATAATAAAAAACGATTTTTTGATGTTTCGTCAGTTCTAACTTTGACAAAAAATTTGTGACCTCCTATACCATATTCTGAAAATCACGCTATCGAAAAAAAAGTATCAGCCTTTCTTCTTGGAGATTCTCAAAAATGAGAATTTTTAATGAAAAAACCTCAAAGTTGTCTGTATTTCAACAGGGTTCAATTTTGAGATTTTTTTTTCGTATTTCCTCATTTAAAGAGAATTTTCTCGGGAAAATTCAAACTTTTGGAATCGAAAACACTCAGAATTCAATGGAGAATCTATTCATGCAATTAAAAATGATTGTTCCCATTTGAAAAACGAAAGTTGATGTCACTTCCGGAAAAACCTTAAGTCCTAGAACCTTCAACAAATATACGAGAAATCGTCTTCATACTTGAAACTCACCTTAAGAATTTCAATCCTGAATCTTGTGTGTTTCTTAAAAATATTCTATAAAGTCATATTCGTGAATAACCCTGTATATTTTTCACACTAAACCCAGTGTGTATGAATTCGAAATTATATTATATATATTAGGTCCATTACGAATAATTTCACCAAACGTTTCACCTACAACTGAGGTAGACATCTTCAGAGGATTCTTGGTCTTAGATTGTACCTCGAACGTTGAATTTCTTACACTTTATTAAATTTGAAAAGTTTAGGGTATTTCTCGTTCAAGCGGAAATATATATTATCAAAAAAAAATTTCACATCAGATGAATTTTGCGCCATTGCACTTCACTGCAAAATTTCATAAATTTCGTTCTTTTTGTTTACAAGATATTTACTTGGTTCCATCCTAATCCTGTAGATGTATCTTCATGCAACGCTCTCTGTACTAGTTTTTATTTTGCACAATTATATTTAATTTTGTTCTTATTTATTGTATCTATTTCTTGTATTTTTTTACTACGCCTTCATTGAAATTAGCAAAGGAAGCTGAAATTTCTGACTTGATAAAAAAAATATATCTCATCTTGAAGTACATTTATAGAATTTGTAGATAAAAATCGGAAACAATGTGATATTTAGTTATGCAAAAAAATTATATAAAAATTGATTTGAGTAGGTGTAGACATAAAATTGAATAGTTTAAGATTGCCTGACATACTTAAAATAAATTTCCTTGTTAATTGTGCGTTTTTTCTCAGATTCAGTTATCAGAAAATCATAGAACAATTATCATAAACATCTCTATTTCAATATTTGTAGACATAAAATAAAATAAATTAGGAAGATCTTTAATATTCATAATAAAAAACGATTTTTTGATGTTTCGTCAGTTCTAATTTTGACAAAGAATTTGTGACCTCCTGTATCATATTCTGAAAATCATGCTATCGGAAAAAAAGCAACAGCCTTTCTTCTCGGAGATTCTCAAAAATGAGAATTTTTAAATGAAGAAACCTCGAAGTTTAATTTTGAGATTTTTTTTCGTATTTCCTCATTTAAAGAGGATTTTCTCGGGAAAATCAAATTTTCGGAATCAAAAAGACTCAGAATTCAATGGAGAATCTATTTATGCAATGAAAAATAGGTGTTCCCATTTGGAAAACGAAAGTCCTAGATCCTTAGAAAAATATATGAGAAGTCGTGTTCTTACTTGAAGCTCACCTTTAGAATTTCAATCCTGAATCTTGCGTCTTCCTTAAAATATTCTATATAGAGTGATATTCGTGAATAACCCTGTGTAATAATTCTCTTTGTTCCAGCATTCCAATTTTGAGAGACGAGGAAATTAGTAAAACTGATGAGGTCAAGATCGAAAATGTGGATATTGTCCAACAGTTCATTGAAGACGATCAAGTCCACGAAAGAGATGCCTTCGTCGTGAAAATGGAAAGTTGCGACACCCCTATTGGACCATTCAAACAAGAAGAAGAAGAAAATCCTCTTAAAAATGTTCTGAATGAAAAAAACCCTGAAGATATTCCCGAAAAAGTTAGTGTTAGTGAAAAGAAAGTTCGTTCAAATTCGAAACGACACAAGTGCCATCTATGCGATTACGCCACAAACACTAAATATCATCTGAAAGCGCACATCGATGCTGTTCATTTGAATCTGAAGCCGCATAAATGCCATCTGTGTGACTTTGCTGCGAACAACAAGTATCACCTCAGGGCTCACACGGATTCGATACATTTAAATTTGAAACCCCACAAGTGCGACCTGTGTGAATTCGCTTCCAATCAAAAATATCACCTCAAAAGACACGTAGATGCCGTTCATTTGAATTTGAAGCATAAGTGCCATCTGTGCGAGCACGAGTCTAACCAAAGATCTGATCTGAAAAAACATATAATTTCCGTTCATTCGGATTCAATCAGTGAATATAAACAGTACAATTGTCATTTGTGCGAGTACGCTTCGAATATCAAACAACATCTCGAAACTCACATAGATTCGGCTCATTTAAATTTCAAACAACATAAGTGCCATTTCTGTGACTTCGCTTCGAACTATAAACAACATCTTAAATCGCACGTAGCCACTATCCATTTAAATTCGAGGCAACATAAGTGTACCTTGTGCGAGTTTAACACCAACAAAAAATATGAACTCAAGAAACACATCGACTGTGTACATTTAAATTTAATCTGCGATTTCAAACGACACAAGTGTAATTCGTGCGACTTTGCCACGAATAATAAACAACATCTCAAGTTGCATGTAGCATCGATTCATGTGAATCTGAAGCAACACCAGTGCCATCTGTGCGACTTTGCTTCGAATTATAAACAGCATCTGAAGACGCATGTGGATTCGATTCATTTGAACTTGAAGCCGCACAAGTGCCATCTGTGTGAATTCGCTGCCAATCAAAAGTCTCATCTTAAAATACACATCGATTCTGTTCATTTAAAATTGGAGCATAAGTGTAATCTGTGCGGGCATGTTACATTTCGAAAAAATGACCTCAAGAAACATATGGATGCTAAACATTCGAAGTAGGCCTTCGATCTGGCTTTCAGAATAAAAAATGATAATATACTCTGCATTGGTTTCTTTAATTATTATAAAACAATTCTTGTCCACATTGTTACCCAATATTCTCCTTGAAATGAATGCAAATTGGAAGTGGAAAAGTGATTAATTCAAAAGGAAATAAACCAGTAATTTCTTTATTTATAATTTTTTTGTCGAAATATTATCATGTATTGTTTCAAAAGAAGAGCAAAGGAGGGGTTGATAGGTTTCAGGTCGAAATTTCACAAAACCGATTCAATAACTGCCGACGTTTGGGTTTATTTAGAACCTTCTTCACAGGCTTTGAAAAAAAAGTGTGGGAAGTACAATTGGTCTTACTTATATTCGCTTCAAACTATAAAAAACACCTCAAATCGCACGTAGCCACTATCCATTTAAATTCTAGGCAACATAACTGTCACTTGTGCGAGTTTAACACCAACAAAAAATATGAACTCAAGAAACATATCGACTGTGTCCATTTAAATTTAATCTGCGATTTCAAACGACACAAGTGTAATTCGTGCGAGTTTGCCTCGAATAATAAACAACATCTCAAATTGCATGTAGCATCGGTTCATGTGAATCTGAAGCAACACCAGTGCCATCTGTGGGACTTTGCTTCGAATTATAAACAGCATCTCAAGACGCATGTGGATTCGATTCATTTGAACTTGAAGCCGCACAAGTGCCATCTGTGTGAATTCGCTGCCAATCAAAAGTCTCATCTTAAAATACACATCGATTCTGTTCATTTAAAATTGGAGCATAAGTGTAATCTATGCGGGCATATTACATTTCGAAAAAATGACCTCAAGAAACATATAGATGCTAAACATTCGAAGTAGGCCTTTGATCTGTCTTTCAGAATAAAAAATGATAATATACTCTGCATTGGTTTTTTTCATTTTTATAAAACAATTCTTGACCACATTGTTACCTAATATTCTCCCTGAAATGAATGCAAATTGGGAGTGGAAAAGTGATTAGGTAATTCAAAAGGAAATGAACCAGTAATTTATTTATTTATAATTTTTTCTTGTCAAAATATTATTATGTATTGTTTCAAAAGAAGAGCAAAGGATGGGTCGATAGGTTTCAGGTCGAAATTTCACAAAACCAATTTAATAACTGCCGAAGTTTCGGTTTATTTAAAACCTTCCTCACAGGCTCTGAAAAAAAGAGTGTGGGTAGTACAAATGGTCTTACTTATATTCGCTTCGAACTATAAACAACATCTCAAATCGCACGTAGCCACTATCCATTTAAATTCGAGGCAACTCACTTGTGCGAGTTTAACACCAACAAAAAATCCGAACTCAAGAAACACATCGACTGTGTCCATTTAAATTTAATCTGCGATTTCAAACGACACAAGTGTAATTCGTGCGAGTTTGCCTCGAATAATAAACAACATCTCAAATTGCATGTAGCATGGGTTCATGTGAATCTGAAGCAACACCAGTGCCACCTGTGCGACTTTGCTTCGAATTATAAACAGCATCTGAAGACGCATGTGGATTCGATTCATTTGAACTTGAAGCCGCACAAGTGCCATCTGTGTGAATTCGCAGCCAATCAAAAATCTCATCTTAAAATACACATCGATTCTGTTCATTTAAAATTGGAGCATAAGTGTAATCTGTGCGGGCATGTTACATTTCGAAAAAATAACCTCAAGAAACATATGGATGCTAAACATTTGAAGTAGGCCTTTGATCTGGCTTTCAGAATAAAAAATGATAATATACTCTGCATTGGTTTCTTTCATTTTTATAAAACAATTCTTGTCCACATTGTTACCTAATATTCTCCTTGAAATTAATACAAATTGGAAGTGGAAAAGGGATTAATTCAAAAGGAGATAAACCAGTTATTTCTTTATTTATAATTTTTTTTGTCAAAATATTATTATGTATTGTTTCAAAAGATGGAGGGGTTGATAGGTTTCAGGTCTAAATTTCACAAACCCAATTAAATAACTGCCGACGTTTCTGTTTATTTAAAACTTTCTTCACAGGCTCTGAAAAAAAGAGTGTGGGTACTACAATTGGTCTCACTTATTTTCGCTTCGAACATAATGTCACTTGTGCGAGTTTAACACCAACAAAAAATCCGAACTCAAGAAACACATCGACTGTGTACATTTAAATTTAATCTGCGATTTCAAACGACACAAGTGTAATTCGTTTGAGTTTGCCACGAATAATAAACAACATCTCAAATTGCACGTAGCATCGGTTCATGTGAATCTGAAGCAACACCAGTGCCATCTGTGCGACTTTGCTTCGAATTATAAACAGCATCTGAAGACGCATGTGGATTCGATTCATTTGAACTTGAAGCCGCACAAGTGCCATCTGTGTGAATTCGCTGCCAATCAAAAATCTCATCTTAAAATACACATCGATTCTGTTCATTTAAAATTGGAGCATAAGTGTAATCTATGCGGGCATGTTACATTTCGAAAAAATGACCTTAAGAAACATATAGATGCTAAACATTCGAAGTAGGCCTTTGATCTGGCTTTCACAATAAAAAATAATAATATACTCTGCATTGGTTTCTTTCATTTTTATAAAACAATTCTTGTCCACATTGTTACCTAATATTCTCCTTGAAATAAATGCAAATTGGAAGTGGAAAAGTAATTAATTCAAAAGGAAATAAACCAGTAACTTTTTTATTTATAATTTTTTTGTCAAATTATTATTATGTATTGTTCAGAAGAAAGAGGGGTTGATAGGTTTCAGGTCGAAATTTCACAAAACCGATTCAATAACTGCCAATGTTTCGATTTATTTGAAACCTTCTTCACAGGCCCTGAAAAAAGAGTGTGGGTACTACAAATGGTCTTCCTTATCTGTGACTTCGCTTCGAACTATAAACAACTCCTCAAATCGCACGTAGCCACTATCCATTTAAATTCGAGCAACATAAGTGTCACTTGTGCGAGTTTAACACCAACAAAAAATCCGAACTCAAGAAACACATCGACTGTGTCCATTTAAATTTAATCTGCGATTTCAAACGACACAAGTGTAATTCGTGCGAGTTTGCCACTAATAATAAACAACATCTCAAATTGCATGTAGCATCGGTTCATGTGAATTTGAAGCATCACCAGTGCCATCTGTGCGACTTTGCTTCGAATTATAAACAGCATCTCAAGACGCATGTGGATTCGATTCATTTGAACTTGAAGCCGCACAAGTGCCATCTGTGTGAATTCGCTGCCAATCAAAAGTCTCATCTTAAAATACACATCGATTCTGTTCATTTAAAATTGGAGCATAAGTGTAATCTGTGCGGGCATGTTACATTTCGAAAAAATGACCTCAAGAAACATATAGATGCTAAACATTCGAAGTAGGCCTTTGATCTGGCTTTCACAATAAAAAATAATAATATACTCTGCATTGGTTTCTTTCATTTTTATAAAACAATTCTTGTCCACATTGTTACCTAATATTCTCCTTGAAATGAATGCAAATTGGAAGTTGAAAAGGGATTAATTCTAAAGAAATAAACCAGTAATTTCTTTATTTATAATATTTTTTGTCGAAATATTATTATGTATTGTTTCAAAAAAAGAGCAAAGGAGGGGTTAATAGGTTTCAGGTCAAAATTTCACAAAACCAATTTAATAACTGCCGACGTTTCGGTTTATTTAAAACCTTCTTCATAGGCTCTGAAAAAAAGAGTGTGGGTACTACAATTGGTCTTACTTATATTCGCTTCGAACTATAAACAACATCTCAAATCGCACGTAGCCACTATCCATTTAAATTCGAGGCAACATAAGTGTCTTTTGTGCGAGTTCAACACCAACAAAAAATCTGAACTCAAGAAACACATCGACTGTGTCCATTCAAATTTAATCTGCGATTTCAAACGACACAAGTGTAATTCCTGCGAGTTTGCCTCGAATAATAAACATCTCAAATTGCACGTAGCATCGGTTCATGTGAATCTGAAGCAACACCAGTGCCATCTGTGCGACTTTGCTTCGAATTATAAACAGCATCTGAAGACGCATGTGGATTCGATTCATTTGAACTTGAAGCCGCACAAGTGCCATCTGTGCGAATTCGCTGCCAATCAAAAATCGCATCTTAAAATACATATCGATTCTGTTCATTTAAAATTGGAGCATAAGTGTAATCTATGCGGGCATGTTACATTTCGAAAAAATGACCTCAAGAAACATATAGATGCTAAACATTCGAAGTAGGCCTTTGATCTGGCATTCAGAATAAAAATTAATAATATACTCTGCATTGGTTTCTTTCATTTTTATAAAACAATTCTTGTCCCACATTGTTACCTAATATTCTCCTTGAAATGGATGCAAATTGGAAGTTGAAAAGGAATTAATTCAAAAGGAAATAAGCCAGTAATTTCTTTATTTATAATTTTTTTGTCAAATTATTATTATGTATTGTTTGAAAAGAAGGAGGGGTTGATAGGTTTCAGGTCGAAATTTCACAAAACCGATTCAATAACTGCCAATGTTTCGATTTATTTAAAACCTTCTTCAAAGGCTCTGAAAAAAAGAGTGTGGGTACTACAAATGGTCTTACTTATCTGTGACTTCGCTTCGAACTATAAACAACATCTCAAATCGCACGTAGCCACTATCCATTTAAATTCTAGGCAACATAACTGTCACTAGTGCGAGTTTAACACCAATAAAAAATCCTAACTCAAGAAACACATCGACTGCGTCCATTTAAATTTAATCTGCGATTTCAAACGACACAAGTGTACTTCGTGCGACTTTGTCTCGAATAATAAACAACATCTCAAATTGCATGTAGCAACGGTTCATGTGAATCTGAAGCAACACCAGTGCCATCTGTGCGACTTTGCTTCGAATTATAAACAGCATCTCAAGACGCATGTAGATTCGATTCATTTGAACTTGAAGCCGCACAAGTGCCATCTGTGTGAATTCGCTGCCAATCAAAAGTCTCATCTTAAAATACACATCGATTCTGTTCATTTAAAATTGGAGCATAAGTGTAATCTGTGCGAGCATGTTACATTTCGAAAAAATGACCTCAAGAAACATATAGATGCTAAACATTCGAAGTAGGCCTTTGATCTGGCTTTCAGAATAAAAAATGATAATATACTCTTCATTGGTTTCTTTCATTTATAAAACAATTCTTGTCCACATTGTTACCTAATATTCTCCTTGACATGAATGCAAATTGGAAGTGGAAAAGTGATTAATTCAAAATAAACCAGTTATTTATTTATTTATCATTTTTTTTAAGTCAAAATGATATTATGTAATGTACTAACCCGAAGTATTCAGTCGAAGGCCAATAAAGAACAGTAATTATTATTATTTATATATCATATAACCTCGAAATGTGTCAGATATGAATAATATTCTCTAGATAAAGTCTACATTGCCTCTTTCACTATTTCTGCTGTTTTTTCATCATCGATGAAAGTTTCAGTTTTAGCACCTCTTCTATTCCATTTATATTTGTGTGACATTACAACTATTTCTTCTGAAAAATTTATTTATGCTGATGATATTGGTCTGGCGTTCCATCATTCTAATTTTCAAACAATAAAAAGTACTCTTTCCGCGGATTTGGATATCATGAAAAAATTTGTTCTAAGTGGCGGTTGTGCCTGAAGGAAAATAAAACCGAGGTTTCGTGTTTTCATTTGAATAATCATCAGAGATATAGAAAATTAAGTGTAACTTTCGGTTCTGCTTCCTTAAAACATGATTTCAATGCTAGATATATCTGGGAATCAAACTTGATTTCTCTCTAAATTTCAAAGCCCTTTTAGATGATCTGCGTTTGAAGATTAAAACTCGAAACAATTTTCTTCAGAAACTAGCTGGTTCCTCATTGGGCGCTGATGCAACAATACTTCGTACGGTAGCGCTAGCTTTGGTTTTTTCTGCTGCTGAATATTGTTGCCCTGTTTGGTTGAACAGTGTTTTATGTAAAAAAAAATGATGCCCAACTAAATTTTTCTATGAGGATTAATACTGCTACTATCAAATCTACACTACTCCTTGGTTACCAGTCCTCTCAAATATTGTCCCCATATTCGCAGAGAGACAACAGCTTTGAATTTTTGGAACAGATTCAATTCATTTACCATTCTCACTTATATTCCAGATAATAAGGTCCCCAGATTGAAGTCGCGTAAACCTTTTTGGTCAAATTTTCTGATTGATATGAATAGAAGCGACAAAGAAATTTGACAATCTGAATGGAATGTATCGAATTTTTTCAATAAAGATCTTATTTCTGATCCTTCCATCAGAGTTCCTGGTTTTGACCTTCCCAGGAGAATATGATCTGTTCTAAATCGTATTAGAACAGGTCATGGACGACGCAACAACATGCTCTTCCGATGGAATTCAGTTGAGAGCCCTAGTTGTCAATGTGGGGAAAATGAGGAGACTATAGAACATCTTATAAATAGTTGTCCCTTTTATAAATTTCAAGATTTTTTCGATGCTATACATAAAGTAACAAATGTATTTCTGAAATGGGTTGGTAATTTCCAAACAATTTAATTTATCCTGAATAATTGGTTTCTTTTCTGCTTTTGTCTTTTTTCATTTCAGATTAAGAATTGCGAGTCTTTTTGTGAAGAATTCTTACATAGGACAAGCTGTGAATAGAATGACCAAAGGCGGCATACAATAGAAAACACTTCTCATTAAGATTGAAACATAAATTTAACTATCCATTATGAAAATGTAAAAACTAGAAATGACAGAGCAAGAATGGTCCATTCTAGTTTCCATTCTACTCTACACTCTTTTATATTTTCTCACCTGTAAATACAGATTCCGTGCATTCAGATTTGAGTAAAAGTAAAAATAAGTTACATTTCTGGGAGACCAGAAAACATAGATTCAGTTCATTTAACTGGATGTAATTCTTCTTGGATTCCTGAATGAATTTTCTGTATTTTTTGGAAAATAAAAAGATGTGTTGTTTTGCTATCAATGAATTGATAACACATGGAAGGAGCGTAAAGAGAGACCCATGGGTATGTTTGTGAGAAAGAAGAAAAACAACTGATTAGAGGCAAAACATTGGAAAAGTTCTCTTGAGTCTATACGTGAATCGATGAATTTTTCAGTTTCATTTGGGTTTTCCTATATATTTGTGTGTGTAATTATCTTTATGGTGCTGAAATTATTTTTTACCTTTGATTTTTCACTATGGCAAAGGCTATTCGGCATATATCTGTACACAAACAAAGATAAATAACAGTCAGTAGAATTTCATTTTTCTCGTTAGTCTCTATATACTTATAAATTTATAGTTCTGAAATTTTCATACTGAAATTCAAAATTCTGCAGGTTTTCCAGTGATTCAAAACATAGTTCCTATGGGTCTTAGCAATGAATAGGGAAAATTTTTACCCTACAAATTCTTCTACTTAATGTAGAAAACACTTTCTCGAAACTGATTTGAACAGACAATTTGGTCAAATTAAACTGAGAAAAGGTTCTATTTCCTCAATTTTCCGATTTTCCTGAACACCTGAGGAAGAAATTAACCAAACCAAGGAAAATCAGAAGAAGATCTGCTAAGAAGGAGATTAAATCAGAATTTACTTCTGATAAGAAGTTTGAGACAGATCTTCCATTAACTATAAATAGGTTGTTACCTGTTTTCAATTATGCAGTATTTTTGTATTTTCAGGTTTGAAATATTTTCAGTTCTGATAACTACTTGGAGAATGGAAATACTGATATTTTCTCATCTATTAATACAGATTCTGTGCATTCAGATTTGAGTGAAAGTAAAAATAAGATACATTTATGGGAGACCAGGAAACATAGATTCAGTTCATTTAACTGGATGTAATTCTTCTTGGATTCTTGAATGAATTTTCTGTATTTTTTGGAAAAGAAAAAGATGTGTTTTGCTATCAATGAATTGATAACACATGGAAGGAGCGTGAAAGAGAGACCCACGGGTATGTTTGTGAGAAAGAAGAAAAACAGCTGATTAGAGGCAAAACATTGGAAAAGTTCTCTTGAGTCTATACGTGAATCGATGAATTTTTCAGTTTCATTTGGGTTTTTCTATATATTTGTGTGTGTAATTATCTTTATGGTGCTGAAATTATTTTTTACCTTTGATTTTTCACTATGGCAAAGGCTATTCGGCATATAATTGTACACAAACAAAGATAAATAACAGTCAGTAGAATTTCATTTTTCTCGTTAGTCTCTATATACTTATAAATTATAGTTCTGAAATTTTCATACTGAAATTCAAAATTCTGCAGGTTTTCCAGTGATTCAAAACATAGTTCCTATGGGTCTTGGCAATGAATAGGGAAAATTTTTACCCTACAAATTCTTCTACTTAATGTAGAAAACACTTTCTCGAAACTGATTTGAACAGACAATTTGGTCAAATTAAACTGAGAAAAGGTTCTATTTCCTCAATTTTCCGATTTTCCTGAACACCTGAGGAAGAAATTAACCAAACCAAGGAAAATCAGAAGAAGATCTGCTAAGAAGGAGATTAAACCAGAATTTACTTCTGATAAGAAGTTTGAGACAGATCTTCCATTAACTATAAATAGGTTGTTACCTGTTTTCAATTATGCAGTATTTTTGTATTTTCAGGTTTGAAATATTTTCAGTTCTGATAACTACTTGGAGAATGGAAATACTGATATTTTCTCACCTATTAATACAGATTCCGTGCATTCAGATTTGAGTGAAAGTAAAAATAAGATACATTTATGGGAGACCAGGAAACATAGATTCAGTTCATTTAACTGGATGTAATTCTTCTTGGATTCTTGAATGAATTTTCTGTATTTTTTGGAAAAGAAAAAGATGTGTTTTGCTTTCAATGAACTAATAACACATGGAAGGAGCTTAAAGAGAAACCCACTGGTATGTTTGTGAGATAGAAGAAAAACAGCTGATTAGAGGCAAAACATTGGAAAAGTTCTCTTGAGTCTATACGTGAATCGATGAATTTTTCAGTTTCATTTGGGTTTTTCTATTTATTTGTGTGTGTAATTATCGTAATGGTGCTGAAATTATTTTTTAACTTTGATTTTTCACTATGGCAAAGGCCTATTCGGCATATAATTGTACACAAACAAAGATAAACAACAGTCAGTGGAATTTAATTTTTCTCGTTAGTCTCTGCTTATAAATTATAGTTCTGGAATTATCATACTAATATTCAAAATTCTGCAGGTTTTCCAGTGATTCAAAACATAGTACCTATGGGTCTTGGCAATGAATAGGGAAAATTTTTACCCCACAAATTCTTCTACTTAATGTAGAAAACACTTTCTCGAAACTGATTTGAACAGACAATTCGGTAATTTTAAACTGAGAAAAAGTTCAATTCCCTCAATTTTTCGATTTTCCTGAACACCTGAGGAAGAAATTAACCAAACCAAGGGAAATCAGAAAAAGATCTGCTAAGGAGATTAAACCAGAATTTACTTCTGATAAGAAGTTTGAGACATCTTCCATCAACTATAGGTTGTTACCTGTTTACAATTATGCAGTATTTTTGTATTTTCAGGTTTGAAATATTTTCAGTTCTGATAACTATTTGGAGAATGCAAATACTGATATTTTCTCATCTATTAATACAGATTCTGTGCATTCAGATTTGAGTAAAAGTAAAAATAAGTTACATTTATGGGAGACCAGAAAACATAGATTCAGTTCATTTAACTGGAATTCTTCTTGAATTCTTGAATGAATTTTCTGTATTTTTTGGAAAATAAAAAGATGTGTTGTTTTGCTATCAATGGATTAATAACACATGGAAGGAGCGTATAGAGAGACCCACGGGTATGTTTGTGAGATAGAAGAAAAACAGCTGATTAGAGGCAAAACATTGGAAAAGTTCTGTAGAGTCTATACGTGAATCGATTAATTTTTCAGTTTCATTTGGGTTTTTCTATATATTTGTGTGTGTAATTATCGTAATGGTGCTGAAATTATTTTTTACCTTTGATTTTTCACTATGGCAAAAGCCTATTCAGCATATAATTGTACACAAACAAAGATAAACATCAGTCAGTGGAATTTCATTTTTCTCGTTAGTCTCTGCTTATGAGTTATAGTTCTGGAATTATCATACTAATATTCAAAATTCTGCAGGTTTTCTAGTGATTCAAAACATTGTTCCTATGGGTCTTGGCAATGAATAGGGAAATTTTACCCCACAAATTCTTCTACTTAATGTAGAAAACACTTTCTCGAAACTGATTTGAACAGACAATTCGGTCAAATTAAACTGGGAAAAGGTTCTATTCCCTCAATTTTTCGATTTTCCTGAACACCTGAGGAAGAAATTAACCAAACCAAGGAAAATCAGAATGAGATCTGCTAAGAAGGAGATTAAACCAGAATTTACTCCTGATAAGAAGTTTGAGACAGATCTTCCATTAACTATAAATAGAAAACCTGTTTTCAATTATGCAGTATTTTTGTATTTTCAGGTTTGAAATATTTTCAGTTCTGATAACTATTTGGAGAATGGAAATACTGATATTTTCTCACCTATTAATACAGATTCCGTGCATTCAGATTTGAGTAAAAGTAAAAATAAGTTACATTTATGGGAGACCAGAAAACATAGATTCAGTTCATTTAACTGGATGTAATTCTTCTTGGATTCTTGAATGAATTTTCTGTATTTTTGGAAAATAAAAAGATGTGTTTTGCTATCAATGAATTAATAACATATGGAAGGAGCGTAAAGAGAGACCCACGGGTATGTTTGTGAATAGAAGAAAAAAAGCTGATTAGAGGCAAAATATCGAAAAAGTTCTCTTGAGTCTATACGTGAATCGATGAATTTTTTAGTGTGTGTGTAATTATCGTAATGTTGCTGAAATTATTTTTTACCTTTGATTTTTCACTATGGCAAAGGCCTATAATTGTACACAAACAAAGATAAACAACAGTCAGTGGAATTTCATTTTTCTCGTGAGTCTCTAATTATAAATTATAGTTCTTGAATTATCACACTAATATTCAAAATTCTGCAGGTTTTCCAGTGATTCAAAACATATAGTTCCTATGGGTTTTGGCAATGAAAAGGGAAATTTTTTACCCCACAAATTCTTATACTTAATGTAGAAAACACTTTCTTGAAACTGATTTGAACAGACAATTTGGTCAAATTAAACTGAGAAAAGGTTCTATTCCCTCAATTTTTCGATTTTCCTGAACACCTGAGGAAGAAATTAACCAAACCAAGGAAAATCAGAAGAAGATCTGCTAAGGAGATAAACCAGAATTTACTTCTGATAAGAAAGTTTGAGACAGATCTTCCATCAACTATAAATAGGTTGTTACCTGTTTTCAATTATGCAGTATTTTTGTATTTTCAGGTTTGAAATATTTTCAGTTCTGATAACTACTTGGAGAATGGAAATACTGATATTTTCTCATCTATTAATACAGATTCTGTGCATTCAGATTTGAGTAAAAGTAAAAATAAGTTACATTTATGGGAGACCAGAAAACATAGATTCAGTTCATTTAACTGGATGTAATTCTTCTTGAATTCTTGAATGAATTTTCTGTATTTTTTGGAAAATAAAAAGATGTGTTTTGCTATCAATGAATTAATAACATATGGAAGGAGCGTAAAGAGAGACCCACGGGTATGTTTGTGAATAGAAGAAAAAAAGCTGATTAGAGGCAAAATATCGAAAAAGTTCTCTTGAGTCTATACGTGAATCGATGAATTTTTCAGTTTCTTTTGGGGTTTTCTATATACTTGTTTGTGTAATTATCGTAATGGTGCTGAAATTATTTTTTAACTTTGATTTTTCACTATGGCAAAGGCCTATTCGGCATATAATTGTACACAAACAAAGATAAACAACAGTCAGTGGAATTTCATTTTTCTCGTCAGTCTCTGCCTATAAATTATAGTTCTGGAATTATCATACTAATATTCAAAATTCTCCAGGTTTTCTAGTGATTCAAAACATAGTTCCTATGGGTCTTGGCAATGAATGGGAAAATTTTTACCCCACAAATTCTTCTACTTAATGTAGAAAACACTTTCTCGAAACTGATTTGAACAGACAATTCGGTCAAATTAAACTGGGAAAAGGTTCTGTTCCCTCAATTTTTCGATTTTCCTGAACACCTGAGGAAGAAATTAACCAAACCAAGGAAAATCAGAAGAAGATCTGCTAAGAAGGAGATTAAACCAGAATTTACTTCTGATAAGAAGTTTGAGACAGATCTTCCATCAACTATAGGTTGTTACCTGTTTTCAATTATGCAGTATTTTTGTGTATTCAGGTTTGAAATATTTTCAGTTCTGATAGCTACTTGGAGAATGGAAATACTGATACCCCAAATTGTTCCGAAAAACCTCCGATACGAAAAAAAAAGGAATTTTTCTCTATCCTATATTTATTGAGCCTCTTGAATTAATAATTTTGCAGGAGTAGGCAATATTATACTTTGAAAACTGCAGTAGCCACAATGTGCAAAAAATAAATAAATTAGAGAGCAACTAGG
Organism: Hippodamia convergens; assembly: GCA_038502775.1. Taxonomy (NCBI): domain Eukaryota; kingdom Metazoa; phylum Arthropoda; class Insecta; order Coleoptera; family Coccinellidae; genus Hippodamia; species Hippodamia convergens. The sequence goes on along the minus strand of JAVSIQ010000133.1, from coordinate 172,053 downwards.
TTACGAACTTGAAAGAACTCATAATGCAAGTAAATTTGGGACCTATGAAGAATTATTGACAAATGCAAATTAATGCATGTGTTAATAATTTTGTCTGGTAGTAGCCCTTTCAGAATTTTATTTTATTTTGGCTCAGCTCACATAGTAGGTGCCTCCTCTTTCCAGAAACCAATTCAAAGGTATATATAATAATATTAACTTTCTTTTCTACATCGGGGGTAAGTAGTAATTAGTTAAGTAATCTTTAAATCTTCAATATTGTAATCCAAATAAATTTTATTTTTCAGAATTCTGGGTTGAATTGTCTTAATTGTTCTCAACTCAATCTTTCATCAAATAATGAATATTCTGAGGAGTTGAGAACATCTGCTCTTGCTCTCAACTTTTATTTCATATTTTTGATCAGGATCACTGGTTGCTTTTATTTTCCATCAAAACAAAATGAGATTTGGGAAATATTATTCAAAGTTGGCAAACCTTTGAAACAGTCTGGGGGAAAACTAATTTTTTCCAAAGTGGCAACTCTGATCTATAAGAAACTGACATAGGAAAAACAAGGTTGTCAACTGTCACCGCAGAACACTGTCACGATCATACTGATCATACACAAATATCTATTTATTTTTTTATTTAATTTATTTTGATGTTCTGTGAAACCCTAAACTGCCGAAAGGGTATTTCATTGCCAATCACGACAAGAGGCATAGGTTTGGGAGTTGCACATGTGTTCAAAACTTTATCGGACTTCAAAAATGTACCTGCCAGAGGAACAATTTACCAATACTATAGAATCGCCTTGGCGGTCACAGAGATTAAGGTAAAGGATTGTCAACGTCATGCAATAATACTTCAGAAAAATGAGGAAGATTTCGCTTATCTTTCAATGAATGCAGATTTCGAAAGAGTCCTGAAAGGAATAAAAGTTTTACCAATTCCACTTTCCACCATCATACGCTCAATAGGAATAGTCGAGGTGGGCCATAAATTCTACATCCCAAAGTTGGTCGAAGATAACAAAACACCAGAACAGATCTTCATACCGCAAGCTGAAAACGTACGGTTTACAAACTTGCGAAGAACTGTCGTTGCTTTAGCTTCTGCCACTACACCTGTCGAATATCGACGTAGATTTTATGAGAATTGTACCATCCCAGGAGCTGTTTGGATTGACGCAACGGAAAACCCGATTCTTAAAAATGCAGATGAAATTATTCCGAATAATTACGGGGTTAACGAACTAAATGATGATATATACGATATGCAACCAAAGATTAATCGCTTAGCGAAGAAGGCATCGAAATACTTTTCTGCAATTAATTTTGGAGCATATGGGACAAAAGCTATGTTAACATGCAACGAACAGAACAATTTACGCCTACCAGACAGGAGTGAGCATGAACCCCTGGAAGATTACTATGTACGATTGAAACCCCAAGGAGAAATTCAAAAGTACTTCAACTTAGAACATCTGACAAATGATGAGCAGGTAGATGGATGTCTTTCTCTTTTGGGAGAGTCACCGACCATACCGGACTTGAAGTACCCTGTATTTACCTGTCGAGATTATAGGGTGTGTTCAGAAGTTAGTCGTCTAAGTTATAAAGACAGCTGCAATAGGAAGTTCGTTTTGTATTAGTGAATTGGGCTAGTACATACCTGGAAACTGGATTATTTGAGTACACTGCGCAAAAATATTAACGCACATTCTGAAAATCTCAATTTTAATGAAAGTTAACTCTACATTGACTTTATAACTTATTTTTTATGTTCTCTTGGGAAGGTTTTGAACGAAACAAGACACATTAAATGGAAGAAAATCTCAGGATTTCACCGAATCTCATGTGAAAAAAGAGAAATGAACAATTTTCAAAATACCGAAATGCTGATAAGTGATTTAATACTTGGTTTTTCCACCCCTTGCGTTAATTACAGATCGGCAACGACGGTTCATACTCAAAATGAGTGATCTTAAAATGTTCTGATCTAATCCTTCCCAGATTTCTCCGAGTTGGATTCCTAAGTCATTAAGAGTAGCTGGATGATTTTCTGAACTTCTCAGCCTTCTATTGAGGTTCTCCCAAACCTGCTCAATCGGATTGAGATCTGGACTTCTTGCTGGCCATTCCATTCGAGAGACTTCAACCTCTTCAAGGTACTCCTGAACGATGCGCGCACGATGGGGTCTGGCATTATCGTCCATAAAATGAAATTTTCACCAATGTATGGGCAAATGTCACTATATGCTCTTCAAGAATGTTCCTTATATACTTATCAGCATTCATAGCTCCATTATCAACGAACGCTAGGTCTGTGCGAGCAGTCAAAGATATTCCACCCCATACCATAATCGATCCTTCCCCGAAACCAGTAGTATTCAGGAGATTGCACTGAGCATATCTTTCATGTGGACGTCTGTATACAAGAGAACGTCGATCACAATGGTAGAGGCAGAATCTAGACTCATCTTTGAAGAGAACTCTTTCCCAATCGGCCTCTTCCCAATAGATATGCTCTCTCGCAAAATCCAAACGCGCCCTTCGATGGGCTGGGGTAAGAGCTGGGCCTCTTGCCGCGACACGAGGCCTTAAATCATATTCTCTGAGGTGATTTCCTATTGTCTGAGTGCTAATTTGCACCCCATGAGTTTGCTCAAGCTGATTTTGAAGAAGACGAGCGGTTGCAAACCGTTGTCTCAACGAAGAAACTCTCAAGTAACGTTCATAAATGGCAGTTGTTACTCGTGGTCTACCCTGTCCTGGTCTTCGGACATTCATACCTGTCTCCCTGAATCGCTGCAACATTCTGGACACTCTTGTATGGGAAACTCCAAACCTTTCTGCAATTCTTGTGATGTCCACCCTTCTTCTCGCAAAACTACCGCTTGGGTACATTCCTCTTGGGTCAAATTGAGTGTTTCGCATTGCATAGCGATCGAGTGTAGAAAGCAAATGAAAGAAAAACTATTGATCACTAGAATTGATCAAGAACAACTGATTTTAGAATGGAGCCAATACATTCAAAATCTGATAATATCATCTTTTTTTATTCCTGCTGGGAAAAAACATCTGTATTGAAGAAAAACGTTGAAAGTGGATAACATATGCATGCATAATTCTGATAAAAATAATTATCATGGAGAAGACCTTCAGTTGTAGAATAAATTTGAGATTTCCATAATGTGCGTTAATTTTTTTGCGCAGTGTATATTCTAAAACAAGTTACATGATAGGCTCCTATTACAACACAAATGCCAATGCGAAATTTCCAACTCGAAAGCATGAGTGTTGGACGATTTTTTCTCTATTTCAGTCCAGTTTTGTGAAATACTGTCAAAATTCAAATAAAAATTCAGATTGGTGACTTTTGTATTGTATATCGGCTGTTGGTATGACTTACAAAATATTGAAGCATATTTTAGCCCTCCTACTCTACTGTACAAGGTTGTACTTACTACAAAATATCTTGACAATTCTACTGATTGTGAAGGTAAAATTCATTGTTCAGTTTTGTCTCTGCTGTTTTTCTTTTTGTTTTCCATAACAATGAAATGTACAAAACAGAAAACATTAGGATTATCCATATTTGATGAAACTAAGAGATGGATGAAATTAGTTTGAGACCTAACAGAACATGAGAACATGCATAATTGTAATGTAATTGAACATCAGCATGAAGAATATATTCATTTAATAGAAACTACTTATTTTTTCTGTTTCGGAAGTGAAAAAATCTATTAAGAGAAAATGGGTGGTAAATTTTGAATAAAAATGCACATTTCCCAGAGGAACGTATGTATGCAGAACAAGACGTGATCATGGATTAAACTTATGTCTTAGGCTGCAGTTATAATGAAATAAAATTATTCAACTTATCTATTGATTGATTGCACCTTTTCCGTTGCTAAATGAACAACAATATCTATCAAGTTCTTTTTAATATTAAATTGATACATATATATGTATAATATATTGTTTAAAATTGCCAATTCTCGGAATTTTGTTGAAATTCTACATATAAATTTGATCATTGCTGAACATAAGTTCATTTTTGCAACAATCAAGAGAAATCAACTCAGATTGCCCCTAGTTTTATTGCACATTATCAATCCTTGAATCGTTGAGACTTCTATATATTCAAAAATATCTAGTAGGTAGTAATTTATTTCGATAAGAATGAGAATTATTGTACAAGAACACGATCTGAACAAAAAGTTAAAATGTCTTGACTTGAACTGCTTTTTTCGGTAGATTTTGTGAAGGTATAGCTTTCTTCTCCAGTAGCAGAAATGTTTTCATAGTGAGAGTTTCTGAAATAATTCGAAACATAAGAAGCATTGTTTTCAATTGGCATCAGTTTCCACTCTTGCCTGTTTTCATTCTATAATCTTCTGGTCGGAAATGGTGTGAGCATACTCTAATATATTTAAATACAGGTTTTTCCATTATCAAAACATACTCCCAGGATTTACGTCTATTAATTTCCTCTACGATTTTAAGTTTGTTGGTTACGTAAAAATTTTGATTTTTACCACTGAAAATAATGAAAATGGGCTCCAGGATTCCTAGATTTTCTAGAATTACATCCATAAACACAACAATTAGTGTTTTTCACGGATTTTTCCTTAGGCATATCTTTTTATTGCAATAAAAACGTAAAAATAAACAAATAAAAACAGCTTTCACGTACTAACTGTCGAAACGAATAATACAATAAATGTTGAAACAAAAAGTACCTAAGCTGAGGTAAAAAAAGGGTACTACCATAACATTCTTCGTATGATACTATAGTAATATACGATACTATCATCACTAGTATCATACGATACTATAGAGCCAGGGGAAAAAAAACAGCCGAAAAAACCTGTCTCCCCGAAAACAAAATAAAATAAAATTGTTGTATCTGAATATTTTACATTGAAGGACATCACGATTATCGGAATGGCTCTTCGGAGGAAGGACTCCAAACACAAACTCCTACCTGAAAATAAAAAAGACAGAACAGCAAGAGAATACGATTTCTATTTCATCAAATTGATCTAAAATTTTCTACCCATTGTAAAAATAAATTTGATACATTGTGTGCGGCTCTAATGCCATCTTGAAATTTATAAATCGAACAATTATTAATTAGGTGTTCAACTGTTTCCTCTGATTCACCACATTCACAATTAGGACTATCAACTGAATTCCACTTGAAAAGCATGCTATTGGTACGACCATGACCTGTTCTTATTCGATTAAGAAGGGACCATATTCTCCTGGGAAGGTTAAAACCAGGAACTTTATTCGATGGATCAGATATTAGATCCTCATTAGATAAAGAACATGCATCCCATTCGGATTTCCAGATTTCTTTGTAGCTGAAGTTCGAATTCAGAAAGTTATTCGACCAAATAGGTTCAGGGGATTTCAGACTTGGAATTCTATTATCTGGAACGTAGGAAAGTATCGGAAAAGAATCCGGAAATAAATTGAATTTATTCCAAGAATTCCAAGTTGCAGACTGTCTTTGAATATGGGGAGGAACTATATTTGATAGCACTGGTAGCCATTAAAGAAAATGAACTAGTTCAAGTAGTCATCCACTTGTTTTCTGAGTACTCAAATCTTGGGTTTCAGGAAAACAAAATACGTCTAGTTTATATATTATATTATATATTCTGGGCTTAAAACTATGTAATCTACAAATTAATACGATATAGCCTCTGGATCCTGTGCCAAATTATAATATGCGACTAGAGAATTATTGTTTTACTCAAGACTTCGAATTTTTTTATCGAGAACTGATTTAAACAAATCGAGTGCGCTAATGCTGCTCCAAATTCGAATGAATCGAATTCATATGTTTCTGGAGATGCTGTTTTCTATTGGCAGCGAAATCACATAAATGACACTTATAAGGCCTCAAATTCAAATGAACCGAATCGATGTGCTCTTTGAGATGAGATTTATTGCTCGTAGAGTACTCGCAAACATGACACTTATGCCCTTTCGAATTCCCGTGAACGAAATCTGTGTGCGTTTTAAGATTACATTTTTGATTGGAGGCGAAATCACATGAATGACACTTATAAAGCCTCAGATTTAAATGAACCGAATCGATGTGCGCTTTTAGATGAGATTTATTGCTCGTAGAGTACTCGCACACTTGACACTTATGTTTCAAATTCCCGTGAACGAAATCCATGTGCTTTTTGAGGTTACACTTCTGATTGGACGAGAAATCACAAGAATGACACTCATAGCGCCTCAAATTCAAATGAACACCCTCTATGTGCGATTTGAGGGTATGTTTTTGAGTCGAGGCGTAATCACACAGATGACACTTGTGTTTTTTCAATTTCGAATGGACTGAAGCTACGTGTAGCTTGAGATTGGAATTTTGGTTCGAAGCGAAATCGCAGTATTGACACTTATGTTGCTTCAGATTTAAATGAACAGAATCCACGTGCTTTTTGAGGTTAGATTTGTGATTCGAAACAAAATCGCACGAATGACACTCGTGTTTTTTCAGATTTAAATGGACAGATTCTACGTGTAATTTGAGATCCCCTTTTCGGCTTGTAGCATAATCGCATGATTGACACTGATGTTGCTTCGAATTTAAATCGGGAATTTTTTTTCCAGAAATATGTTCATGAGTTTCTTCGTCCATAATATTTTCAATACGTTTTTTTTCTTCAAGGGAAGAATGTCCTGATGCACTATAGAGTTCATGGTAACTTTCTATTTTTACAACTGTGGTGTCTTCAGATATATCTTCACTCTTTTCTTCATTCGTGACATTTTCAAATTTTTTTTCTACTTCTTCCTGTTTGAGCAGTCTATCGAAGGTATCGTAAATTTCCATTTTCGCGACGAAGGCATCTCTGTCGTGAACTTGATCTTTGTCGATGAAATGTTGAACGATCTCCACATCTTCAATCTTGACCTCGTTTGTTGCTTCTTGATCAATCATTATTCGAACTCTGGAACAAAGACAATTGATTATTATACATTCAGTTCAAGACTTGATGTCATTAAAGCAAGTCAATTTGTACAATTTAATTACACAAGATCATATCATTTTCACATGGTACTTACGGTTCCGAAAGCGTTGGTTTTTCCTCTTTGAAATCCTGTTCTCCAAGAATATCCATATTACTCTGTAAAGAAAATAATTCACGAACTCAAAGAAAATCCCAAACAAAATATTAAATGTTGTGACAAATGGCACACAGTTGACAGTTTGACAGACCCAAAAATTGATTTTCCCCAGACTGATTTAAGTATTGCCAACCTTTGATTGATATTGGCGATTCCAAATAACTAGACGACACCTGGCGGATAAATATCGAACCTAGAAAACAAGTTATGAAAAGAAATTTTACCCGATATGAAGGCTCCCTAGCTGAAGGCATTGTATAATATATGTTTCTTTATACAATGCTGAAGGCTAATGCTGTTTCTTCCTAAAATTTACCAGAGATTCAACAGAAAAAAAAATCAATTGGCTTACCATGGCTCAGTGCAAATTGAGGATGGAAAGACAGAATTCACTTAGGGAAAAACATTTAATTCCTCAACAAAATGTGAGGCCATTCATAAATTCTCATGATTTCGAAAGTAATGAGGAAATTGAACAACACAAAACAATGGAAATGTATTATTTGATGTAAGATGAACGGTCTGTGGTTGATGCACTGACGAACCTACAATTTGTTGAAAATGAAAATTCAGAGGAATTATTAAAGAATAAGAATATTTAAGTAAACAATGGTGATTTAATGTGGAATCTTGCAAAAGCATCAAAATGAGAAGCAGTTAAACTCATTGACAAGAATTCTTAATTTTAGAATGCTACATGATTTTGTTAGGTCAGTTTCTGAGATATACCTAAATAAAAGACAACTCAAGCTGACTAGTAAGGAATGAGTACTTTTTTGTGCTATATTTGTCAGCATTTGTCTAGTATCGATATTTCTATCTTCTATTATATTTATAGGTAAATGTAAGTAAGATATCAAATTTTCCAATATAAATGAATATTCTATTCATATTTGATTGTTATCTTCATATTGTGTGATAAAAAAATTGTACAATTTCCCTGTTGCTGAAACACAAATAAAGACTAGAAAGAATTTCAGAATCTTTTATTCATTTTCACAAATATGTAACATGCAATAAATGATCAAAATAATAAAATAAAATCTTCTCAATCATATTTCGTGGGAAATTTTCATTGAAAAGAACAGCTTCAAAAATGTATAAACAATGAAGTCGCAGGATTAAAAATTCAAAAGACTCATTCCTAGTTGAACCTACGCGTAGTATGAATAATTCTGCTTCAATTGAATACCACTTGGAAGTAGTGGCATTTATTGATGAATTATGCAGAAGAAGCATACACATACATTGTTAGTCGATAATTTTGGGAGACAGGCATCAACAACGTAGTCTCTTGTATTGCCAAATTGTGGTGAAAAGAAAGAATGAAGTTAATAATATACCAATCTTTTGTTTTTTTTTTCGTTCTACTACCTTCGAATAAACATTGTGTGATACATATTCATTTGATCGTTATGATTGTTCTTATAAGTAATTTAAAAATCTGTGCATCATTCATGGCAAAAACGAATTGGTTTACCTGACTAGTGCTGACTAGTAAGGAATTAGTACTTTTTTTGTCTATATTTGTCAGCATTTTGTCTTAGTTCACTTTGGCTTTGCAATTACATTGTTCCCAGTTTCTGGTATCGATATTTCTATCTTCTATTATATTTATAGGTATATGTGAGTAGAATATCAAATTTTCTCATGTTAATGAATATTCTATTCATATTTGATTGTTATCTACATATTGTGTGATAAAAAATTTGTACAATTTCCCTGTTGCTTAAACGCAAATAAAGACTATAAAGAATTTCAGAATCTTTTATTCATTTTCACAAATAACATGCAATAAATGATCAAAATAATAAAATAAAATTCTCTCAATCATATTTCGTGTGAAAATTTCATTGAAAAGAACACCTTCAAAAATGATTATTATAAACAATGAAGTCTCAGGATTCCAAATTCAAAAGACTCATTCCTAGTTGAATCTATGCGTAGTATGAATAATTCTGCTTTAATTGAATACTACTTAGAAGTAGTGGCATTTAATGACGAATTATGCAAAAAAAGCACACTAATACTCGATAATTTTGGGAAGCAGGCATCGAGAACGTAGCCTATTGTATTGTCGAATTGTGGAGAGAAGAAAGAATAAAGTTAATAATATACCAATCTTTTGTTTTTTTGTTCTACTACCTTTCAATAAACCCAATATTGTGTAATACATATTCATTTGATCGTAATAATTGTTATTGCAAGTAATTTGAAAATCTGTGCATCATTCATGGCAAAATCGAATTGGTTAACCTCAATTCACTTCACTCAATGTCCATAAACACACACACACCACCTCAAAAAGTCTTTAAATCACTCATATAAATAAAAATCTATTCATTTACTTTACAAAACAATTAAAACATATAAACATCCAGTTGTCATTCGAAAATTTTAAACCAAATCGCCTAGCGCCACCCAGGCTGGTGGCGAAATAACGAACATAGAAAACAAGTAATTGTTTACAACTCGCAGCGCCCTCAACGGTAGTTGGAATCGCCAAATTGGCTGTGAAATACTATAGACAAAGAATTTTCTCTATATGAAATACTATTCTTTGCTTGCTGTCATCTGTCACGGAATTTGCAATTTCGAGTTTCGAGAATGTGAATTAAATTTTATTTATCAAGTAATATGGATTATCTGGGAGTACATGGTTCCCAAGAAAAAAAAACAACAATTCCCTTGAACGACTCGTTAGTATCATGATTTATTTCTCATGTGTAGTCTATTGAAATTATTTAGATTCTCGGAAACCCTGCAGTCGATGTAATGATACAACTAGTGTTATTCTCCTTTTAGTCTCGGACATTAATCCTCTTTGTTTCAGCGTTCAAGCTTCAAGAGACGAGGAGTTAAGTTGTGACACCAACAAGGTCAAAATTGAAGCTGTGGACATTGCCAAACAGTTTATCGTTGATGATAAAATTCACGACAGAGATGTTTTCACTTTTAAAATGGAAAGTGACGAGAACCTCGATGCTCCATTCGAACAAATAGATGATAAAACTGTCCATTCGTTTCTAAATGAAGAAAAACCTCTTGGAAATGTTAAAAACGAGCATATTTCCGAAGAAGATATTGATGGAAAGAACGATCATTCGAATTTGGAACAATATGAGAATGAATCATGTCATTACGCTCCCAACAGCATGTTTTGTCTCAGTGCGAATATAAATTATGTACATTCAAATTTGAAGAAACACATGTGTCATGAATGTGAGTATTCTTCAAGTCGAAAGAATCTTCTACAAAGACATATGGATGCAGTTCATTCGGATCTGAAGCAACACAAGTGCCAATTCTGCGAATTCTCTACGTCCGAAAAGAAAGATCTCAAGTCTCATGTTGACTCCGAGCATTCAAATTCGAAAAAATACAAGTGCCATTTGTGTGACTACTCTGCTGACCGAAAATTTTTTGTAAAAAGACACGTAGATTCAGTCCATTTAAAACTGAAGCAATACAAGTGCCAGTGGTGCGTTTTTTCCTCATATCAGAAGATTCACGTCACGAGACACATCAATTCGGTCCATTTAAATTTGAGGGAACACGAGTGCCAATGGTGTGGACATTGCTTCAATTATAAGGTCGATATCCAGAGACACATAGCTTCGGTTCACTCAAACTTGAAGGAACATAAGTGCGATTTGTGCGAGTACGCTACTTACAGAAAATCAGATCTAAAGAGGCATATCGGGGCGATTCACGTGAATTCGAAGAAGCATAAGTGCCGTTCTTGCGATTATGTTGCGAATGAAAAGTCGGTACTCGAAATACACGTAGATTCTGTTCATTGGAAATTTAAACGACACAAGTGCAACTTTTGTAAGTATAGTACGAATAAAAAATCGGATCTGAAAAAACATATCGGTTCGGTTCATTCGAATTTGAAGCGATAGAAGTGCCAGTTATGTGTTTATTTTATACGATTCGAAAAATTATCTAGAATTTGTTTATAAGACAAAAAAATTTATCATTAATATTTAAGATGCTCTTAAATTATTTTATTTCATGTCTACAGAATTTGAAATATTCTAATCTACAAATTCTAAGTTATATTCTTTTTGATCAAATCAGAAATTAGGCCATTCTCTTGCTAATTTGACTAAACATAATATCCACATTTTTTTGGAAATTATTTATCTTTTCTCTTCAAAGAAAAATACCATATAAGACAAGGAAATTTATTATGATTATTTGAGATGCCCTTTAATTATTTTATTTTATGTCTACAAATATTGAAATAAAGATGTTTATGATAAGTGAAATATGATTTACTGATAACTTAATTTCACATTGTTCCTTATTCTCATCTAAAACTTTTATAGGATATATTCTTTTTGATCAAATCTCTTGCTAGTTTGACTACACACAATATCCACATTTTTTTGGAGATTATTTGTCTTTTCTCTTCAAAGAAAAATACCATATAAGACAAAGAAATATATTATAAATATTCAAGATGCTCTTTAGTTATATTATGTCTACGAATACTGAAAGAAATAAAGATGTTTATGATAATTTTTATACAATTTCCTGATAATTGATTATCATGTTGTTCCTCATTTTCATCTACAACTTCTATAAGATATATGCTTTTTGATCCAATCAGAAATTAGGTTTCTCTTTCGCTAATTTCACTAAACACAATATCCACATTTTTTTTTTATATCACCATAAAAAAAGGAGAAAAATATTAAAAAAAAAACCATATAAGACAAAGATTTTTATTATAAATATTTAAGATCCCCCTCAATTATTTTATTTTATGTCTACAAATTTTGTAATAAAGATGTTTATGATAATTGTTACATGATTTCCTGATAACAAACTCTGAAAAATAACGCACAAATGTCAAGGAAATTTATTATAAATGTTTCAGACAATCTTAACCTATTTAATGTTATGCCTACACCTATTCAAATCAATTTTCATATGATTTTTTATCTACAAATTCTATAAATATACTTCAAGATGAGATATATATTTTTTTATCAAATCAGAAATTTCAATGAAAACGCAGTAATAAAAATACAAGAAAAAGGTACAATAAATAAGAACAAAATTAAATATAATTGTGCAAAATAGGAAACTGGTACAAAGAGCATTGCATGGAGATAGAGTCTCTACATCTACAGGGTTAGGATGGAACAAAGTAAATATCTTGTAAACAAAAAGAACGAAATTTATGAAATTTTGCAGCGAAGTGCAATGACGCAAAATTCATCTGATGAACAATTTTTTGTTGATAATATACTTCCAGCTGAACGAGAAATACCCTCAACTTTTTAAATCTAATAAAGTGTCAGAAATTCAGCGTTCAAGGTACAATCTTTGATCAAGAATCTTCTGAAGATGCCTACCTCAGTTGTAGGCGAAACGTTTGATGAAATTATTCGTATACGAATAATACGTATTCGTATTATTCGGAAGACTCTTTTAATATAATTTCGAATTCATACACACTGGGTTTAGTGTGAAAAATATACAGGGTTTTTGACGAATATGGCTCTATAGAATATTTTCAGGAAAGACACAAAATTCAGTTCTTCAAGTAAGAAGACGACTTCTCGTATATTTTTTTAAGGTTCTAGGACATCAACGGTTTTTCCGGAAGTGACATCAACTTTCATTTTCCAAATGGGAACACCTATTTTTTATTGCATAAATAGATTCTCCATTGAATTCTGAGTCTTTTTGATTCCAAAAGTTTGAATTTTTCCGACAAAATTCTCTCAAAATGACGAAATACAAAATAAAAATCTCAAAATTGAACTCTGTTGAAATATGGACAACTTTGAGGTTTTTTCATCAAAAATCCTCATTTCCTTCTCAGAGAAGGAAGGCTGATGCTTCTTTTCCGATATCGTGATTTTCAGGATATGATACAGGAGGTCACAAATTCTTTGTCAAAGTTAGAAGTGACGAAACATCAAAAAATGGATTTTTCAAATTGGAACCCCATTTTTCGAAGCATTTTCGAAATCTTCGTCGAAAACTAACAGGAGCATACGTACAAGACTTTTTTCCCAAAATGAATATTTTTCGAGATATTCAAGAAAAATGATTTTTTCATCAATTTTCAATCTCATTCCGAATGTGTTTTTCTACTGGAAAATAATTAGCGGTGAAGTGAAATTTTTGGAAATCTCTGTTATCGAGAAAATATTTCCTATAGTTCAGACGAGTTAAGTTCTTGAATTATCATCTGTAAGGCGAAAGCAACAATTGGTTTAAAGTTCTCAATGTGAGTATTAGTGAAGTCAACGTAAAAAATTCTCAGGAATGCAGAAAAAAATAAATTGTATAGATTTTCAATGCATTTGAAAGAATAATTAACAGAACATCTAATAATTTCGTTACTGAAAATTCAAATTTTGCTACCACGACAAAAAAAAATTCTCCAGAATTCAGAATTTGCGGAAATTATCCTAAGCTTTGAAAAATAAAGAAAAACTGAACTCGTCTGAAAAATAAGAAAATGTTTTCTCGATACCAGAGATTTCCATCAATTTCACTTGACCGCTAATAATTTTCCAGTAAGCAAACACATTTGGAATTGGCATGAAAATTGGAGACAAAATCGGTTTTCCTGAATATCACGAGAAATATTCATTTTGGGATAAAAGTCTTGTATGCATGCTCCCATTATTTTTTGCAAAGATTTCGAAAATGCTTCGAAAAAACAGGGATCCAATTTGAAAAAACGATTTTTTATGTTTTGTCATTTTTAACTTTGCCAAACTCGAAGTTGTCTGTATTTCAACAGAGTTCAATTTTGAGATTTTTATTGTATTTCCTAGATATATACGAGAAGTCGTCTTCTTCCTTGAAGCTCACTTTTAGAATTTCACTTCTGAATCTTGTGTCTTTCCTAAAAATATTCGATAGAGCCATATTCGTGAATAACCCTGTATACACAAGGAATTATTGCATGTTAATCAACTTCTTTTAAGTTTTTTACATTATCTTGAAGAAATGTTCAGATGAACAAATCGATGTTGTGCTTCATTTAAGTGAAAAAGATCATATTGAAATATTAATGATGATCATGAGAACTCATGACGAAGGTAGTCATAACATAGTTCCAAACACATCAATGAAAAATGCACTAAAGAAATATGTACTGTAAGAATCTAAGTTCAGAAATTTAACATCCTTAATACTCAGGTTGTCTTGAATTTGAATGAATCTTTACAATCAAATGTCATTGCATACATTAAGATTGTTTCAAACCTACCGAATCTGAATGAACAGATTCCATATGTTTCGTCAGCATATACTTTTTCTTCACAGCAAAATCGCACAGATCGCACTTGTATTGTTTCAAATTCAAATGAACATTGTTTATGTGACCCTTCAGATAATCCTTCCTGCTGAAAGCCAAATCGCACAGATGGCACTTGTGTTTCCTCAAATTCAAATGAACGGCATTCGTGTGCGATCTAAGATAATCCTTCCGATTGAAAGCCAAATCGCACAAGGAACATTCGTACTGTTTCAGATTCAGATGAATCGATTCCACCTGCAACCTGAGACCGTTTTTATGCTTCGAGGCGTAATCGCACTGATCGCACTTATGTTTCTTCTCGTTTGAATGAAATGAATTCATGTGTTTCTTTAAATTGTATTTTCGACTCGTGGAAAAATCGCATAATTCGCACTTGTGTTCTTTCAAATTTAAATGCACTGAATCGACGTGTAGTTTGAGACTGTTTTCGTAATTGGTGACAAAGTCACACAGATGACAATGCTGAGGCCCCGCTTTGGAATGAATCGAATCCATATGCTTCTTCAAAGTCGTTTTTTGATGAGCTGCATAGTCGCATAAGTGACACTTATGTTCCCTCAAATCTAGATGAACGGAATTTATGTGGATTTTAAGAGCCGTTTCTTTATTCGAAGCGTACTCGCACCAATCGCACTTGTGTTGTTTCAAATTTAAATGAACGGCATTGATGTGTTGCTTCAGGTTTAAATGAACCGAATCTACGTGTTTTTTGATGCTTGTTTTATACTTCGAGGCGAAATCACACAAATGACACTTGTGTCTCTTTAAGGTCGAATGAACTGTCTCAGTATGTTTGTTGAGGTGCGTTTTTCTGTTCATAGCGTATCCACATTGTTGGCACTTATGTTTCTTCACATGTTTATGATAATTGTCATGATTTCCTGATAACTGAATCTCATAATGTTTCTTATTATTATCCACAAATTCTATAAGATATATCCTTTTTGATCAAATCAAAAATTAGGCTTTCTTTTTCTAATTTCAATGAACATAATATCCACATTTGCTTCGAGATTATTCTTTTTTCTGTAGAGAAAAAACGCACAAATAACAAAAGGAAAAGTATCATAAATATTTTAGACCCTCTTTAAACTTTTTAATTTTAGGTCTACACATATTCAAATCAAGCTGTTCATTATAATTTTTGTATGATTTTTTGCATAACTAAATCTCATATTGTTTCTGATTCTTATCTACAAATTCAATAAATTACTTAGGATGCGATATATATATTTTTTAAATCATTAATTTTACTTCTCTTTGCTTATTTCAATGAACACACATAGTGAAACAAAAATACAAGGAACAGATACAATGAAGAAAATAAAACCACATAATTATGCAAAATAAAAAAACTGGTACAATTAGCAATGCATGAAGATACTGTCTCTAAAGTAAAGAACGAAGTAAATATGTTTTAAACGAAGAGGTCAATATTTATAAAATTTTGCAGGTAAGTGCAATGGTACAAAATACATCTGATGTACATTTTTTTGTTGACAATATAATTTATTTTGAACTGAGGTAACTTCAACTATTTTTATTTATATGGGATTTCCTGTATAAAATTCCAACCCTTTATATGTATACAAGCATTCTAGAAACAAACCAATGAAAAAGGCACCAAAGAAATGAATATGGTAAGAATCTATAAGCTTCAGAAATTTAACATAGGTGGGTTTCACAAAACTTTGAATGTGCGATGAGACAATCTTATGTGAATTTGAATCAATATAATCAATTGTTTTGGCATTTCAACGAATCTTGGTGGCTCTGATTAATAGAGCGTTTTAAGAAACCAATCCTTAATACTGAGGTTGTCTTGAATTTGATTTTATCTTTAAGATTAAATTTCATTACATACATTAAGATTGTTTCAGACCGACCGAATCTGAATGAACAGATTCCATATGTTTCGTCAGCATATATTTTTTCTTCACAGCAAAATCGCACAGATCGCACTTGTATTGTTTCAAATTCAAATGAACATTGTTTATGTGACCCTTCAGATAATCCTTCCTGCTGAAAGCCAAATCGCACAGATGGCACTTGTGCTTCCTCAAATTCAAATGAACGGCATTCGTGTGCAATCTGAGATAATCCTTCCGATTGAAAGCCAAATCGCACAAAGAACATTCGTACTGTTTCAGATTCAGATGAATCGATTCCACATGCAACCTGAGACCGTTTTTATGTTTCGAAGCGTAGTCGCACTGATCGCACTTATGTTTCTTCTCGTTTGAATGAAACGAATTCATGTGTTTCTTTAAATTGTATTTTCGACTCGTGGAAAAATCGCATAATTCGCACTTGTGTTCTTTCAAATTTAAATGCACGGAATCGACGTGTAGTTTGAGACTGTTTTCGTAATTAGTGACAAAGTCACATAGATGACAATGCTGAGGCCCTGCTTTCGAATGAATCGAATCCATATGTTTTTTCAAAGTAGTTTTTTGATGAGCTGCATAGTCGCATAAGTGACACTTATGTTCCCTCAAATCTAAATGAACGGAATTTATGTGGATTTTAAGGGCCGTTTCTTTATTCGAAGCGTACTCGCACCAATCGCACTTGTGTTGTTTCAAATTTAAATGAACGGCATTGATGTGTTGTGTCATAATCATCTATTTTGTTCAAAAGAAATTTACTTGGTTCCATAGTTTTACCCTGACCCTGCATAAACAACCTTTCTGGAAACATACCAATGAAAAATGCACCGAAGAAATATATACTGTATGAATCTGAGGTTCGGAAATTCAACATCCTTAGTACTCAGGTTGTCTTGAATTTGAATGAATCTTTACAATCAAATTTCATCACATACATTAAGATTGTTTCAAACCTACCGAATCTGAATGAACAGATTCCATATGTTTCGTCAGCATATACTTTTTCTTCACAGCAAAATCGCACATGTATTGTTTCAAATTCAAATGAACATTGTTTATGTGACCCTTCAGATAATCCTTCCTGCTGAAAGCCAAATCGCACAGATGGCACTTGTGCTTCCTCAAATTCAAATGAACGGCATTCGTGTGCGATCTGAGATAATCCTTCCTATTGAAAGCCAAATCGCACAAGGAACATTCGTACTGTTTCAGATTCAGATGAATCGATTCCACGTGCAACCTGAGACCGTTTTTATGCTTCGAGGCGTAGTCGCACTGATCGCACTTATGTTTCTTCTCGTTTGAATGAAATGAATTCATGTGTTTCTTTAAATTGTATTTTCGACTCGTGGAAAAATCGCATAATTCGCACTTGTGTTCTTTCAAATTTAAATGCACGGAATCGACGTGAAGTTTGAGACTGTTTTCGTAATTAGTGACAAAGTCACACAGATGACAATGCTGAGGCCCCGCTTTGGAATGAATAGAATCCATATGTTTCTTCAAAGTGGTTTTTTGATGGGCTGCATAGTCGCACAAGTGACACTTATGTTCCCTCAAATCTAAATGAACGGAATTTATGTGGATTTTAAGGGCTGTTTCTTTATTCGAAACGTACTCGCACCAATCGCACTTGTGTTGTTTCAAATTTAAATTAACAGCATTGATGTGTTGTGTCATAATCATTTATTTTGTTCAAAAGATATTTACTTGGTTCCATAGTTTTATCCTGACCCTGTATAAACAACCTTTCT
This sequence comes from Hippodamia convergens, assembly GCA_038502775.1. NCBI lineage: Eukaryota > Metazoa > Arthropoda > Insecta > Coleoptera > Coccinellidae > Hippodamia > Hippodamia convergens. Next base: position 153,968 of record JAVSIQ010000133.1, on the reverse strand, counting down.
GGAAACACAGCAATGAAAAAAGCACCAAAGAAATGTAAACTGTGAGAATCTAAGATTCCGAAATTTTACATCTTCAATACTCAGGTTGTCTTGAATTTGAATGAATCTTTACGATAAAATTTCATTACATCCATTAAGATTGTTTCACACCGACTGAATCTGAATGCACAGATTCCATATGTTTCGTCAGCATATACTTTTTCTTCACAGCAAAATCGCACAGATCGCACTTGTATTGTTTCAAATTCAAATGAACATTGTTTATGTGACCCTTCAGATAATCCTTCCTGCTGAAAGCCAAATCGCACAGATGGCACTTGTGTTTCCTCAAATTCAAATGAACGGCATTCGTGTGCGATCTGAGATAATCCTTTCGATTGAAAGCCAAATCGCACAAGGAACATTCGTACTGTTTCAGATTCAGATGAATCGACTCCACATGCAACCTGAGACCGTTTTTATGCTTCGAAGCGTAGTCGCACTGATCGCACTTATGTTTCTTCTCGTTTGAATGAAACGAATTCATGTGTTTCTTTAAATTGTATTTTCGACTCGTGGAAAAATCGCATAATTCGCACTTGTGTTCTTTCAAATTTAAATGCACGGAATCGACGTGAAGTTTGAGACTGTTTTCGTAATTAGTGGCAAAGTCACATAGATGACACTTCTGAGGCCCTGCTTTGGAATGAATAGAATCCATATGTTTCTTCAAAGTGGTTTTTTGATGAGCTGCATAATCGCACAAGTGACACTTATATTCTCTCAAATCTAAATGAACGGAATTTATGTGGATTTTGAGGGCTGTTTCTTTATTCGAAGCGCACTCGCACCAATCGCACTTGTGTTGTTTGAAATTCAAATGAATGGCATTGATGTGTTGTCTCATAATCATCTATTTTGTTTAAAAGATATTTACTTGGATTCATAGTTTATTCTGACCCTGCATAAACAACCTTTCTGGAAACACACCAATGAAAAATGCACCGAAGAAATATATACTGTATGAATCTGAGGTTCGGAAATTTAACATCCTTAGTACTCAGGTTGTCTTGAATTTGAATGAATCTTTACGATAAAATTTCATTGCATACATTAAGATTGTTTCAAACCAACCGAATCTGAATGAACAGATTCCATATGTTTCGTCAGCATATACTTTTTCTTCACAGCAAAATCGCACAGATCGCACTTGTATTGTTTCAAATTCAAATGAACATTGTTTATGTGACTCTTCAGATAATCCTTCCTGCTGAAAGCCAAATCGCACAGATGGCACTTGTGCTTCCTCAAATTCAAATGAACGGCATTCGTGTGCGATCTAAGATAATCCTTCCGATTGAAAGCCAAATCGCACAAAGAACATTCGTACTGTTTTAGATTCAGATGAATCGATTCCACATGCAACCTGAGACCGTTTTTATGTTTCGAAGCGTAGTCGCACTGATCGCACTTATGTTTCTTCTCGGTTGAATGAAATGAATTCATGTGTTTCTTTAAATTGTATTTTCGACTCGTGGAAAAATCGCATAATTCGCACTTGTGTTCTTTCAAATTTAAATGCACGGAATCGACGTGTAGTTTGAGACTGTTTTCGTAATTAGTGACAAAGTCACACAGATGACAATGCTGAGGCCCCGCTTTCGAATGAATCGAATCCATATGTTTCTTCAAAGTGGTTTTTTGATGGGCTGCATAGTCGCACAAGTGACACTTATGTTCCCTCAAATCTAAATGAACGGAATTTATGTGGATTTTGAGCGTTGTTTCTTTATTCGAAACGTACTCGCACCAATCGCACTTGTGTTGTTTCAAATTTAAATTAACAGCATTGAGGTGTTGTGTCATAATCACCTATTTTGTTCAAAAGATATTTACTTGGATCCATACTTTATCCTGACCCTGTATAAACAACCTTTCTGGAAACACAGCAATGAAAAAAGCACCAAAGAAATGTAAACTGTAAGAATCTAAGATTCCGAAATTTTACATTTTCAATACTAAGGTTGTCTTGAATTTGAATGAATCTTTACGATAAAATTTCATTACATATACATTAAGATTGTTTCAAACCTACCGAATCTGAATGAACAGATTCCATATGTTTCGTCAGCATATACTTTTTCTTCACAGCAAAATCGCACAGATCGCACTTGTATTGTTTCAAATTCAAATGAACATTGTTTATGTGACCCTTCAGATAATCCTTCCTGCTGAAAGCCAAATCGCACAGATGGCACTTGTGTTTCCTCAAATTCAAATGAACGGCATTCGTGTGCGATCTGAGATAATCCTTCCGATTGAAAGCCAAATCGCACAAGGAACATTCGTACTGTTTCAGATTCAGATGAATCGATTCCACATGCAACCTGAGACCGTTTTTATGTTTCGAAGCGTAGTCGCACTGATCGCACTTATGTTTCTTCTCGTTTGAATGGAACGAATTCATGTGTTTCTTTAAATTATATTTTCGACTCGTAGAAAAATCGCATAATTCGCACTTGTGTTCTTTCAAATTTAAATGCACGGAATCGACATGTAGTTTTAGACTGTTTTCGTAATTAGTGACAAAGTCACACAGATGACAATGCTGTGGCCCCGCTTTCGAATGAATAGAATCCATATGTTTCTTCAAAGTGGTTTTTTGATGGGCTGCATAGTCGCACAAGTGACACTTATGTTCCCTCAAATCTAGATGAACGGAATTTATGTGGATTTTAAGGGCTGTTTCTTTATTCGAAGCGTACTCGCACCAATCGCACTTGTGTTGTTTCAAATTCAAATGAACGGCATTGATGTGTTGCTTCAGTTCGTATCTCTGATTCGAGGCATATTCGCACAAATGACATTTGTGTCTCTTCAAATTCGAGTGTATCGAATCAACGTGTAATTTCAGACTGTTTTTGTGATATGTAGCGTATTCGCAAAAAGAGCATTCGTGTTGCTTCAGGTTTAAATGAACAGAATCTACGTGTTTTTTTATACTCGTTTTATATTTCGAGGCGAAATCACACAAATGACACTTGTGTCTCTTTAAGGTCGAATGAACTGTCTTCGTATGATTGTTGAGGTGCGTTTTCCTATTCGTAGCGTATCCACACTGTTGACACTTATGTTTCTTCACATTTATATCGACATCACTTTTTTCAGGGATATCTTCACGAATTTCTTCCTTCGCAACAGATTCAAGACCTTCCTCTTCTTTTAAGGACGGCATTTCTTGTTCCATTTTAACAACCAAGGCATCTCTGTCGAGGACTTGATGTTCGTCGGTGAATTGTTCGCAAATGTCGACATCTTCAATTTTGATCTTGTCAGCTTCCCAGTTTTGCGTGATTGAATGTTCATCGGTTGAAACTTGATGACTGAAACAAAAAGTATGAATAGCACAAATTTCCGAGGGGTCCCATTGGTAATTGCCAATACTTCATGAAGATTTGTCCTAAAATTTAAAATCTAACATTTTCAAATCATCACATCTTAAAAGAACAAATATGAGACGAGCAACATTCAACTCATAGAGGGCAGGTTCTTTTCTAGTTAATTTCACTAGATGTATGATGATCTGACTTTGAAAGTACAATATGGTAGAATACAAATGAATAAATCATGAGACTTACGAGTCCTCGGAAGAAAGTGTTGGTTTTTCCTCGACTGCAAGGAAATCCATGCTACTTGATAAAGAAACGAGATCACGAACTCGAAGAATTATTTGATTATAAACAGAATTGTTAAAATCCAAACGAAAACAGAAAATGCAGTGATGACAGGACTAAAATGACATGACAATGACTTTACTAATGTTTTCTGTGGGTGAGCACAGAGATAACTGTCAAGGATTGGCGATTCCAACTAACGTTGAGGGCGCTGCGAGTTGAAAACTTGTTTTCTAGGTTCGTTATTTCGCCACCAGCCTGGGTGGCGCTAGGCGATTTGTTTTAAAATTTTCGAATGACAACTGGATATTTGAATAATTTGTGAAGTTAATGACTAGATTTTTATTTATTGGAGTGATTTAAACACTTTTTGAGGTGGTGGTGTGTGTTTATGGACATTGAGTGAAGTGAATTGAGGTGGACCAATTCGTTTTTGCCATGAATGATGCACAGATTTTCAAATTACTTGCAATAACAATTATTGCGACCAAATGAATATGTATCACACAATATTGGGTTTATTCAAAGGAGGTAGAACAAAAAAAAAAAACAAAATATTGGTATTTTATTAACTTTATTCTTTCTTCTCTCCACAATTCGACAATACAATAGGCTACGTTCTCGATGCCTGCTTCCCAAAATTATCGAGTAACAATGTATTTGTGTGCTTTTTTTGCATAATTCGTCATTAAATGCCACTACTTCTAAGTGGTATTCAATTAAAGCAGAATTATTCATACTACGCATAGGTTCAACTAGGAATGAGTCTTTTGAATTTGGAATCCTGAGACTTCATTGTTTATAATAATCATTTTTGAAGGTGTTCTCTTCAATGAAAGTTTCCCACGAAATACGATTGAGAGAATTTTATTTTATTATTTTGATCATTTATTGCATGCTATTTGTGAAAATGAATAAAAGATTCTGAAATTCTTTATAGTCTTTATTTGCGTTTAAGCAACAGGGAAATTGTACAAACTTTTTATCACACAATATGTAGATAACAATCAAATATGAATAGAATATTCATTAACATCAGAAAATTTGATATTCTACTCACATATACCTATAAATATAATAGAAGATAGAAATATCGATACCAGAAACTGGGGAACAATGTAATTGCAAAGCCAAAGTGAACTAAGACAAAATGCTGACAAATATAGACAAAATAAGTACTAATTCCTTACTAGTCAGCGTAAGTTGTCTTTTATTTAGGTATATCTCCGAAATTACCTAACAAAATCATGTAGCATTCTAAAATTTAGAATTCTTGTCAATGCGTTCAACTGCTTCCCATTTTGATGCTTTTGCAAAATTCCACATTAGTTCACCACTGTTTACTTGAATTTACTTATTCTTCAATTATTCCTCTGAATTTTCATTTACAACAAATTGTAGGTTCGTCAGTGCATCAACAACAGACCGTTCATCTTTCATTAAATCATACATTTCCATTGTTTTTTGTTGTTCAATTTCCTCATTACCTCCGAAATCATAAGAATAACTTTTGTTTAGGAATTAAATGTTTTTCCTTAAAAGAATTTTGTCTTTTCATCCTCAATTTGCGTTGAGCCATAGTAAGCCTATTAATTTTTTTTTCTCTTGAATCTTTGGTAAATTTTAGGAAGAAACAGCAGTTACCTTCAGCATTGTCTAAAGAATCAGATATTATACAATGCCTTCAGTTAGGGAGCCTTCATATCATATGCTGTAATGTTTACCTGGAAAGATGAAAGAATCATTAAAAATATTTTAAAAAATCATTTACCTGTAGCATGATAATCAGAATGAAGCAAACAAACTACCTTATTAAACATAACATGTTCCTCCTTTGCGTAATTTCTGCAAAAAAACGTTTTTATCAGTCCTCCACTAATATAACCTTCCTTTGTAAATTGATGAAAATGTATATTCCTATTGCTGTCCTTCCTTGGGGAGCAATTAAGAACACAAAAATTAGTGTTATACACCCTTGGTAATATTACTTTACCACTCATTTCAATAATTTTTCCTATTCACATAGTCCAAAGATAGCTCTCAACCTAAAACTTGAAAAACTCTCAAATATCACTTGAACTGAATGTCACTGATATAAATACCTTTACCATTATTTTCCAACGGCAATTCTGCGATTCAGGAAAAAAAATTTTCATTTCTCCAACCTCATGATAAAAGATCTCTGAGCCTGGGAATTGAAAATGGTATTCATTTCGATGATTACTATTTTGAATTCATCTATGTTTCAAGAATGTGAGATTTAGTTATGTATCTTGATTTCAAAATGCGTAGACCTAAAATTAAACAGTTTAAGAGCGTCTGGAATATTTATAATAATAATAATAATAATAGGCCTTTATTGAATATTTCAGAAAAAAGATATTACAAAATCATCACTAACAACACTCACAGGGCGGAGTTCAGATGGGTGTGAGCCCTCTGTTCTTCCACTCAAACCCTAATGAATTTTCTTGTTTTTTTTGGGTATTTTCTTTGAAGAGAAAAGATAAATAATCTAGAAACAAATGTGGATATTGTGTTTAATGAAATCAGCAAAAGAAAGGCACAAATAAGGAAACATTCAAACAATCAAATCCGACGAACAACTGAAAATACCATGGACAAAGAAGGAAGAAAGAAAAAGTCCAAAGGATTCAAATCGGGAGGTATAGCAGGCCATGGCACGTGTGTGCTCATTGAAATTAACAGAAGAAAGGTCAAATTTCTGAAAAAAATATATCTCATCTTGAAGTACACTCATGGAATTTGTAGATAAGGATCAAAAGCAGTGTGAGATTTAGTTATGCAAAAAATCATGAAAATTATAATGAACATCTTGATTAGAAAATGCCTAGATCTGAACTTAAACAGTTTAAGAGTGTCTGAAACATTTATAATAAATTTCCTTGTCATTTGTGCGTATTTTCTTTGAAGTGAAAGATAAATAATATCGAAAAGAAATGTGGATATGGTAATTATTCAAATTAGCAAAAGAAATGCCTTATTTCTGAAGCACAAAAGAAACATTCAAACAATCAAATCCGACGAAAAAATGAAAATACCATGGACAAAGAAGGAAAAAGTCCATCTTTCTCTCCATCTTTTGGAAAATATTTCACTTATTCCTAATTCCATTGAAATTATTTTTAAGCGTGCCGGAATTTTCATTCAAAATGTTTGAAAGTTGCTCTTGAACTTGTGGAGGACATAAAGATCTAGGACGTCCAGAACTCTTCATTCAATTGGCGAATCCAACTACCGTTGAGGGCGCTGTAAATACTTGTTTTCTAGGTTCGAAACTTAACCACCAGTCTGAGTGGCGCTAGGGGTTTTTTCGTAAATTTTTGAATGACAACAGGATATTTATATCATTTTGTGAAATAAATGAATAGATTTTCATTTTAAGAGTGATTTAAAGGCTTTTTAAGATGGTAGTGTGTGTGAATGCATTTCTGATTGTACATTAAGTGTGGCGAACTCAGAAGAACAACTCGTTTTCACCACGAATGATGAAAAAATTGTATGCGAAGATATTTAAATTACTTGTAGGAACAATTATTTTGGTCAAATGAATATGTTTTACACTTGTTGGGATTACTCAAATGACGTAGAATAATATATTTGAAAGTATTTCCTAGATCCATGAGATTCTGCAGAATTCGTAAATGAATGGTACTACCTCGAAGTGATATCAAATTGATGCAGAATCATTCGTGCTGCATACAAGTTCAGATGAATCCCTTGAATTTGGAAACATACGACTTCATTGTTTATTAAAGTTTTCCCAAATCATTTTTGAAAGTGGGTGCTCCCTTTCATGAAGATAACGAACAAAATTTGGTTGAGAACATTTCATTTAATCATTTCTTCAATCATATGCTGCAAAATGAATAAACGATTCTGAAATTTTTTCCAGTCTTTATTTGTGTTTTGTTTGTAATTTTAAAATGTAAATTGTATATATCTTTCATCACACAAAATTAAGATAACAATCAATTATAGATAAAATATTTGTTTATAATGGAAAATTTGCCAGAGATGACACCAAAAAGTCAGAAGAGATGTACATACATCTCTTCTGACTTGGCAATCACATGATTGCCAAGTCAAAGTGAAATGACTAAAACAAAATGCTGACATAAACATAGAACAAACCTTTGAAAATTTATAATTGTTTGAAAACTCAGGGTCGGTTACACAAAACTTCGATTGCACCGTTAAATTAATTGGAGCCAACGCAATTCGTTGAAATTTCAAAACGAGTGATTCGATTGGTTCGAATTTACATAAGGTTTTTAAATCGTACAATTAAAGCTTTGTGAAACCCGCCCATAATCTTTCAAACCCAGTGTTTGCAAATTCAGTCAAGGAGTTCAATTGTTTCTTATTTTAAATGGCGTTAACAAAATTTCACATCAAATCACTAGTGTTCACTTGTTCCATTGTCTTCAGATACTTCCTCTGCATTTTCAAATCTCACAGATTGCATTTTGAATAGCACATGCACAGCAGATTGTTCCTCTTTACTCAAAGCAGACAATATTGCAGCATTTTTTTCTTTGATTTACACACCACTTTCAAAATCATGGAAATGAGTACATTGAGTTGTTGATTGAGAAATTATATGTTTATCCCTAAGAGTATCATTCCTGGATTCTCTCCTCAATTTATGTTGGGCCATACAAGCCCTATTCATTTCTTCTGGATATTAACTACGTCGCAAGTTTCGAGAAGTCACAGCAGTAGCTTCAAGTTCAGGAGCTTTCATTTGCTGAAATTTTGAAGCTGAAAAGATATATAAATAAATATTATGAATTATTCACAAAATTTTTTACAACAGACCTATGACAAGATTATCAATCCTAAAATGATGAGAGAAAACAATCATTTTTCCCATCTTCAATCTTCTCACCCAAGCTTCTCTTCTTTCAATATATCAAGGGCATTATAATTCATTCACTCATGATGAAAATATTATTCCACTAGCCAATATTATTCAAATGAATCTTTTTATTTCTGCTCAGCTTCAATATAGCTCCTAACCTGAAATTTAACACATGAATTTGAGAATAATCTTATATATGTTAATTTATAATTCTCGTATAAATACCTTTCGATAGTTTCTCAGCATCAATTCTACTATTCAGAAAACCTAATAATTACACCAATCTTCGTATATTAAACGAAAATATCACTAATTTATATTAAAAACCATGTATTTTGAACGGGATTACTGCGAAGTATACTTGTTTTCTTAGGGCGATATTTCGCCGCTAGAGGGAGTTTAGATTTTTGGATTCGCCAATAAGCGTATGTTTAGTCCGGTAGTGAAAATAAAAAAAGAACAAAATTTGACTTTGTGGTTATAACCTAAAGTAAATTGACACAAGATCCATTCTATGGTCCAAATTCGTACCATCTTGAATTTTGCTATTTAATTTATTAATTTAATGAGTCTCTTCCTATTTGAATGTTATTCACTTCGAATAAATAATCCCAGATATTGCCTTTGTAAAAAAATATGAATTTTATTGCAGTGGAGCAGGGTTTCTTTAAGTCAGAACCAACAATTCCTTTAGAGGAGTCGTAAGTGTTTTAATCTACATTTTTGATTTGTAGTATGTTGTAATTTCATTTGTCGTCTCAACAATTAATCTATTTCAGTTTCCAAAATCCTGAAAATGAAGACAGCAAGGTCAAGATTGACATTGACATCATTGAACAATTTTCCGAAGGTAATCAAATTTACGATAGAGAGGAATTCGTGTCGAAAATCGAAACAAGCCAGTTCGACTACGTGAACAAAGAAGCTACCAAAGATTTGGAAGATTGTGAATATGCAACAAAACAAGATGGTCCACTCAAACAAGACGATAATTCGAAAAAACATAAGTGCCACTTGTGTGATTTTTCCACGAGAAAGAAAATCAACCTAAAGATGCATATCGAAGCTGTCCACTTGAATCTGAAGAAACACGAATGCGGTTTTTGTGATTTCGTTACGAACCACAAGGCTTACCTGAAAACGCACGTAGATAGCGTCCATTTAAATTCGAAAAGACACAAGTGTCATCTGTGCGATTTCAGTACGAATCAAAAACATCACCTGAAAATACACATAGATACTGTTCATTTGAATTTGAAGAGATTCAAGTGTCACTTGTGCGACTTTGTCGCTAATTTCAAGTTTCTTCTCGGGAAACACGTGGATTCTGTTCATTTAAACTTGAAGGAATTCAAGTGCCATTTGTGCGACTATGAAACGCACCAAAAGGTCAACCTCAAGTGGCATGTTGAAACCGTTCATCTGAACTTGAAGCGACACAAGTGCCATCTGTGTGATTTTTCTTCAAACCATAAGTCTCATTTCAAATCTCACATGGATTCTGTTCATTTAAATTTGAAGGAACACAAGTGCCATCTGTGCGATTTCGCTACTAATCGGAAGGTTAACTTGAAAAACCATGTGGAGGGTGTTCATTTGAATTTGAGGAAACACAAGTGTCCTTCTTGTGATTTTAGTACGAATTATAGGAGGGCTTTAAAGTTTCACATGGATTCGGTTCATTTGGATCGGAAAAAACATAAATGTGAGTCGTGTGGGTTTGCTTCGAATTATGCGAGTGTTCTGAAGAATCATGTGAAGTCAGTTCATTCGAATTTGGAGTGATTTAACACTTAACTCAATATCTTACCTCTCAGATGTGAGTGTAAATGCATAGAAAAAAATTAAATTTGGATGTTGAATTACTCTAACTTCGAAGTGAGCCTTGAATTTTATTTCTGTTGCTGTTTTATATGCAGACTTTTCACATTTGAAATTCGGTATGCCTAGAAATATTCCATGAAAAAGCCTATATATAAAATCTACAGATAAAGATCGATAATAATATAAAGCCAACTGAGATGTTACATATGTATAAATATGCGAATCACCGTTTCAGGACTGAAATTCCATTGTATTTCCGCTTCATTTCCCTTGTTCCTATTTATACTTACTCTGAGAGTATGCAGAAACATAAGTGACAATGTAATGAGTATGTCAAAGATGTTTAAAAACTTGTAATGCAATATTCTGAATAAAAATGTTCTGGTTTCAAAAGTGTGTTTTTGTACAACTGCCATTAAAAGTGACACTTTTAATGACAGCAAACAATGTTAAAATTGATTGTTTACATGAGAGCGTGTTAAAAATATTTTTAGCACTACATTTTCTTATGATGAAATCAGATGAGAAAAAATTCAGCAATTGCAAATTTTTATCATCAATATTTAACAATCATTACTCATGAACATTAATATTAATCGTAAAACTAGAACAATTACTAACATTAATGCCCTGTGACGTAAGGGAGCTTCGCAACACATTATTAGAATCCTCAGCATCATCAGTACTTGTAGAAACCGGAAGTACAACATTGGATGATGATGATCCAAAATCTGTTGAGGTTGGAGAATTTTTTCAGCAATGACATTTCTATATGCAATGGATTGTTTTTTTATATCGTAATATTTGCTCCTGACTCTGCTAGCAATGAAGCGGAGGATCTTCGAAAACAGTGTCCTGTATAATGCTTTGGTTCTGGCAGTTTGAGGAATTCGGCAACAATAGATGGAATTTTCTCAAATGTATTAATACCAACTGGATTGGCAGTGCATTTATTATTCATGTATTTCAGGAAAAAACGACGATGTTTGATAACAGAAGGGCGCAGTGCAAAGTACTTATGAAAATAGTTTACATACTTCCTAATAATACTGAAAGAACGACTGTCTTTCGTTTTTGTATTTGGAAGTTGTATAACCAATGATTTATTTGTTATTTCGATGTCTTCCACTGATAAATTACACAATTCTTCACTCCGACAGACTCCGAATAATACGAACATTGTTGCAACCTTAACCATCAAGTATTTCTCATCTGGTGCCTCCTTTATAAACTTTTCAACTTGTTCACGAGTGAGAATTTTCCAATTTTCTGGGACGATATCCTTCACTCACTGGTCCACTCAAACAAGATTATAATTCGAAAAAACATAAGTGTCATTTGTGCGATTTCGGTGCGAATCAAAAAAATCACCTGAAAACACACATAGATACTGTTCATTTAAATTTGAAGAGATTTAAGTGTCACTTGTGCGACTTTGTCGCTAATTTTAAGTTTCTCTTGGGGAAACACGTGGATTCTGTTCATTTAAACTTGAAGGAATTCAAGTGCCATTTGTGCGACTATGAAACGCACCAAAAGGTCAACCTTAAGTGGCATGTTGAAACCGTTCATTTGAACTTAAAGCAACACAAGTGCCATTTGTGCGATTTTTCCTCGAACCACAAATCTCATTTCAAATCTCACATGGATTCCGTTCATTCAAATTTGAAGGAACACAAGTGCCATCTGTGCGATTTCGCTACTAATCGGAAGGTTAACTTGAAAAACCATGTGGAGGGTGTTCATTTGAACTTGAGGAAACACAAGTGTCCTTCTTGCGATTTTAATACGAATTATAGGAGGGCTTTGAAGTTTCACTCGGATTCGGTTCATTTGGATAGGAAAAAACATAGATGTGAGTCGTGTGGGTTTGCTTCGAATTATGCGAGTGTTCTCAAGAATCATGTGAAGTCTGTTCATTCGAATTTGGAGTGATTCAACACTTAACTCAATATTTTACCCCTCAGATGTGAGTGTAAATGCATAGAAAAAAATTAAATTTGGATGTTGAATTACTGTAACATCGAAGTGAACCTTGAATTTCATTTATGTTGCTGTTTCATATGCAGACTTTTCACATTTGAAATTCGATATGCCTAGAAATATTCCATGAAAAAGCCTATATATAAAATCTACAGATAAAGATCGATAATAATATAAAGCCAAGTAAGATCCTAGAGGCCCTGTATAAATATGGGAATCACCGTTTCAGGCCTGAAATTCCATTTTATTTCCGCTTCATTTCCCTTGTTCTTATTTATACTTACTCTGCGAGTATGCAGAAACATAAGTGACAATGTAATGGAGTATGTCAAAGTTGTTTAAAAACTTGTAATGCAATATTCTGAATAAAAATGTTCTGGTTTCAAAAGTGTGTTTTTTGTACAACTGCCATTAAAAGTGACTCTTTTAATGACAGCAAACAATGTTAAAATTGATTGTTTACATGAAAGCGTGTTAAAAATATTTTTAGCACTACATGGATTGTATTTTTATATCGTAATATTTGCTCCTGACTCTGCTAGCAATGAAGCGGAGGATCTTCAAAAACAGTGTCCTGTATATTGCTTTGGTTCTGGCAGTTTGAGGAATTCGGCAACAATAGATGGAATTTTCTCAAATGTATTAATACCAACTGGATTGGCAGTGCATTTATTATTCATGTATTTCAGGAAAAAAACGACGATGTTTGATAACAAAAGGGCGCAGTGCAAAGTACTTATGAAAATAGTTTACATACTTCCCAATAATACCGAAAGAACGACTGACTTTCGTTTTTGTATTTGGAGGTTGTATAACCAATGATTTATTTGTTATTTCGATGTCTTCCACTGATAAATTACACAATTCTTCACTCCGACAGACTCCGAATAATACGAAAATAGTTGCAACCTTAACCATCAAGTATTTCTCATCTGGTGCCTCCTTTATAAACTTTTCAACTTGTTCACGAATGAGAATTTTCCAATTTTCTGGGATGATATCCTTCACTCACTGGTCCACTCATACAAGATGATAATTCGAAAAGACATAAGTGTCATTTGTGCGATTTCGGTGCGAATCAAAAAAATCACCTGAAAATACACATAGATACTGTTCATTTGAATTTGAAGAGATTCAAGTGTCACTTGTGCGACTTTGTCGCTAATTTTAAGTTTCTCTTGGGGAAACACGTGGATTCTGTTCATTTAAACTTGAAGGACTTCAAGTGCCATTTGTGTGACTATGAAACTCACCAAAAAGTCAACCTTAAGTGGCATGTTGAAACCGTTCATCTGAACTTAAAGCAACACAAGTGCCATCTGTGTGATTTTTCCTCGAACCATAAGTTTCATTTCAAATCTCACATAGATTCCGTTCATTTAAATTTGAAGGAACACAAGTGTCATCTGTGCGATTTCGCTACTAATCGGAAGGTTAACTTGAAAAACCATGTGGAAGGCGTTCATTTGAACTTGAGGAAACACAAGTGTCCTTCGTGCGATTTTAGTACGAATTATAGGAGAGCTTTAAAGTTTCACATGGATTCGATTCATTTGGATCGGAAGAAACATAGATGTGAGTCGTGTGGGTTTGCTTCGAATTATGCGAGTGTTCTGAAGAATCATGTGAAGTCTGTTCATTCGAATTTGAAGTGAGTAAGTGTAAAGTTTTAACACTTAACTCAATATCTTACCTCTCAGATGTGAGTGTATTATTAAATGCATAGAAAAAAATAAATTTGGATGTTGAATGACTGTTGTTTCATGTTGCTGTTTCATATGCAGACTTTTCACATTTGAAATTCGGTATGCATAGAAATATTTCATGAAAAAGCCTATATATAAAAATCTACAGATAAAGATCGATAATAATCTAAAGCCAACTGGGAAGTTACAATCATTCCTAGAGACCCTGTATAATTTTGGGTATCACCGTTTCAGGACTGAAATTCCATTTTATTTCCGCTTCAATTCCCTTGTTCTTATTTATAATTACTCTGCAAGTGTGCAGAAACATGAGTGACAATGTAATGAGTATGTCAAAGATGTTCAAAAATTTGTAATGCAATATTCTAAACAAAAATTTTCTGGTTTCATGAGTCTGTTTTTGTACAACTGCCATTAAAAGTGACACTTTTAATGACAGCAAACAATGTTAAAATTGATTGTTTACGTGAAAGCGTGTTAAAAATATTTTTAATATTAGTGTTCAAAATATTTTTAGCACTCCATTTTCTAATGATGAAATAAGATGAGAAAAATTCAGCAATTGCAAATTTTCATCATCAATATTTAACAATCATTACATATGAACATTAATATTAATCGTAAAACTAGAACATTTACTAACATTAATGCCTTGTGACGTTAGGGAGCTTCGCAACACATTATTAGAATCATCAGTACTTGTAGCAACCGGAAGTACAATATTGGATGATGATGATCCAAAATCTGTTGAGGTTGGAAGAATTTTTTCAGCAATGACATTTCTTTATGCAATGGAATAATCAATATTGCCCTCGGCTACCGTCGTAGACTTCCATTCACCATATTTTTTCATATCCGTAATATTTGCTCCTGATTCTGCTAGCAATGAAGCAGAGGATCTTCGAAAACAGTGTCCTGTATATTGCTTTGGTTCTGGCAGTTTGAGGAATTCGGCAACAATAGATGGAATTTTCCCAACTGTATTAATACTAACTGGATTGCCAGTGCATTCCTTATTCATGTATTTCAGGAAAAAACGACGATGTTTGATGACAGAAGGGCGCAGTGCAAAGTACTTATGAAAATAGTCTAAATACTTCCCAATAATACTGAAAGAACGACTGACTTTCGTACTTGTATTTGGAACTTGTATAACCAATGATTTATTTGTTATTTCGATGTCTTCCACTGATTATTACATAATTCTTCACGCCGACAGGCTCCAAATAATCCGAAAATAGTTGCAACCTTAACCATCAGTATTTCTCATTTGGTGCCTCCTTTATGAACTGTTCAACTTGTTCACAAGTGAGAATTTTCGATTTTTTGAGACGATATCCTTCATTTTTCCGTTTTATATATTATGCTATTACCTTAAAGTATTTACTAACATCCACACCATTTTTAAAAAAAGGCGCTTGACTGTATCATTGAAAATTTGTTCCACGAAGTTGATGAACTCCATATTTTTTATTTTTCTTCTAGTTTGTCAGGAAAAGAGTTTCACTGAAGTTCCCTTCTACATTTTTCAATTTACACCGGGCCAGGAAATATTTATATGCAATATCGTACTGCTGAACAGATTTTCTAGGTAGCAGTTCCATATTTGCTCTTCTTGCAGACTCTTCAATATCCAGAGGAACAACCAAATCGTCACTTTTATTAATAATTGGACACTCGACAAACATATTAAGCAGTTAAAAACCGAAACAAAAATTGCACAGAAACGAAATTCAAATGACAGCGTCTTTTCTCATTTGTTAGTAATCATAACGTTGGCAACGTTTGCCATTCACAACAACCTTTTGATTATTTGAATATTAAAATGCATTTTGAAGTTAATTGTCATTGCAAATTCGCCCATTTCTTCATCAAAATAGGGCAATTGTACAAAAAACATTGTATGGTATTTGTGTTAAAAGTGATTTTATTTTGTTCGTGAAATTCTTCAATTCGCTCCACTCATTTCACAAACTTTTTCACTCACAAAATAAAACGTCACTTTTAACACTCGTATCATAAATAACTATTTATTTCATTGCTACAATTACTGTGATACAATAATGAGAAATATTATATCTTTTGATTACGTAATTTATGTAGAATTAGCTTTACAACCTTGATAGTATTCCAATAAAGGAATAGTATGATTCGAATTCACTGAAAATTTGCATATTTCTTTCTTCTAAAGTTTTACGTTCTGTTCAAAATCGGGGTTGTTCTGATTTTGTAAAATAACTGTGAAAGACTGTATCCAGATAATTGAGTTCTAGATGGTAGTGTAAAAACATTCATTGACATCATTCACAATCATAAAATGAATAAGTCACCACCCGCATGAAGTTAATACAGTAAAAAATACAAATATTTAAGTCATCTATATAAACTCAGAGTGAATTATTCAACTAGAACCAAAGGTAATCTAGAGATGTTCAGAATGAGAGGTCAGACTCAGACTTTGAGATAGTTCCATTAATTCTAAATTAAACACAACGTTTACAGCGATGATACAATCGAAATTGTTTGCGAGAGCCTCTTTATTCCATCAGAAAAACAAAAGGTTGAAAGATGAATCATTGGATTAGGCTGAGTTGTAATAAAGTAAGATAACGCCTTAGAGGAAATACATGCATTGAAAACTTTGTAGTCTAAGTCTGTTCTTCATTGAGATTATTACAATGTGAGAATATCATGATCAAGAAATCAATATCTATTATTTATAACGATGGTCTATAAGAGAGTGCAAAATTAATAAGTTGAAACGAAATTTACAGTGACAAACTGCTTTTAGTAAGCAGGGTTAGTGTTCATCAGAAAAATAGAGGCTTCAATTGACAATTATGAGGATTTTAACATGAGAGTACTATGTATGAATTAAAATCACCAACCTATTGGTTGCGAGAAAGCAAAAGGCTTGAGATCTTACTTGCTGAGTGCTTCAGATGAATGAAATTGAGAATTTCTTATGTATAACGAGGTGATCACACCAGTTTAACCAATATTAAAGGAGACCGCTCAAGGTGAAGCAGGGACTGAGACTATCAATCATGTTCAATGTTTGAGCTACTTGATCGTTCAAATACTTCAGAGAAGTTCACTTGGTTTAATTGAGAGAGAAACTGATTCCATGATTCACCTTTGCGTTTGAGGATTTTCATTCATCTGAAACTCGAGAACAATAATTAGCAAGTGTTATGACAAGTGAATAGTTGAGAAATGAGATGAAATGATTAGGAGAAAGAGATGACCATGAGAATATAATGAATCAGTATTTATTACCAAAGAGAATGTTCATTCTTGGAGCAAGTAATCACTTCCATGTGAGGAGTCTAGAGATATCTGAAAAATCTATGAGAACTGCAAAAATATAACAAAATATATATCTTAGAGGATTCAAATACCTTAGTTTAGCGCGATAGAGATTTTATTTCGATTTTCATGATCTGGAACGTGGACAAATTTTCATACTTTATGAAAAGCTTGAAAATAACATGGAAAATGCAACAATTAATAATTCTGAGAATTCACGTACCTTTTTGAGAATTACTTACTCCAAGAAATGAACAAGATGAGCAGTTATTAAGCGAGGTGAGTTTTTGGAATTCTGATTTTAAGATTAGCACAAATAGGAGGTCTATTCACAGGCAGAGCTGGATTACAAAAGAGGACGATTATTTGATTCAATTAATGAACGTGAATTAATCTGTCAGCTGATTAATAAATTAATACATATATAGAGGTAGGTTAATTTAACGATAGCAGTCAATCAGCTGACCATAGAGCTATACTTGCTGGAGTGGACTTAGCGCTGCGACGTAACCACAGGCGTAGATGCAGATGAGATCAGAGGGGTCCAACGTTCAATTTTCAACACGTTCCTTATGGAATAGAATTTTATTTAATTTCTGCAAATATTGTGATACAATAATGAGAAATATGTTGATATTAAATCTTCGGATCACATAATTGATGTAAAATTAGCTTTACAAGTATTCGAATGAAGGAATAATATGATTCCATGTTCACTAATAATTTGCATATTTCTTCAAAATTATCACATCTTTTATGAAAAAGAATGCTATTCAATTGCCAAAATAATGATAATGAGGGATAAGTCAACATTATATCTTCAGGTTCCCTTAATTATGTAGAATTAGCTTTAGAACCTTGATAGTAATCCAATGGAGAAATATTATGACCCATATTCACTAAAAATTTGCGTATTTCTTTCTTCGAAATTTATTACATTCTTCATGGGAGAGAATTTGATTTCATTTCTACAATAATTATTGTGATACAATAATGAGGAATATGTGAATATTTAATCTTCAGATTACATTAATTATGTAGAATTAACTCTAGAACCTTGATAGTATTATAAAAGAGGGATAGTATGATTCCATATTCACTAAGAAGTTGTATATTTCTTTCTTCAAATTTTTCACATCCTTTATGGAATAGAATTCCATTCAATTTCTGCAATATTTGTGATGCAATAATAAGGAATCTTCAGATTACTTTAAATAAGTAGAATCAACATAAGAACCTTGAAAGTAATCCAATAGAGGAATAGTATAATTACATATTCACTAAAAATTTGCATATTTATTTCTTAAAAATTATTACATCTGTTATGGAATAGAATTCTATTTAAATTCTACAATAATTGTGATGCAATAATGAGGAATAAGTCAACATAATTATTCTTGAATTACATTGATCAAAGATTATAGGGTATACTTTATAATCTTTGACATTAATTATGTAGAATTAGCTGTAGAACCTTGATAGTAATTCAATAGAGGAATAGATTGATTCCATATTCACTAAAAATTTGCATATTTCTTTCTTCAAGATTTTTACATCTTTTATGGAATATAATTTCATTTCTACAAGTATTGTAATGCAATAATTAATATTATATCTTTAGATAATATAATTTATGTAAAATGAGATGGATAGATTGAAATATTTTATCATGGAGGTACCTCCATGTATTTTATGGGGGTTTCTGAAATTTTTTAGGGATTTCTCTTCCAGTATTTATTTTTTTATATGTGTATGAGATGAAAATTGATTTATTGACAAGGTCTACAGCAGATATTGTTTTATGGAAAACCTATCTATCTAATAAATTTTGTTTCTCTTTCCTCTCAAATCTGAACAACTTCTGTTTTGAAGCAAGGAGACTTAGAATTTGGATGTACCAAATCTACATGCAACTTGAGAGAATCTTTCCTTTTGTAAGCCTTATTGCAATATTGGCATTCGTGTTGTCTCAACTTCGAATGTTTCGAATCAATATGTCGTTGAAGACTAATTTTCTCGTACGAGCTGTAATCACAAGAATCACACTTGTGTTTCTTCAAGTTCAAATGGACAATTTCTACGTGTTTTTTCAGATCGGATTTCGTACTAGAAGCATGCTCGCACAAATGGCAAACATGCTGCTTCTGTTTCAAATGAGCTACGTCAATATGCAACGAAAGACTTTGCTTACGATACGAAGCAAACTCACACAAGTTACATTTAAAAATGCGTCAATTTCAAATGGACCGCATCTATGTGTTGTTTGAGGTAAGATTTGTTATTGCAAGCGTAGTCGCATAGATGGCACTGGTATTGTTTCAATTTTAAATGAACTGAATCTATATGTTTCTTTAGATCACATTTTTTACTGAAAAGCAGCTCGCACAAATGGCACTTGTGCTTTTTGAAATGGACCACATTTATGTGCGTTCTCACGTGATCTTTCCTATTGGAGGCATAGTCGCAATATTGACACTTATGTTGCCTCAAATTCAAATGAACTTGATCGATGTGAGGTTTGAGATTTTTTTTCCGATTCGAAGAGAAATCACATAAATGACACTTGTGTTCTTTCAGATTCGAATGTACAGCATCGATGTGGAATTTGACTTGCGATTTTTGAAATGCAGAGTAATTGCACGAATTACACTTATGTCTCTTCAATTTTAAATGAACCATTGTGATGCAATAATGACGAATAAGTCAACAAAATATCTTCAGATTACATTAATATGTAGAATCAACATTAGAACCTTGATATAGTAATCCAATAGAGGAATAGTATGATTCCATATTCACTAAAAATTTGCATATTTCTTTTTTCAAAATTTTCACATCGTTTATGGAGTAGAGCTCTATTTAATTTCTACAATAATTGTGATGCAATAATGAGGAATAAGTCAATATATCTTCAGATTACATTAATATGTTGAATCAACTTTAGAACCTTGATAGTATTTAAATAGGGGGATAGTATAATTCCAAATTAACTAAAAATTTGCATATTTATTTCTTAAAAATTATTACATCTTTTATGGAATAGAATTCTATTTGAATTCTACAATAATTGTGATACACTAATGAGGAATAAGTCAACATCATTATCTTTGAATTATATTAATTATGAAGAATTAGCTGTTACCTTGATAGTAATCCAATAGAGGAATAGTATGATTCCATATTCACTAAAAATTTGCATATTTCTTTCTTCAAGATTCTTACATCCTTTATGGAATATAATTTCATTTCTACAAGTATTGTGATGCAATAATTTATATTATATCTTTGGATTATATAATTTATGTAGAGTGAGATAGATTGAAATATTTCATGGGGGTTTCTGAAATTTTTTAGGGATTCCTCTTCCAGTATTTTTTTCATATGTGTATGAGATGAAAATTGATTTATTGACAAGGTCTACAGCAGATAATGTTTCATGGAAAAACCTATATATCTAATCAATTTTGTTTCTCTTTTTCGTCTTAAATTTGAACGACTTCTGTTTTGAATCAAGGAGACTTAGAATTTGGATGTACCAAATCTACATGCAACTTGAGAGAATCTTTCCTTTTGTAAGCCTTATTGCAATATTGGCATTCGTGTTGTCTCAACTTCGAATGTTTCGAATCAACATGTCGTTGAAGACTAATTTTCTCGTACGAGCTGTAATCACAAGAATTACACTTGTGTTTCTTCAAGTTCAAATGGACAATTTCTACGTGTTTCTTCAGATCGGATTTCGTACTAGAAGCATGCTCGCACAAATGGCAAACATGCTGCTTCCTTTTCAAATGAGCTACATCAATATGCAACTCTAGACTTTGTTTACGATATGAAGCAAACTCACACAAGTCACATTTAAAATGCGTCAATTTCAAATGGACCGCATCTATGTGTTGTTTGAGGTAAGATTTGTTATTGCAAGCGTAGTCGCATAGATGGCACTGGTGTCGTTTCAATTTTAAATGAACTGAATCTATATGTTTTTTTAGATCACATTTTTTACTGAAAAGCAGCTCGCACAAATGGCACTTATATTTTTTGAAATGGACCACATTTATGTGCGTTCTCACGTGATCTTTCCTATTGGAGGCATAGTCGCAATATTGACACTTATGTTGCCTCAAATTCAAATGAACTTGATCGATGTGAGGTTTGAGATTTTTTTTCCGATTCGAAGAGAAATCACATAAATGACACTTGTGTTCTTTCAGATTCGAATGTACAGCATCGATGTGGGATTTGACTTGCGATTTTTGAAATGCACTGTAATCGCACGAGTGACACTTATGTCTCTTCAATTTTAAATGAACCATAGATATGTGAGTTTTGACACGTTCTTTTCTATCGGAAGCATAATCGCAAAGGTGACACTCATACTGCTTTAAATTTAAACGAACGTTCTTTCCACAAGTTACGCCATCAGGGATAAATTCAGACTTTCTCTCAATTTCCATAGGTTTTACAATCTTCTCGTCTTTTTGTTTGAACGAACCAAGATGGTTATCGTAGTTCTCCATTTTTACTAGGAAGGCATCTCTGTCGTATACTTTATCTTGTTCGATGAATTGTTCGACTATCTCAACATCTTCTATCTTGATTTTATCTATTTCACCACTCTCTTTGCCTCTTGATATTCGAAGACTGAAACGAAGGTAACTATTAGTATGCATATATTATCATGTAGGTTGAATAACTACAAGAGAATTATTGCTTCTTTGGTATTGCACACATGAAAAAACAAATAATGATACTTACTGATCTTTTAAGGAAATTATTGGTTTTTTCTCTAGGGAATCCTGTACTACTTCAGGAAAATCCATATTACTTGAGATAGGAAAGAAATTAAATTCGTTTATATGAAATCTTGACTTGAATCATGGGAAAATTGACATATAACGTGATATATAAACAGATACTTGTCTATGATCGTGAAATCGTGACAGTGTTCTGTGATTACAGTTGGCATCCCATTCCTTTTCTAATAGTGTTGCCACTTAAAAAAATTAATTTTCCCCAGATTATTTCAAAGGTTGGCAAATTTGAATGGAATTTTTTTTATAAAAAACAAAGGCAACACATCTTTTTCTTTTCCAAAAATTACCTTTCATGAGTAATCCACTAATCCACATATTATTAGGCGTCGGAAAATAAGACTGCAGCGCCAAGGTGGCAAGTACTAGAACCATAAATATTGACATTGGAATGTTTTGTTGTATGGTTTGTGTGCATATTCGCGTTGTTAAAATTTGAATATACATTCAATATCACTTTTTGTGAAGGCGAAGGCGGTAGGAATGATCATTTGCTTCAATATAGTGTGAATATTTCTGTCGAATTCAATTAGGTACTTATAGGCGATGGAATTTAAGATCTCAGCGCCAAGGTGGCAAGTAGTAGAACAATAACTTCAGACATTGGAGTTTTTCGTTGTATTGTTTATGTGCATATTCGAGTTGATAAAATTTGAATTTACGTTCAATATGAAAACTTTTTTGACTTCTATAGTGAAGGAGTGTGTTTCTGTATACATATTATCACTTTTTATGAAGGCAAAAGCGGTAAGAATTATAATTTGTTTCAATACAGTGTATATATTTCTGTCAAATTCAGTTGGGTACCTAAGGCAGTATTGAAATGTATCTAAATGCTATTTCATATTTTATGTTTCTTCTGATAATGATGTGAAATGATAAAAATGGAATTTCAACGATACTCTTACAAAAAAGTTATTAATAGTGGCAAAGAAATACATATTTCAAAGGATGTTTCATGTTATTTGTAAGACTAATAAAGTCAGTTGAAATGTTTTTAACCTACCTGAATTGTTGATTCTACATTACCCTGCAATTTAATAGTCCCAAAAAAGTAATGATAATAATAAATCCTCATGCCCTAAAGGATAAAACCCAAGAAATTAAACTAAAATGAACAGCAAAAGCTATTTAAAGATTGGTATAACGAATACTACTGTATTGAATATTTTCTAGGAATACTACAGAAAATCATATATCATTTTGATATCCAATTTAATTCATTTAAATAATTGCTTATTTTTTACAAAAGTCTTGACAACGTAATACATACGAGTAGTTAGGTATTGTAACAATAATATACATTAGCTATGGCTTGACGAATGAATTATCAAATATAATTGAGGACCTTCCTACTACGATTCTAGAAGGTTAATCAGTCTTCTTAAGAAACTTCCTTTGTTTGGAACTGGAATCTGTAAACAATCAGAATATCCCTATAAATCAACTCTGAAATTTCTTGTGTATCCGTGCTTACCTCGATAAAAATGATCGTAATCCATATAATGCAGGGAACATACTTTTATATTTCGAGTAATTGGTTTACCCATTTTGTGTTTATGTTGCCAAGCTTTTTGTCGATCCATCAACACATTACTCCTCAATTTCACCTTCTACCCAAACACGATATTTTTCACCAGCTTGAGGGAAAGCATGGAAATTGATATTTAATCTTTTTTTCTCTCAAGAAAAACACTGAGGAACTGAACAATAGGGATTCCAACTATTCATACTTTCTAAAATGACTTCAAAACACAACTATTCACATTAATCGCACAAAAACAAAGCCCTAGAACAAGAACTATGTTAACATTTGTAGTTACTGAGATTGTCACCAGGGTGCGTAACACTTAGTTTGATTTGACGTGTCAAAATAATTCAATATGGCGCTTGGTTGGCAGCATTGACGTTGTCTATGGTTCATATATTAGCGTTCTGTGGTTGGCAGAAACACGTTTGTTTACTTCTTGAACGGTTCTGTTCTGTTTTCGAAATCATATTCATCTTAAGATGTTTTTAAACTTACAGTGAATAGTGAAAACTAAGTTCAATTCCGAAAGAAAAATGCCTGTAACATGTATCATGGTCAATTGTGGGAGCCGAGCAGATCGGGACTATGTGCTCAGTTTTTTTCGAATACCGATTGTGAAAAAATCAGTGCATTACCCACATATCAACGAACTTTCAAGAAGACGAAGGGAGATGTGGTTAGCAGCCATCAAGAGGGAAGACCTAACTGAATCTATCATTAAAAACCAGAGGATATGTAGCAGACATTTCATAACAGGTAATAATAATAATAATAATAACCTTTATTCACCAAAAATCAACAGTATACATAATATTGAAGTTGGGAAACGTCAAATACAAAATGGATCAAACCTAATCCGGGAAAAGATTTGAAATCTTTTATGATTTTTATATTCGTCGGTAAAGAATTATATAATCTTATACACATGTATGTGCGAGATTTCTCGGTTGATGATAAGTGATGTTTAGGATAAATAAAGAAATCGTTTATTGTGGAATAAGACCCTGTTTTCTTAAATTTTAGGAAAAATTCAGGATGTTTGAATACAAACTATAAACATACAAATATGTAGAGTGCTGGTAGCGTCAAGATATTATTTTTCTTAAAAACCCCTCGACAACTTTCACGAAATTTCAGATTGTATATGCATCTCAAAGCCAATTTTTGAAGTTTAAAAACCGAAATCGCCTGGCTACTATTACTCCAGATCACTAGACCATACGCCATAAGCGCCTGGAAGTTGGAAAAATAAATAAGATTTAGGAATTCAGTACCCAGTTCAGATCTTAGAACTCTCAGAGTGTAGATAACTTGATTCAACTTCTTATACAGTTGTTTTATATGCTCATTCCAATCAAGATATTGGTCCACAATTACTCCCAAGAACTTCGTGGAAGGTTTTAAATTAACTTCTTCATCAAAGAATAAGACACTCTCACCGAAGTCAATATTCCGTAATTTATGAGTGAACAGGACAAATTCAGTCTTTTTCGCATTCGATGTCAAGTAGTCAAGTTGTGTGACAAGCTCCAGTTATTAATTGCTAGTGCCATTGTATTCAATTGAGTAGTGATTCCATTCTGATCTCCAGCACGAATGAGAATATTCGTATCATCTGCATAGTTTATGAATGAATCACTATTGTTTGGTAGGATGTTAGGTAAGTCATTGACATATATCAAAAACAGCAGTGGTCCGAGGTGACTACCTTGAGGAACCCCCCCAAAAATTTTCGATTCCGACGATATGTGTTCTCTACCATCGATTGTCATCGATACATACTGAGTACGGTTGCTCATGTAACTCCTCAGTAACTCTAATTGTGCTCCCCTCACACCATATGCCTCGAGTTTTCGAAGAAGTAATTCATGGTTGACCGAGTCGAATGCCTTAAAGAAATCAAGGAAGAAGCCCACCGGAAATCATCTCGGTCAACCTATACAGTGCTGTTTCCGTGCTTTTACCCCTCACAAACCCATGCTGTTGTTTGCTCAGAATACCAAACTTATTAAAGAAACTAGTGAGTCGATTACATAAGATCTTTTCGAATATTTTGGCGAAATTGTTTAACAGACTTATAGGTCTATAATTTGACATCTCAGCTGGATCATTTTTCTTATATACAGGCTTTATTGCGGCTATTTTGAGTGATTCTGGGAATATTCCATATTTAAAACTATTATTGATATCTAAGAGAACATTTTTATTTTTGTACTAGCTGACCCGGCAGACTTCATACTGCCTCAATCGATAAATAAAAAAGCAACTTTAATATTATAATGAACTATTATGGTATAATACCTTGAAAGTGGACATAAAATTGTCCTGTATAATTAGTCCAGTCAATGAGGGCGAAAATTAGGCATTACATTCGAATTCTATCAAGATGCTTCGATTTTGATAAAATTTTGGATATGATCTATACTTGTCTCCTACTTCCACCCTATGTCAATTTATGCTTATTATTTTTAAGGGGTGAAAACAACCCCTTTATCCAAAATTAAAAGAAACTTGTTCTAACGTAAATCAAAGTAATTTTTGGGCCTCAGTAGCGTTTTATGAAGTTTAATGAAGGTCTTCATATACTTCAAGACCGTATAAACCACCCCCTTTCAGCATGAAATGTGTAAAAATGGGTCTTCATTAATACAATTAATTAATTTCAATCAATTTTATAACAGTATTTTGTATCAATGTTAGTTTTAGTTATTTTTATTTTTCAACCCCTGAAAGCAACCCCTATTTGTTCAAAATAACAAAATGAAAATGTCATCTAAACATTTCATTTATTCATCACTTTATTCTCGTGAAATTAATACTTTTTATGTCAAAAAATTCATTTCATTCTGAGTGGTTATCGCCACTGTCAATTATTTCTCCATCTTTGCCAAAGATTGGACAACTGTTTTGGCAGTTAACACCTGCACATTCCCCACATGTAGCAATACAAAAAAGACTCAGTTTTCTGCAGGTGCATGACGCATTGCATCCTTTTTTGCAGTTACAAATAATCATTTTCAACAATTTTTGTCGTGCAGGTGTTTTTTGCATTTTTGTGGGCTGCAAATATCTATTGGTACTATTCCAACCGCAATCAACTGAATTGAGGGTTTCATTACCTAGCCAAATTTGAAGTTGGTGAGTTTAGGCAAGCATTTATTTCATCGGCAGCCGTCGATTTTGGAATTACCGGTAATGGTTGTCGGAAGTCACCAGACAAAAGAATCAATGCGCCCCTAAAACATCCGTTTAGGCAACTCGAAATACATAGTAATTGTTCACATATATAATAGTAGAATGGAGATTTGTTCAAAACATTTCGTCATAAAATTTTCCGTAGTATTCGGAAGAAAGAAGGGTGTAATAACACATGAAATCAGATGCGTTAATATTATTAAAAAATGTAGATCACCGAATTAATATCAAATATAATACTTTCCTAGAACGCTATTAATGGTAGCGACACCTACAAGATGAATAATTAATTCCTATTTTTTTTCCATTTCATAAAATTTTTCAGAGTTTCAATGTATTTTATGTCAACCCTGTCGTAGAAGAATCCAGAAAAAATCTTTCATAACAAACAGTTCATCCAATCTTGAGTTATAAATGGTGTAACCAACAAAATGGCCGACTTAGTTTTATATTTTAACTAGCTGACCCGGCAGACTTCGTACTGCCTCAAAAAACTCTTATGGTATATTACCTTGAAAGTGGACATGAAATTGTCCTGTACAGTAAGTGTTGCACCAAACGTTGTCGTCTGGAAACAGCTTTTGAATGTTGGCCAAGAACTGTTTAGAATCATTTACTATCCCAGAAACTAAAGAGCGAAAGGGATCTGGTGGTGGAACTAATTGTGGCAATTGGTAATTAGATAAGCTAGCTGGCCCGGCAAACATTGTTAGGCCTTAGAGATGAATAAAGTTGTTTTTTTTTAAATGAAATATATAAGGTGAAACACAAAAAAAAACAAAAGTACAAAATATACAAAAAATTTAATTGCAATGAAATAGCTCAATAGCTATCTCAGTTAATATTGGTAGTCACAAAAGTTCAAATGGGCAAATTTGCAGTATATTTCATGGGCATTCAGAATTCAGTACTAAGAATTGCATTAAGGCACCGTTAACCTAGAAATTCTATGTGAATTGTTGTTTTTCAAGTGGCACACCCTGTATTTTATTTTTCGAATCGGTAGAGCTCTTTCTCCTGATTTCAAATATTTATACATACTTTATTGAGGTTTTTTTCGACAGTTTCGGAAAATTATTGTTTTTTTTTGTCTGAATCTAAGGCAGCGGTAGAATGCCACTCGAGAATGTTGTGATTTATTTATATCTTAGTTCCATTCTATGGCCTCCTGATAGTCCCTTCTTAACATCATTGGACACTTTTTTATGGGGATATTTGAAATATAAAATGCCCGTCCGCAAAATATGGAAGAAATTAAATTCAGAATAGAAGAAGAAATTGAGAACTTCAATATATTCTATAAATGTTGAGGAAAATCTTCAAAAACTTTAAAAAAGGAAATCGACTCTGTCTAGAAGTAAATAGGAGTCATTTGAATCCCTAATTGAACTTTCAGTTAATAAATAAATAATATAAATATCAGGTGTCTTTATCCACGGTTCCTTTGATATGAGAAAATCGCATCGGTCTCACAACTGCCTTTGATTTAGAAGAAAATATCTATATTTATAGAAAACTGCCAGAGATACTCTCAATAGGGTGTATTTGAAATCAGAAGAAAGTGCTCTACCGCTGTTAACCAGAGCGACATCTATTGGCGTTATTCGCAAGAAAGAAAATTATTTCCTATATTTTTTTCTATTTTATCAAAATTTTCATAAAAAACAGTTCATCCAATCTTGAGTTATAAATGGTGTAACCAACAAAATGGCCGACTTAGTTTTATATTTTAACATATGTGAAACTGTTTGATAGTAGAGTTTTATACAAGTTAGAAGTAGGAGCCCCTTTGCATACTAATTTCAATATAAAAAAAATCGTAATTCTAGGAAAACCTAGTGCTTTGACTGATGTTGAACATCCAGATTGGGTCCCCTCACAGCATCTGGGTCACCAATCTAGAGTCGATGTGGATCGAAAATTAAGTCATGAGGCATCAGAACCAAGTGAACCGGTAAGTTTATAAGAATATTTAAAAAAAAATTACCTACTGAAAATATGTAACATTTCCATTTTATTCTGTAGCTGAACGAAGATAGTGACTTGAGGGTTGCAGAGGAAGGATGTCCTATTCAAAGAGACCTTTCAATGGCCACGTTAGCTACGAATGATGAGCAGCTCAACTTTGACTCAAAAAAATTGGGAGACTATGAAGAAAAACGGGGAAAAAATCCCTTGGGACTGATGGACAATATAAGCAACACAAATAAATGGAAATATTATTGCGGTTTTGATTATGAATTCATCAAAACCGTTATATTCGTCGAAATAGAACCATACATTCTGACAAAATCCACACTAAGTCCCTTCAATCAACTTTTACTAACTTTAGTAAAATTGAGATTGAATTTAGAATTTAAAGACTTGGCTTATCATTTTAATGTATCTGCCAGTACTGCATCAATATTATTTCAAAAAATTATCGATATTATGTACAAGAGGTTCAAAGGCTTAGTGATTTGGCCAGATTCTCAATTTTTCAAGGAAGCAACTGTAATTATCGACTGTTTCGAGATTTTAATCGAAAAACCCAAGGAATATTCAAAACAGCAACAATGTTGGTCAAATTTTAAACAGCACAACACCATAAAATTCTTAATTGGCATCACCCCACAAGCATCTATATGTTACATTAGTAAAGCTTGGGGTGGTAGAATTTCCGACAAACAGATGGTAGAATTAGGGGACTTTTGCAGCTATTTGAAACCTTCCGATGTGGTTTTGGCTGACAGAAGATTTCTGATCGAAGATACATCAAGTTTAATTGGAGAAAGATCGGTAATTTCTGCCTTTACAAAGGGAAAAAGTCAGTTGCATCCACTTGAAATCGAAGATATGAGAACTATCGCACATTTTAGAAGTCATGCGGGAAAAGTTATTGGGGTCATGGAAAATAAATTTGGAATTTTTAGAGGTACATTGCCGATAAGTCTCTTGAAAGTTGTTGATGATGATGACTGCGTTCTTGAAGAAATTGTGACTGTATGCAGTGCGTTGATCAACCTAATGCCTCCGATACTACCTATGTAATTTGAAGCTAGTTTAAAAAAGAATTTTCTAGTCTATAAATATATTATTCACGAATATAGCTCTATAGAATACTTTTTGGAAAGACACAAGATTCAGGATTGAAATTCTAAAGGTGAGCTTAAAGTAAGAAGAAGATTTCTCATATATTTTTGGAAGGTTCTAGGCCTCCTCGTTAAATGAGAAAATGCGAAAAAAATCTCAAAATTGAACTCTGTTGAAATACAGACAACTTTGAGGTTCTCATTTTTGAGAATCTCCGAGAAGAAAGGCTGATGCTTCTTTTCCGATAGCATGATTTCCAGAATATAATACAGGAGGTCACAAATTCTTTGTCAAAGTTGAAACATCAAAAACTCGTTTTTTTCAAATTCGACTCAAAAAAATTGGGAGACTACGAAGAGAAACGAGAAACGAATCCCTTGGGACTGATGGATAATATAAATAATACAAATAAGTGGAAATATTATTGCGGATTTGATTATGAATTTATCAAAACCGTTATATTCGTCGAAATAGAACCATACATTCTGACAAAATCCACACTAAGTCCCTTCGATCAACTTTTACTGACTTTAGTAAAATTGAAATTGAATTTAGAATTTAAAGACTTGGCTTATCATTTTAATGTATCTGCCGGTACTGGATCAATATCATTTCAAAAAATTATTGATATTATGTACAGGAGGTTCAAAGGTTTAGTGATTTGGCCAGATTCTCAATTTTTCAAGGAAGCAACTGTAATTATCGACTCTTTCGAGATTTTAATTGAGAAACCCAAGGAATATTCGAAACAGCAGCAATGTTGGTCAAATTTTAAACAGCACAACACCATAAAATTCTTAATTGGCATTACCCCACAAGCATCTATATGTTACATTAGTAAAGCTTTCGGTGGTGGAACTTCCGACAAACAGATGGTAGAATTAGGGAACTTTTGCAGCTATTTGAAACCTTCTGATGTGGTTTTGGCCGACAGAAGATTTCTGATCGAAGATACATTAAGTAAAATTGGAGAAAGATTGGTTATTCCTGCCTTTACGAAGGGAAAAAGTCAGTTGCATCCACTTGAAATCGAAGATATGAGACATATCGCACATTTTAGAAGTCATGCGGGAAAAGTTATTGGGGTCATGAAAAATAAATTTGGAATTTTTGGAGGTACATTGCCGATAAGTCTCCTGAAAGTTGTTGATGATGTATGCGTTCTTGACCAAATTGTGACTGTATGCAGTGCGTTGATCAACCTAATGCCTCCGATACTACCTATGTAATTTGAAGCTAGTTTAAAAAAGAATTTTCTAGTCTACAAATATATTATTCACGAATATAGCTCTATAGAATACTTTTTGGAAAGACACAAGATTCAGGATTGAAATTCTAAAGGTGAGCTTAAAGTAAGAAGAAGATTTCTCATATATTTTTGGAAGGTTCTAGGCCTCCTCGTTAAATGAGAAAATACGAAAAAAAATCTCAAAATTGAACTCTGTTGAAATACTGACAACTTCGAGGTTTTTTCATTAAAAATTCTCATGTTTGAGAATCTCCGAGAAGAAAGGCTGATGCTTCTTTTCCGATAGCATGATTTCCAGAATATAATACAGGAGGTCAGAAATTCTTTGTCAAAGTTGAAACATCAAAAACTCGTTTTTTTCAAATTCGACTCAAAAAAATTGGGAGTCTATGAAGAGAAACGAGAAACGAATCCCTTGGGACTGATGGACAATATAAATAATACAAATAAGTGGAAATATTATTGCGGATTTGATTATGAATTTATCAAAACCGTTATATTTGTCGAAATAGAACCATACATTCTGACAAAATCCACACTAAGTCCCTTCGATCAACTTTTACTGACCTTAGTAAAATTGAGATTGAATTTAGAATTTAAGGACTTGGCTTATCATTTCAATGTATCTGCCAGTACTGCATCAATATTATTTCAAAAAATTATCGATATTATGTACAGGAGGTTCAAAGGTTTGGTGATTTGGCCAGATTCTCAATTTTTCAAGAAAGCAAATGTAATTATCGACTCTTTCGAGATTTTAATCGAAAAACCCAACGATTATTCAACGCAGCAACAATGTTGGTCAAATTTTAAACATCACAACACCATAAAATTCTTAATTGGCACAACCCCACAGGCATCTATATGTTACATTAGTAAAGCTTGGGGTGGTAGAATTTCCGACAAACAGATGGTTGAATTGGGGGACTTTCGCAGCTATTTGAAACCTTCCGATGTGGTTTTGGCCGACAGAAGATTTCTGATCGAAGATACATTAGGTAAAAATGGAGAAAGATCGGTTATTCCTGCCTTTACAAAAGGAAAAAGTCAGTTACATCCACTTGAAATCGAAGATATGAGACATATCTCACATTTTAGAAGTCATGCGGGAAAAGTTATTGGGGTCATGAAAAATAATTTTGGAATTTTTGGAGGTACATTGCCGATAAGTCTCTTGAAAGTTGTTGATGATGATGAATGCGTTCTTGAAGAAATTGTGATTGTATGCAGTGCGTTGATCAACCTAATGCCTCCGATACTACCTATGTAATTTGAAGCTAGTTTAAAAAAGAATTTTCTAGTCTATAAATATATTATTCACGAATATGGCTCTATAGAATACTTTTTGGAAAGACACAAGATTCAGGATTGAAATTCTAAAGGTGAGCTTCAAGTAAGAAGAAGATTTCTCATATATTTCTGGAAGGTTCTAGGCCTCCTCGTTAAATGAGAAAATACGAAAAAAAATCTCAAAATTGAACTCTGTTGAAATACCGACAACTTCGAGGTTTTTTCATTAAAAATTCTCATGTTTGAGAATCTCCGAGAAGAAAGGCTGATGCTTCTTTTCCGATAGCATGATTTCCAGGATATAATACAGGAGATCACAAATTCTTTGTCAAAGTTGAAACATCAAAATTCGACTCAAAAAAAATTGGGAGACTATGAAGAGAAACAAGAAACGAATCCCTTGGGACTGATGGACAATATAAATAATACAAAAAAGTGGAAATATTATTGCGGATTTGATTATGAATTTATCAAACCGTTATATTCGTCGAAATAGAACCATACATTCTGACAAAATCCACACTAAGTCCCTTCGATCAACTTTTACTGACTCTAGTAAAATTGAGATTGAATTTAGAATTTAAAGACTTGGCTTATCATTTCAATGTATCTGCCAGTACTGCATCAATATTATTTCAAAAAATTATCGATATTATGTACAGGAGGTTCAAAGGTTTGGTGATTTGGCCAGATTCTCAATTTTTCAAGAAAGCAAATGTAATTATCGACTCTTTCGAGATTTTAATCGAAAAACCCAACGATTATTCAACGCAGCAACAATGTTGGTCAAATTTTAAACAGCACAACACCATAAAATTCTTAATTGGCATCACCCCACAGTCATCTATATGTTACATTAGTAAAGCTTGGGGTGGTAGAATTTCCAACAAACAGATGGTAGAATTAGGGGACTTTTGCAGCTATTTGAAACCTTCCGATGTGGTTTTGGCTGACAGAAGATTTCTGATCGAAGATACATCAAGTTTAATTGGAGAAAGATCGGTTATTCCTGCCTTTTCAAAGGGAAAAAGTCAGTTGCATCCACTTGAAATCGAAGATATGAGACATATCGCACATTTTAGAAGTCATGCAGGAAAAGTTATTGGGGTCATGAAAAATAAATTTAGAATTTTTGGAGGTACATTGCCGATAAGGCTCTTGAAAGTTGTTGATGATGATTTATGCGTTCTTGAAGAAATTGTGACTGTATGCAGTGCGTTGATCAACCTAATGCCTCCGATACTACCTATGTAATTTGAAGATAGTTTAAAAAAGAATTTTCTTTGCTATAAATATATTATTCACGAATATAGCTCTATAGAATACTTTTTGGAAAGACACAAGATTCAGGATTGAAATTCTAAAGGTGAGCTTAAAGTAAGAAGAAGATTTCTCATATATTTCTGGAAGGTTCTAGGCCTCCTCGTTAAATGAGAAAATACGAAAAAAAATCTCAAAATTGAACTCTGTTGAAATACTGACAACTTCGAGGTTTTTTCATTAAAAATTCTCATGTTTGAGAATCTCCAAGAAGAAAGGCTGATGCTTCTTTTCCGATAGCATGATTTCCAGAATATAATACAGGAGGTCACAAATTCTTTGTCAAAGTTGAAACATCAAAAACTCGTTTTTTCAAATTCGACTCAAAAAAATAATAATAATAATAATAATAATAATAACCTTTATTTCTCGAGGCAAATCATATACAGATACATTCATTGCATGAGAGCGACGTCAAGTTCAAATACAAAAGGTAATATTTCAAAGTAAATAGCCTATATGAACAATTTGTGTACTATCTTGACAATTTACATTTCTCAAAAAATTCCGGCAGGTTGTATGGTTCAGCATCCACCAAAAACTTTACCAGTTCCTTTTTAATCTCCACGTTATTTGCTTCATGAAACCGCTTTGGTAGAGAATTATAAATTTTGATGCACATATATTTGGTGTTGTTTTGTGTCAGCGTGAGTAGTACTTTTGGGTATTTGTATGGTGATATTTTCCTTGTATTATTATGATTCTCGTATTCTTGGAATAATCTTTTATTATTACGTAGAAACATAGTGCATTTCAGTACATAGATCCCTGTTGTTGTTAATAAGCCTTTATTTCTGAACACTCCCCTGCATGAATCCAGATATTTCATTCGGTATAGGACTCTGATAGCGTGTTTTTGAGTTGTGAATATTTTGTTCTTATGGGGGCTGTTTCCCCAGAAGATGATTCCGTATGATATGAGTGATTGGAAATTAGCAATGTAAAGTGTTCTCATACTATTCTCTTCGACGTGGTGTTTCATGACGTTTAAGGTATATATAATAGAGTTTAAATTTTTGTTTAGGTGTTCTATGTGTTGTTTCCATTTGATGTTACAGTCAAGCCAAATCCCCAGGAATTTCACCTCGTTAGAGGGTTCTATGACTTCATTGTTTAATATCATGTTCTGTGGTATTATGCGTCCACCTTGTTCTGTATGAAATATGGTACATTCAGTTTTGTTTATATTCAGTTTGAGTTTATTGTGTGTACACCATTCCTCTACTTTGTTGAAAATGTTTCCCGCAATTTTTATTGTGTTTGTGGCGTCCTTGGCTGTAGAAATTATATTTGTATCGTCGGCATATATTGTGATATTGTTACTATATGGTTCAGCTGTATTTGCTTGATCGATATCCCTCTGTATGTCGGTCAGTTCGTTGTCTCGTGTTGCAATTTCAGTCACTATCTCTGGTAAGTCGTTGATATAGATAATGAATAGTAATGGACCCAGTGTGCTTCCTTGTATTACACCTTCCTTAATTTCTAGTTCTGTGGATATGACTGTTTGATTTTTTGTCTCTATAATGGTCCTCTGTGTTCTGGCCTTCAAGTAGCTTTCCAGTAGTTTAAGTTGCTTATCCCTCACTCCATATGTTTCAAGTTTTCTTAATAGTATCTTATGGTCAACGCAGTCAAAAGCTTTTGACAAATCCAAAAATAACGCGATTGGAATGTGTCCCTTTTCAAAAGCATCCAAAACCTGCTGGGTAACCTCGAATATTGCGGTATCAGTGCTCCTCTTGTTAACAAATCCATGTTGATGAGTGGAAAAAATATTAGTTTTGTTGAAGAAGGATATAAGGCGGTTCGCCAGCACTTTTTCGAAAATCTTAGCCCACGATGTTAGCATGCTTATCGGCCTGTAATTTCCAAGTTCTTCCTTGCTGCCCTTTTTGAAAATTGGTTTAACCAATGCCAACTTTAGTGCATCTGGGAATGTACCCCCTATGAATGCTTTGTTGATAATGTATGCAACTATTTCAGCTGTTTCTAATATTGTATTCTTTATTACATGCATAGGAATTTCATCGTATCCCTTGGAGAAGTTGTTTCTCATTGCCTTGACAGTTTTTGTGATTTCTTGTGAAGTTACGTGGAATATATACATTGATTTGTCCACTCTTTTGATGTTGTTGTTATAAATTCCCTGATGTTGATTCGCTCTGATACTGGATGTTATGTTCACATAGTATTTGTTAAAATCGTTTGCTAGTTTTGTTGGATCACCGAGTGGAGTTGTTGGGAAAGTTTGGAAGGTTGAAGTGGATGTGAGTTTTTTTATGATCTGCCATGTTGCTTTCGTTTTGTTGTCTGAGAATTGTATTTTGTCTGAGTAAAATTGCTGTTTATATTTTCTGATGTGATTATCGTAGTCTTTCTTCACTTTTCTGTACATGTCTATTAGCTGTGGTTTCCTCCTCGATACAAGAAATAAGATATCCAGTCTTTGTTTGAGTTCTTTAATTCCTTGGTCTTTGTGGTAAGGTATTTTTTGAGTTGTGTAAATTTTCCTAGTGATATATGGAAAGTTCTTGTCAAACATGTCCCAGTATGTTGTAGAGAAAAAATTCCACATACCATTTACATCATCGTCTTGAAATCTATACAGGTCAGTCCAGTTGAAGCTTGATAGATCCTCCTTGAAATTTTTAATTGTGTGTTCATTGATGTTCCGTGTTTTGATTATTTTGTATCTTGAAGTTGTGGTGTCGTTCAGTTTGAAGCAGTACATTTGTGCCAAGTGGTCCGATAGGTGTGGTTGAGTAATAGAGACATTTCCTTCGCCGATATTTGAAAATATGTTGTCGATGCATGTTTGTGTGGTTGGTGTTATTCTTGTAGGTTCATTTATTAATGGCTTCAAGTTATGCATTTCCAGTATGGATTTGATTGTTTGACTATGCTTATCTTCCTCAGCTAGGAAGTTAATGTTAAAGTCCCCTGTTATAATAAATTTCGATGTTTTTCCTTCTACGAGGAGTAATTCTAATATTGATGTAAAGGTTTGGAAAAAAAATATTTATGTTCTCTTTGGGTGGTGTGTTTGGCCTGTATATGCAAATTATAATTAGTTTTGTGTGGGAAGTTTCATATTCTAGGGACGTACACTCAATTACGTGGGGAACAGTCATGTTGTTAATATCGGTTCTTATTTTACATTTGTAGTGTAGATGTTCTTTCACAAATATGGCACAGCCTCCATGCTTGTTTCTTTCTCTACAGAAACTTGTAACTAGCTTGTAGCCATTGAGTTTATATGTTGCAAGTTGATCATAAGTTTGCCAATGCTTGGTTAGTGCAAGAAAATCGACTTCTGTTTCATTTACAAGTTCTTCTAGTCCATTGAAGGATGTGGATAATGATTGAATATTTAGGTGTAATAATTTGAATTTTACATTTTGAGTCCGTTTATTAGTTGGTTCTTTAGGTGGTACTTCTGTTTTTTCGAAATAAGTTTCGAAAGGAGAATTCTCTTACGACAACTCCCTCAGGCCAGATTTCCGGTTTGCAGATTGAGTCATAGGATTCATCTGTGTAAACGCCGACACTGAAAGCTGAATTATTTCCTAGAGTGTCGAGCTTTTTTACCTCTGCTTTTTCATTTTTATTTATCTCACCAAGATATTCTTCAATTTGTTGTTCAGTTATGTCCTTCCCTTGTATTCTGCCCACGTATATCCATCTTCGTTTGGCCGCTCCTCTTATTATTGTATTATTAGTCCTATTTGTACCAGTGCAAATTACGCTACTCTTTGTTCTGTTCCTTTTCTTGTATTGAATTGTTGTCCATTCCTTATCTGGTTGTGTTTGTATTTGTTCCCTGTTTTGACGTACGGCGTTCGCATAACCTATTTGACTGTTCGGATGATTTGTGACGTTGCCTTTGATAGTTGGTAGTTCCGGTGTTCTACAATCTGTCACTTTTGCGTAGGTTAACTTGTTGTCGGCTCTAAGTTCGGTCTCCGCATTCTGTCCTTGTTTAGATTGTTTATTATCTACTCTTTGTTCTCGACCTTTGTTTTTTTCTTCTTTGTTTACGTTTCTACATTGGCTTGGATTTTCGATTTCCTCATCCTGACTTTTTATCTTATTTATCAGAAGGGAGTTATTTTCCATTAATATTTTATTCTTTTCTTGGGTTTCTTTAAGTAGCTGCTTCAGGTATGTTATCTCGATGTTCATGATTTTGTTCTCAGTTTGGAGTTCATTAATTTCTTTCGCCATTTTGTTAACATTGGCCTCTTCATGTCTGCAATTCGAGGATTTTTGATTTGCAGCCTGTTCCATGCACTTAGGGTGGAAAATTTCATTGCATTTATAGCACTTTATCGGTTCCACAACTTTCTTCCTGCATTGGATGCACTTATATTCGATTTCTCTGTAATTTTTAACAGAGTCACTTTCACTCGCGTCATCTTCGCCCGCCATTTTCAAATGGGAGACTATGAAGAGAAACGAGAAACGAATCCCTTGGGACTGATGGACAATATAAATAATACAAATAAGTGGAAATATTATTGCGGATTTGTTTATGAATTTATCAAAACCGTTATATTTGTCGAAATAGAACCATACGTTCTGACAAAATCCACACTAAGTCCCTTCGATCAACTTTTACTGACTCTAGTAAAATTGAGATTGAATTTAGAATTTAAAGACTTGGCTTATCATTTTAATGTATCTGCCAGTACTTCATCGACATATTTTCAAAAAATTATTGATATTATGTACAGGAGGTTCGAAGGTTTAGTGATTTGGCCAGATTCTCAATTTTTCAAGGAAGCGACTGTAATTATCGACTCTTTCGAGATTTTAATCGAAAAACCCAAGGATTATTCGAAACAGCAGCAATGTTGGTCGAATTTTAAACAGCACAACACCATAAAATTCTTAATTGGCATCACCCCACAGGCATCTATATGTTACATTAGTAAAGCTTGGGGTGGTAGAATTTCCGACAAACAGATGGTTGAATTAGGGGACTTTTGCAGCTATTTGAATCCTTCTGATGTGGTTTTGGCTGACAGAAGATTTCTGATCGAAGATACATCAAGTTTAATTAGAGAAAGATCGGTAATTTCTGCCTTTTCAAAGGGAAAAAGTCAGTTGCATCCACTTGAAATCGAAGATATGAGACATATCGCACATTTTAGAAGTCATGCGGGAAAAGTTATTGGGGTCATGAAAAATAAATTTGGAATTTTTGGAGGCACATTGCCGATAAGTCTCTTGAAAGTTGTTGATGATGATGTATGCGTTCTTGACCAAATTGTGACTGTATGCAGTGCGTTGATCAACCTAATGCCTCCGATACTACCTATGTAATTTGAAGCTAGTTTAAAAAAGAATTTTCTAGTCTATAAATATATTATTCACGAATATAGCTCTATAGAATACTTTTTGGAAAGACACAAGATTCAGGATTGAAATTCTGAAGATGAGCTTCAAGTAAGGGGACGACTTCTCGTATATTTTTTTTAAGGTTCTAGGACTGCTCGTTAAATGAGGAAATACGAAAAAAAAATCTCAAAATCGAACTCTGTTGAAATACAGACAACTTTGAGGTTTTTCATTGAAAATTCTCATTTTTGAGAATCTCCAAGAAGAAAGGCTGGTGCTTCTTTTCCGATAGCGTGATTTTCAGAATATGGTACAGGAGGTCACAAATTCTTTGTCAAAGTTAGAAGTGACGAAACATCAAAAACTCGTTTTTTTCAAATTGAACCTTAATTTTTTGGTTTTCATAAATTTTATAGGCCCCGTCACAGATTTTAAAAATTTTTTGCACAATGAATCTATAGGACTTCCTGATACTACAGTCTCAATTACAGCTCTGGGGAGGCAGTAATTTTCGAGAAAAAAAATAAATGATACTCATAAATACTCTCCGTTTACCTCGAATACGGCTCTGATATTGTCTTAATTTTACAAGGTTAGGTTATGTTAGGTTAGGTTTACCAAAAGTTGAAAAAAAAAATTGTAAAAATTAAAAAAAAATTTTGATAAAAAAAGAAAACACCGATCCGCATTCAGGTTAGGTTGAGTTAGATTAGGTTCATTTTCCCTACCTCAAAATCACAAAAAAAGAATAAGAAAAAATACAACTAGGCAAGGTACTTATTAATTACCCTCGAAAAATATTCGGTAATATGTAATATTCAGGAAAAACGATTTTGACTTCAATTTTCAATCACATTCCGAATGTGTTTTTACTGGAAAATAATTAGCGGTCAAGTGAAATTTTTGGAAATCTCTGTTATCGAGAAAATATTTTCTTATAGTTCAGACGAGTACACTTTTTCTTTATTTTTTAAAGCTTGGGATAACTTCCGCAAATTCTTTATTCCGGAGAATTTTTTTTGTCATCGTAGGGAAATTTGAATTTTCAGTAATGAAATTGTTACTTGTTCTGTTAATTATTCCTTCAAAATCATTAAAAATTATTACAAATCATTTGTTTCTGCATTCCTGAGAATTTTTTACGTTGACTTCACTAACACTCACATTGAGAACTTTAAACCAATTATTGCTCTCGCATTACAGATGATAATTCAAGAAACTCGTCTGAACTATAGAAAATATTTCTCGATAACAGAGATTTCCAAAAATTTCACTTCACTGATAATTATTTTCCAGTAAGGAATCATTCGGAATGAAACTCAAAATTGAAGAAAAAACCGTTTTCCTTAATATCTCGAAAAATATCCATTTTGAGATAAATGTCTTGGACGTATGCTCCTATTAGTTTTTGACGAATATTTCGACAATGCTTCAAAAAAATGGGGTTCCAATTTGAAATAACGGTTTTTTGATGTTTCGTCACTTCTAACTTTGACAAAGAATTTGTGACCTCCTGTATCATATTCTGAAAATCACGCTATCGGAAACGAAGCATCAGGCTTTCTTCTCAGAGATTCTCAAATATGAGAATTTTCATTGAAAAAACCTCGAAGTTGTCTGTATTTCAACAGAGTTCAATTTTGAGATTTTTTTTTCGTATTTCCTCATTTAATGAGAATTTTCTCGTGAAAATTCAAACTTTTGGAATCAAAAAGACTCAGAATTCAATGGAGAATCTTTATGCAACCATTTGAAAAACGAAAGTTGATGTCACTTTCGGGAAACATTTGGAAAACAAAAGTCCTAGAACCTTAAAAAAAATCCTAGAAGTCGTATTTTTACTTGAAGCTCACCTTCAGAATATCAATCATGAATCTTGTGTCTTTCCTTAAAATATTCGATAGAGCCATATTCGTGAATAACCCTGTATACACAAGGAATTATTGCATGTTAATCAACTTCGATTTTTTGATGTTTCCTCACTTTGACAAAGAATTTGTGACCTCCTGTATCATATTCTGAAAATCACGCTATCGGAAAAGAAGCATCAGCCTTTCTTCTTGGAGATTCTCAAAAATGAGAATTATTAATGAAAACAACTCGAAGTTGTCCGTATTTCAACAGAGTTTCAATTTTGAAATTTTTTTTTTCGTATTTCCTCATTTAAAGAGAATTTTCTCGAGAAAATTCAAATTGTTGGAATCAAAAAGACTTGGAATTCAATGGAGAATCTATTTATGCAATAAAAATGGGTCTTCCCATTTGAAAAACGGAAGTTGATATCACTTCCGGAAAAACTGGAAGTCCTAGAACTTTAAAAAATGTACCAGAAGTCGTCTTCTTACTTAAACCTCACCTTTAGAATTTCAATCCTGAATCTTGTGTCTTTCCCAAAAATATTCTATAGAGCCATAATCGTGAATAACCCTGTATATTTCACACTATGGATAATTTTATATTTATATATATTATATTAATTTTTGCTTTCTGTTCTCCATAAACGTCTAACGTACCATCGACCGTGGATCACCCTGTATATATGTATATTTGTGTGTGTGCTCAAAAATTTTAATATTACTTTTTGATAAATTTGTACTTATTTACTTTAATAAATTATAAAAGAAAATATTCATCTATATACATATATAAAAATGAATTGCTGTGCATTAGGTACGCTAAAACTTGAAAACGGCTGGACCAATTAGGCTAATTTTGGTCTTGACTTAATCGTGGAATTCCAGGAAAGGTTTAAAAGGTGAGAAAATATAAAAATGCAAGGTATTCAATTTGGTTTTTCCTTAGAAATAGAGGTGATCGATTATCATTGATTTTCGATGATCATCGATGTTTGACAATCAAACATCGAAGTTTTAAAATTGATTTTGCATTATTTCTAACATCGTTACATCTATTTCTTGATTTCAATAATTTCTTCAAGTGAGAACGACGCAGAATTTGCAAAAAACACCAATTATCATCGATTAATAATAAATAATGAATTAATAATTCAATAGAGTATCATGTTTGGTTATCTATGTCATTATCGGCTTCGGTGATGATTTGTGAAAGTGACATTTCAAGTTACGTCCTCTTTTTGCAGTTGCTCTTTTGTGATAGATACAACTTACCTGTTCGAGAACTTTTTTGTTAACTTGGTTAATTTCAATTTGCGATGCCGAGAAGAACTTATAATTTCCCTGTCATCTTTGTTCATTTACGCACCTCAAAACAAAAAATATAGTTTATCAGAAAGCTTTGAATTAATTACCAGAGTATTTCCTTGTGTCTGTTTTAAATATATTTTATACAAAAGTTTAGCATATTTATTTATCGATGAGTTCCGCCGGGTCAGCAAAAAATCACAAAACTTGAAATGTCACTATTAGGAAGGATCACTGAAGTAAAGAAAGTTCTCGCACATGTAGAGGTAACCGTCACTCACAAAGATAGAAAGATGAACTCTTTGTCATTAGAGAAATCACATCGACAAGTTTTGCGTTCAGAAATTTAATTTATGTCAAAACATTATATCATCAATCTGAATAGAAATAATCTACTCTTTTATTTATCAATTGAGACAGTACGAAGTCTGCCGGGTCAGCTGGTTAATCAATCAATATACAGGGTGACCATTTGAAAACGAAACAGACGAAATAAATTTTTTCGATAGAAATGCTCGGACAGGTCGATTTCTGTTTCGAGGGGGACAACTTAAGATGTAGGTTACGGACGCATAGCGCTTCAACCCTTGCTACTACAACCCTCACCCCCAATTTTTGAATAGGGAAGATGGGGTGAGTGATACCTCATTTGAAAGGTATTTTTATACTGATTTCAGCACAGTAATTGTTTTTTCATTTCATGCATCAGTTCTCGAAATATTCTTGACTAAGCATTTGAAAATGAAGTGGTGTTTTCATGGCACTTGTAGTGTTTTTTTGTGAAAAACCTTTCAAATGAGGTATCACTCACCCCATCTTCCCTATTCAAAAATTGGGGTGAGGGTTGTAGTAGCAAGGGTTGAAGCGCTATGCGTCCGTAACCTACATCTTAAGTTGTCCCCCTCGAAACAGAAATCGACCTGTCCGAGCATTTCTATCGAAAAAATTTATTTCGTCTGTAATCTCGTCTGTTTCGTTTTCAAATGGCCACCCTGTATATACATATATACTCTTTTGATTCAGAGAGCTAAAATAATACAATACATATTGAAACAAAAAGGTACCTAGCTGAGGTTGGTGCAACACAGGAAAACCATACAGGTCTGCAGTATGAGGAAAGGGGAAAAACCTCAACTGGAAAAACCTTTATCCCGACCGTGAAAAAAACAATTACTTAAGATATTAAATATCAGAAAAATCTTAAAAGACATCAGTGTGATCTCAGAGAACAGCTTTATGTTATCCGTCGATGGGCTCAAATAAACAGATTCTTTACAAAAACGACTC
The DNA here is from genome assembly GCA_038502775.1 of Hippodamia convergens. Taxonomy (NCBI): domain Eukaryota; kingdom Metazoa; phylum Arthropoda; class Insecta; order Coleoptera; family Coccinellidae; genus Hippodamia; species Hippodamia convergens. Next base: position 110,346 of record JAVSIQ010000133.1, on the reverse strand, counting down.
TTAATTGTTAATCTGAAATGAAAAAAGACAAAAGCAGAAAAGAAACCAACTATTTAGAATATATTAAATAATTTTGAAATTAACCACCCATTTCAGAATTGTATACTTTATGTATAGCCTCGAAACCATCTTGAAATTTATAAATGAGACAACTATTTATAAGATGTTCTATAGTCTCCTCATTTTCCCCACACTCACAACTAGGGCTCTCAACCGAATTCCATCGGAAGTAAATGCTGTTGCATCGTTCATGGAATGTTCTAATGCGATTTAGAACAGGCCATATTCTCCTGGGAAGGTCAAAACCAGGAGCTCTGATGGAAGGGTCAGTGATAAGATCTTTATTGAGAAAATTGGATACAATCCATTCAGATTATCAAATTTCTTTGTTGTTTTTATTCATATCAATAAGAAAATTCTACCAATAAAGTACGCGACTTCAATCTGGGACCTTATTATCTGGAATATAGGTGAGTATGGTAAATGAATTTGGAAAGGAATTGAATTTGTTCCAAAACTTCAAAGCTGTAGTCTCTCTGCGAATATGGGGGGGGACAATATTTGAGAGGCCTGCTAACCAAGGAGTAGGTATAGACTTGATAGTACCAGTAATAATTGTTATAGAAAAATTTAGTTGGGCATCAATTTTTTTTACATGAACACTGTTCAACCAAACAGGGCAACAATATTCAGCAGCAGAAAAAACCAAAGCTAGCGCTGCCGTACGAAGTATTGTTGCATCAGCGCCCCATGAGGAACCAGCTAATTTCTGAAGAATATTGTTTCGAGTTTTAAGCTTCAAACGCAGATCATCTAAATGAGCGTTGAAATTTAGAGAGGAATCAAGTTTGATTCCCAGGTATCTAGGATTGAAATTATGTTTTAAGGCAGAAGAACCGAAAGTTACACTCAATTTTCTACATTTCCGATGATTATTCAAATGAAAACACGAAACCACGGTTTTATTTTCATTCAGGCACAAACGCCACTTTAAAAAATAATTTTTCATTATATCCAAATCTGTCAAAAGGTACTTTCTATTGTTTGTAAATTAGAATGATGAAAAGCCAGAGCAATATCATCAGCATAAATAAATTTTTCCGAAGAAGTAGTTGTAATGTCACACAAATATAAATTGAATAGAAGAGGTGCTAAAACTGAACCGTGTTGAAGACCATCATTGAAAGTTTCGAAATTACTACTATTATTATCGACAAAACTCGGAACCTTCTGTCGGATAACATATTTTCTAATAGTCTAACCAAATTTCCACATTTTAAATGATTATAGAGTATATTAATTAATCCATCTTTCCATACTGTATCATATGCAGTTGATAAATCCACAAATGCTGTCCAAAAAAAAAACAGAATCTCTTTATAATTGTATCATTGAATGAAAGGGCAATATTGAGATTCAATTAATGTTTTTCATTGAATTGAAACGAACAAAAATATTTTTTTTCATTAATCTATATTGAATCAGTGAAAATGACAATGGTCAATACAGATTAAATCTCTAGTAAGGTACTTCAATTAACAATTTTTTTTCCCCTAAACTGAATTATTACAAAATTCACGAAACCACTGAGGCATTGGTGATTGTATTCCACAATTTGCATTGCCGCAGCAAATAATTGGTGTGCCATCATCAATACCTTTATACTTGCACCAATACATCAGTTTAGATGTTCCTTGGCTTCGGTTAAAATATTTCGCTAAAAGTCCAGGCTTTATTACTTCTGAATGGAATATTGTTCCCAAAAGTTACCATCGCAGTTTTCGAGGACTGATTTTCTGATCCAATGCACAATCACTTGTGTTTTCTCAAAATCAAATGAAATAAATCAACATCTCTTCGCAGACAGATCTTCTAATGCGAGGCACAATCACATAAAGTACATTTATTCTGTCTTATTCAAATGAACACCCTCCATATGTTTTTTCAGATCACATTTGCGACGCGTACTGTAATCACAAAATTCGCACTTGTGTTGCTTCAGATTCAAATGCATAGAATCCATGTGAACCTTGAGATTTCGATTGAGATACGAGGTAAATTCGCACAAATTACACTTGTATCGCTTCAGCCTCAGATGTACAGCTTCTATGTGTGTTTTTAGCCCGAATTTTTCGTTGAAGGCGAAATCACACAAATGACACTCGTATTGCCTCTTATTTGAATGAACGCAATCTATATGCACCTTGAGATTATAACTTCGAGTCGAGGCATAGTCGCATGAATGACACTTGTATTGCCTCAAGTTTAAATGAACAGAATCTATATGAGACTGAAGTCCTGGTTTTTGTTTGAATGCTGCCTCACACAAATGGCACTTGAATCTCTTGATGTTCAGATGAATAGTCTCGATGTGGGTTCGGAGGTGATTTTTCTTATTCGAGGCAAAATCACACAAATGACACTTGTGTTGCCTCAGGTTTAAATAGACCGAATTTATGTGTAACTTGAGACTGCACTTCTATTTGTTGCGTACTCACATAATTAGCATTTGTGTTTCTTCAAATTCGAAAGAACTGAATCAACATGTCTTCAAAGACTGATCTTCTGATGCGAGGCACAATCGCATAAAGTACATTCATTCTGTCTTATTCAAATGAACACCCTCCAAATGTTTTTTCAGATCACATTTTCGACGAGTCTCATAATCACAAAATTCGCACTTGTGTAGCTTCCGATTCAAATGCATAGAATCCATGTGAACCTTGAGATTTCGATTGAGATACGAGGTAAATTCGCACAAATTACACTTGTATCGCTTCAGCCTCAGATGTACAGCTTCTATGTGTGTTTTGAGCCCGAATTTTTCGTTGAAGGCGAAATCACACAAATGACACTCGTATTGCCTCTTATTCGAATGAACGCAATCTATATGCACCTTGAGATTATAACTTCGAGTCGAGGCATAGTCGCATGAATGGCACTTGTATTGCCTCATGTTCAAATGAACAGAATCTATATGAGACTGAAGTCCTGGTTTTTGCTTGAAAGCAGCCTCACACAAGTGGCACTTGTATCTCTTGATGTTCAGATGAATAGTCTCGATGTGGGTTCGCAGATGACTTTTCTTGTTCGAGGCAAAATCACACAAATGACACTTGTGGTGTCTCAGGTTTAAATGAACCGAATTTAAGTGTAACTTGAGACTAAACTTTCTATTTATTGCGTACTCACATAATTAGCATTTGTGTTTCTTCAAATTCGAAAGAACTGAATCAACATGTCTTCAAAGACTGATCTTCTGATGCGAGGCACAATCACATAAAGTACATTCATTCTGTCTTATTCAAATGAACACCCTCCAAATGTTTTTTCAGATCACATTTTCGACGAGTCTCATAATCACAAAATTCGCACTTGTGTTGCTTCCGATTCAAATGCATAGAATCCATGTGAACCTTGAGATTTCGATTGAGATACGAGGTAAATTCGCACAAATTACACTTGTATCGCTTCAGCCTCAGATGTACAGCTTTTATGTGTGTTTTTTAGCCCGAATTTTTCGTTGAAGGCGAAATCACACAAATGACACTCGTATTGTCTCTTATTCGAATGAACGCAATCTATATGCACCTTGAGATTATAACTTCGAGTCGAGGCATAGTCGCATGAATTGCACTTATATTGCCTCACGTTTAAATGAACAGAATCTATATGTGACTGAAGTCCTGGTTTTTGTTTGAAAGCAGCCTCACACAAGTGGCACTTGTATCTCTTGATGTTCAGATGAATAGTCTCGATGTGGGTTCGCAGATGACTTTTCTTGTTCGAGGCAAAATCACACGAATGACACTTGTGTTGCCTCAAGATTAAATGAACCGAATTTACCTGCATCTTGGGACTGAACTTTCTATTTTTTGCATACTCACAGAATTAGCATTTGTGTTTCTCCAAATTTCAAAGAATTGAATCAACATGTCTTCAAAGACAGATCTTCTGATGCGAGGCATAATCACATAAAGTACATTTATTCTGTCTTATTCGAATGAACACCCTCCAAATGTTTTTTCAGATCACATTTCCTACGAGTCTCATAATCACAAAATTCGCATTTGTGTTGCTTCAGATTCAAATGCATAGAATCCATGTGAACCTTGAGATTTCGATTGAGATACGAAGTAAATTCGCACAAATTACACTTGTATCGCTTCAGCCTCAGATGTACAGCTTCTATGTGTGTTTTGAGGCCGAATTTTTCGTTAAAGGCGAAATCACACAAATGACACTCGTATTGCCTCTTATTCGAATGAACGCAATCTATATGCACCTTGAGATTATAACTTCGAGTCGAGGCATAGTCGCATGAATGGCACTTGTATTGCCTCATGTTCAAATGAACAGAATCTATATGAGACTGAAGTCCTGGTTTTTGTTTGAAAGCAGCTTCACACAAGTGGCACTTGTATCTCTTGAGGTTCAGATGAATAGTCTCGATGTGGGTTCGCAGATGACTTTTCTTGTTCGAGGCAAAATCACACAAATGACACTTGTGGTGTCTCAGGTTTAAATGAACCGAATTTACGTGTAACTTGAGACTGAACTTTCTATTTGTTGCGTACTCGCATAATTCGCATTTGTGTTGCCGCAAATTCAAATGACACGAATCTATGTGTAATTTGAGGTTGGATTTTAGATCCGAGGCATAGTCGCACAGATGACATTTGTGTCTCTTCAGTTTTAAATGCACCATGTTTACGTGTCTTTGGAGATCGGGTTTTTTGGCGGCAGCATAATCACACACATCACATTCATACTGCTTCACCTTCAAATCAACATTCTTTTCACTAGGAATAAGTTCTGACTTTTCCTCATTTTTAACATTTTCCAAAGGTTTTACTTCTTCGATCGTCAAAAGAACAACTTTCTCCTCTTCTTGTTCGGACAAACCAAGATGGTTATCGTAGTTCTCCATTTTAACGACGAAAGCATCCCTGTTGTGAACTTGATTTTCATCGATGAATTGTTCGACGATTTTAGCATCTTCGATCTTAACCTCATCTGTTTCACCACTCTCTTTGTCTCTTGATGTTCGAAGACTGAAACGAAGGTAACTATTAGTCTGCATATATTATTATTTAGGTTGAATTACTGAAAGAGAATCATTGCTTCTCTCAGGTATTGCACACATGAAAAAACAAATAATGATACTTACTGGTCCTTTAAGGAAATTGTTGGTTTTTTCTCTAGGGAATCCTGAACTTCTTCAAGAAAATCCATATTACTTGAGATAGGAAAGATATCAAATTCGTTGAAATGAAATTTTGACACGTACCGTGAAATATTTGTCTAAGATCGTGACAGTGAGACAGTGTTCTGCGATGACAGTTGACGTCCTTGTTCTTTCTATGACTTTTACTTATAGACCAGTGTTGCCACTTCGGAAAAATAGTTTTCCCCACACTGTTTCAAAGATTGCCAACCTTGAATAATATTTTCCAGATATCATGTTGTTTGGATGAAAAATTAACTCAACAGATCTTTTTCTTTTCCAAAAAATACATAAAATCAATAACATTCAAGAATCCAAAAATAATTTCATGAATGGCATCTAGTCAAATGAACTGAATCTAAGTTTCCTGATCTCCCATAAATGTAAGTTATTTTTACTCAAATCTGAATGCAGAGTATCTGTATTAATAGGTGAGAAAATATAAAAAAGCGTTGAGTAGAATGGAGAAAAATTCCAAATTGTGAGACTGAAAACTAACAGCTATAGTCCAGTCAATGAGAGCAAAAATAAGGCATTACCTCCAAATTCTATCAAGAATTTCGATTTTGATGGAATTTTGGGAATAAGCTCTACTTAACTCCAACTTCAAAGTCTACCCTATGCTGATATAGGTATGCTTATTGATTTTAAGGGGTGAAAACTACCCCTTTATTACGAAAATTGAATAAAACTTGTTGTAACGTAAATATGAAAGTAATTTTTAGGATAGAATAGCGTTTTATGATGTTGTATAAAGGTCTTCATATACAGGGTTATTCACGACTCAAGATTCAGGATAGAAATTCTAAAGGTAAGCTTCAAGTAAGAAGACGACTTCTTGAATATTTTTTTAAAGTTCCAGGACTTCCGTTTTTTCCGGAAGTGACATCAACTTTCGTTTTTCAAATGGGAAAACCCATTTTTTAATGCATGAATAGATTCTCCATTGAATTCTGAGTATTTTTGATTCCAACAATTTGAATTTTCTCGGGAAAATTCTCTTTAAATGAGGAAATACGAAAAAAAAAAATCTCAAAATTGAACTCTGTTGAAGTGCAGACAACTTCGAGGTTTTTTCATTAAAAATTCTCATTTTTGAGAATCTCTGAGAAGAAAGACTGATGCACAAATTCTTTGTCAAAGATAGAAGTGACGAAACATCAAAAAATCATCATGTAATACAAAAAAGAACAAAATTTTTCTTATCTCTTATCATTTTCGACTTACAATGACAAAAAGGCATTGAAAAATGCGGTTTATGCTTTGATCTTATTTTTTTTTTAACTATGCATTTCAAACCAGTAACTTTTTGAGCATAGAAATAACAATAAAATAAAAGGTATTGTACAAGAAAAATGATCCCTTTCAATTATGGTAGATGTGGGCTTAGTTTTACAACCTATTTTATCGTGAAAAATATTTATCGTCAATATTTTTTGTATTGTATTTCGCTGAGTTTATACGCAATCGACTTTCAAAACTGCTCATTTTGAAGCTCTTTTCAAGCACTACTACAAATAATGAGAGAATCATTCCCGTAAAACCAATCGTTTTTTCGTAATTTCAAGTTGAATGTATCGATTCGATCATTGAAGAAAAAAAATGTCTCCTTTTATTCGGAATATCTTGCCTTTTGTTGAACCTAGATAAATTCTAAAAAAAGAAACTTTGTTTTTCTATAAGCTACAAATATCTTCCTTACAGCTTATTTCGTTTAATGAATAGTTTTTGTGGTATTCGTAAATAAAACCGTCTCAAAAAGTGTAATTTTTCAATGAAAATGCCATTTTTGCAATCACTCATATCTAAGAAAGTATTGAGTTTTCGCAAAAACTTTATAGAACATTTTCTGCTCAGAATTAAGTCCTTTATCGAGTCCTGGGTTTTTTTGACAAAAAAATGTCCACCTCTGAGATAAAAGCATACTTTGGCACAGGGTAGACTTTTTTTCTTGACATATTTTCTACCTACTATGAAAATTGCAAGTAAATTGACGCACATTGATAAAATTCCTAACAAATATCCTCGTATGTAGACTAGTATGAATCACGCAATTAAGAATTAATCGTTACTTTGAAACATTCGAAATATGACAGAAAAAATATGTGGTATAATTAATTCGTATCAAGAAATCATGTATTTTAGAGTTTTCAGAAATTCCTTAGAATCAAGTAAAGTCCAACAATTTGGAATTCAACATTTTGAAAATTCAAGTTCCAAATTTGTTCTGAAGAGGCAACTTCCTATGTTTTTCTGGTATTTACTGAATCTTGAGTTTTTTTAATAAACATTTCATCATTTTAAGAATTGAATATAGGTATGAGTACATTGGGTTGATCATTAAATAATTCTTTTCGTCTTATTTGACTAACTACAGAAACAAAAACAAAAGAAAGTAAAATATATTTCGTAAACTCCACCAATAAATTATCAGTCTACTCCACTCCGTAATAAAAAAGACAGTACAAGACCAACTTATTCTCCTATTCCTTCAAACCCGAGTGAACCAATTCCATATGTCTCTTGAGTCCAGATTTCCGATACGAAGCATAATCACACAAGAGGCATCCGTGCTCCTTCAAATTCAAATGAACAGCATCTACATGAGCTTTCAACCTGTCTTTCCTTCTGAAAACCAACTCGCAAGAATGACACTTGTGTTGCCTCGAATTCGAATCAGCCTCATGCACCAAAGCTACGTGCGAGTCAACGTAATACTTGCGATTCGAAGAAAAATCGCACAAATCACACTTGTGCAATTTAGAACTCGAATGAACGGTGTCCAAATGCTTCTTGAGGTTGATCTTCTGGTTTGCCTCAAAGTCACATAGATGGCACTTATGTTCCTTCAGATTTAGATGGACTGAGTCCACGTGGATTTTGAGAGTGGATTTTTGGTACGAGGCATAGTTGCAAAGGTCGCACTTGTGCTGTTTTAGATTCAAATGAACAGTGTTTATGTGGGTTGTGAGAGAGGATTTTTTGTTCGAGGCATAGTCGCACGAGTCACACTCGAATTGCCTCAAGTTTAAATGAACGCCCTCCATGTGCGTCTTAAGATCAGATCTTCGACTCGAGGCAAACTCACACAACTCGCACTTGTAATGCCTCAAATTCAAATGAACCGAATCGATATGCGAGTCAAGGTAACCCTTTCGGTTCGAGGCATAATCGCATAGATGACACTTGTGTTTCTTCAAATTTAGATGAACAGAATCTACGTGTAACTTCAGGTTAGCTTTGCCACTCGAGGCAAAATCACACAAGTGACACTGGTATTGCCTCGAGTTCAAATGGACTGAATCTATGTGGGTTTGGAGGTTCGCCTTGCGATTCGAGGCATAGCCGCAGGAGTCGCACTTGTGTTGCTTCAGGTTCAAGTGAACGGATTCCATGTGGGTTCTCAAGCTGCTTTTGGTGCTCGAGGCAAAGTCGCATAGGTCGCACTTGTGGGGCTTCAAATTTAGATGAACGGCATTTATGTGTTTCCTCAAGTTTGTTTTCGCGGTGGCAGCGAAACCACAAAATGGCACTTGTGAGGTTTCGAATTTGAAAGAAGGGAATCTACGTGTGCTTTGTGACTCGAAGTATGATCACACGATTGCCTCGAGTTTGAATCATTGTTTCCTTCGGGGATATATTCGTTTAACACTTCTTCTTTGAGGGACAGGGTAGTTTTATCGTCTACTTGTTCCGGTAAACCAATGAAGTTATCGTAACTTTGCATTTTTATCTTGTCTTCTTCAGTGAATTGTCGGGGAATCTCTGAATCTTCAATTTTGACCTTGTCGGTTGGAGTTTGAACGCTGAAACAAAGATACTCAGAGCCTATACAATTTATAGAGTGTGGAAAAGACAAATTGAAATATTCATGATCTTTATTACTTTTGTACAGTAAATTGGTGATTCCTACTCTTTAACCGTAAGGGGTAGAGGAAAATAAATGGCAGAGGTTTCCTTTCTGAGATGTTTTTTCTTATGGAAACAACAGTTGAATATGACTTAGAAAGAATCATCACAGATATCGACGTATTCATGAAAAATTTATCATGAAACTTACAAGTCCTTGGAGGAAATTGTTGGTGTTGTCTCTACGGAACCCTCATCTGATCCAACAATATCCATGTTCTTGATATAGGATCTAATTGAGTTCGAGAAATCTAAAAGAACTCGGAAAAAACAAATATGGTGAATTCAGAATAGCAGTGACATTTGACCATAGATGTGACAGTCACAGAGAATATTAAAATAGGTGCGTTCCAATCACTAGCTTAGCCGTTTTAGTTCTACGACGTATGCCCCACCTGCTGGCGAAAATTGGCAGTTTCGAGAATAGGATAGATTGTTCTGCTCCGACAGCTATGATCTGCAATGTTCTGTAAATTATTGTTACTTTTAGGACCTTGATAAAGAAAATACTGTTTTGATTCTAACCGTATAATCTAGATGAATATTTCAATTCCAATTCGTGCGTATATTTAGACGCCATTAAAAACATTTATTGTTGACCCAAAAACAGTTTCAAAAGCTGGCACCAGGGCTTACAAAAATATAAAAATTTAGCCTGTTCAACTAAAAATACATTCTATAACATTAATAAACAATATATTTTAAACAAAAATCTAAATTTGACTAAGAAAACAACATTGGTTACGACATATTTTATTTTTCTAGCAGAGTTTCCTCTTAGGTACTGATTCTTTCTTGTTTCATATTGGTGAAAATTTCTATTCTAATTATTATACCATAATAGTTGATTATAATATTAAAGTTGCTTTTTTGAAGCAGTACGAAGTCTGCCGGGTCAGCTAGTTATTCATAAAGCCAAAATTGTCATTTTCCTGGATTACAAATGTGAAAAAAATGTTGTTGAATATATTGCAGATTTTTTGAATTTTAGTATTATATTAATTTGTGATGAATATTGTGATAACCTATGTAGAAAAAAAAGTATAAATAGAATAAATAGAAATGTATCATGAACCTTTGTGAATAATTAATGAAAGTATTTAAATTTTATTTCTGATAAACAAATGCGTTATAATATTATCAAAAGTTGTATATAATCATAATTTATTATTATTACAATAAATTGACTATTTTTCTAATCATATTTCAGTAAATATACAGTATATACACACATCCACATCCTTCATATCGTCGCCTGAATGTAGAACTATTCTAATTCAAAAAATCTCACTTCACAAGAGAATGTTTCTTTTCTATTTTTGCAAAAATTCTAACTTTGAATCAGAACAAAATTTTATATGATAAGGTAATATACATTTCTCTTTAAATGAGGAAATCCAAAAAAAAAATCTCAAAATTGAACTCTGTTGAAATACAGACAACTTCGAGGTTTTTTCATTAAAAATTCTCATTTCAGAGAATCTCCGAGAAGAAAGGCTGATGCTTCTTTTCAGAAAATGATAAGGGAGGTCACAAATTGTTTATCAAAGTTAGGAGTGATGAAACATCAGGAAATCGTTTTTTTCAAATTGAAACCCCATTTTTTCGAAGCATTTTCGAAATTTTCGTCAAAAATTAATAGGAGCATACGTCCAAGACTTTCTTGAGTTATCATCTGTAATGCGAGAGCAACAATTGGTTTAATGTTCTCAATGTAAGTATTAAGTGAAGTCGAATTAAAAAAAATTCAGGAATGCAGAAAAAAAATTGTAATAACTTTTAATGCTCCTGAAAAAATAATTAACAGAACATTTATAACAATTTCATTACTAAAAATTCAAATTTCCCTACCATAACAAAAAAGAAATTTTCCAGAATTAACAATTTGCAGAAATTATCCTAAGCTTTAATAAATGAAGATAAACTGAACTCGTCTGAACTATAAGAAAATATTTTCTCGATAACAGAGATTTCACTTGACCGCTGTAATTATTTTCCAGTAAAAAAACACATTCGGAATGGGATTGAAAATTGAAGTCAAAATCGTTTTTTCTTGATATCTCGAAACATATTCCTTTTGGGATAAAAGTCTTGGATGTATGCTCCTATTATTTTTTGACGAAGATTTCGAAAAAATGGGGTTCCAATTTGAAAAAATGATTTTTTTGATGTTTCGTCACTTCTAACTTTGACAAAAAATTCATGACCTCCTGTATATCATATTCTGAAAATCACGCTATCGGAAAAGAAGCATCGGCATTTTTTCTCGGAGATTCTCAAAACAGAGAATTATTAATGAAGAAACCTCGAAGTGGTCTGTATTTCAACAGAGGTCAATTTTGAGATTTTCGTATTTCCTCATTCGAAGAGAATTTTCTCGGGAAAATTCAAACTTTCGGAATCGAAAAGACTCAGAACTCAATGGAGAATCAATTTATGCAATAAAAATGAGTTTTCCTATTTGAAACACGAAAGTTGATGTCACTTCCGGAAAAACCGGAAGTCCTAGAACCTTAAAAAAATATACGATAAGTCGTCTTTTTACTTGAAGCTCACCTTTGGAATTTCAATCCTGAATCTTGTGTCTTTTCTAAAAATATTCTATAGAGCCATATTCGTGAATAACTCGTATATGTCAAATTTTTGGTGCTAACCTTGTGAAAATTCGAAAAAAACAGCTGTCCTGTATATTAACCTTTCTGGAATTAATTTTTAAATTCTTCAAAAAGCGCGGGAAAATGAAACTGTGAATTAGTTCTTCCCGCTCTCAAGGGGGCGCTACAAAAATTGCGTCCACACTGAAAAGCACGAAATTTATCATTTTCCATCTTCTCTTATTTACCTTGTGGAAGAGGACATTCATAGCTCTGATGCTGAAAATCCAAATTAATTGGGTACATTGTCTGACGATTGAGTACATATTCAAGACTGCTGAGACCATAGACACTGACGTAAACATAAATTTACGAATGGTCTATGGGCTAACCAAACTTCAAAATTTCCAACACGCAAAACGAAATAATTTCAATCAAAATAAAAAGTTGGTTACTGTTTCTATTCAATTTCATTCTAAAAGAGACTATAATTCAGCCATTTCTCGGGTTATTCATAGTTCATAAACACAATAGTTCCGTTCATCAAGAAATATGGATTTTGATGGTGTAGGACAGGATGTATTAGAGAAAGAAACAATTTCTATCGAGAACTGGTAAGTATCATGTATCTGTTGAATTGGGGTGCTTTTGGGGAATCAAATTTGAATAATGATGCTTCTACCTAAATCGGAAGTGATCAAAAGGACCATCTAGAAGGCTAATTGTTACATTAACTAAATACTTGTTTATGATATGTAATTATTTGAATGAACCGATATATCAAGAAGATTTGAGGAAGGTGTCCTTGGGTTAACCTTTTTTCTTAGATTCTGACCACCATGATGAATATTCATTTATGACTCAGGAACCAAATGTCAGATTTCAACGGAATTTCATTACGGATTGAAATGTTTATTCAACAAGGTTCTCGCTGAAATTCATCTGTAAATATTGAAGAGATTTGTCGTTAATAAATCCTTTTCCTTTCATGAAGTACCCTGACTTATCTATGAGAGTTAAAAAACCTTTTTTTTCAATTCAATTTTGTTGTAACAATTTTGATCATCATTTTAATGTGTCATTGAATTCAGAGATCACTCAAATATTCTGAACAAATCGAATAGAAAGATAAATTATTGATTCAATGAATTAACAGAAAGTAGTTCAAATGTACTAAACATGATCTTGATTTTAGCGCTCAATTTCTGGAGATTGGGGAGAGTTTTGAAACTCAAATGGTCAAGATTGAAGATGTGGAGATAGTCGAACAGTTTGTTGATGTTGATGATGTTCATGAGAAAGACGAATTTATAGTCAAGGTGGAGAATTACGACAACCAACAGCTTGACGATGTACCTCTTCCTGTGCCAATAAAAGAAGAGGAATCTCTGGAAAACGAAGAAAATTGCACATCAAAACCACGAGTGTTCATTCGTAGAAAAAAACCCGAAAATTTGAAACACAACTGCCAATATTGCGACTTCACCTCAAAATACAAACGCATTCTTAAAAAACACTTAGATACGGAGCATTTGTACCTGAATCAACACGTTTGTCATTTGTGCGATTTCGTTTCGAAATACAAAAAAAGCCTCAAGTTACACATCGATACGGTCCATTTAAATCTGAGGGAACATAAGTGCCAATCGTGCGAGTATTCAACCAACAGAAAAGAATACCTCAAATCGCATATCGATACGGTGCATTTGAATTTGAGGCAGTACAAATGCGAAATGTGTGACTTTGAAACGAATTACAAGTCGAGTCACAGGCACCACGTGGATGAAGTTCATAAAAATTTGAAACCGCACAAGTGCCATTTGTGCGAGTCGGCTTTTAGGAAAAAAGAACACCTCAGGTCTCACGTGGATTCGGTTCATCTCAATTTGAAGCGTCACAGGTGTAGTTTGTGCGATTTCGCATCGAACCAGAAGCAATACCTCAAGTTACACGTCGATTCGGTGCATTTAAATTTGAAACGCCATAAGTGCCATTTGTGCGAATTCGCGTCGAATCAAAAACAACACCTCAAAACGCACATAAGTTCGGTGCATTTGAATTTGAAGCATAAGTGCGATTTGTGCGATTTTTCTTTCCATAGAAAAGACAATCTCAAGTCACATATAGATAGTGTTCATTTGAAATTGAAACCGCATAAGTGTACTTTTTGTGATTTTGCTGCAAATCATAAATCTAATCTTAAATGTCATGTAGATACGGTTCATAGGAATTTGAAGTGACAATCGGTTGATGTGAATTCGTTAAAAATGAGAAATCTGATTTGGAAACACACAAATTCAGTTTGTTGAAATCCGAAGGAAATTGTTATATTTGTATTGATTTTTATGTTGATATTGCAATGAAATGACGTTAATAAAAGAATTTTAATTTCTTATAACAAACCCTTTCGTAATTTACTGATCAAATAAGAAGGATATGCAAAAGATTGACGTCAACAACAGAACATACACTTTTTGCAACAATTAAAGGAACAGAAAAATTTTTTGTGTTTTTGAACCAGCTGTATCTCGATGCAAAATGGTCGTATGAAAAATAAGGAAATCAACTTTTGAAGCTTAAAGACTCTAGTTTATGAATTTATTGGTTAACAATTTTTCCGAGTACGGGTAACCATGCAATCCTCGGATAAAGCACGGAGACATTTTTTTTTTAATTTTTCAAATTTTTATTTTTGCTCTAAGCGCATGAAAAAATTTTTTTGAGGTAGACCAATTCAAACGCAGCATACCCTGTTTATTCAGCTCTAATTTGTCCTTCAATATCCTTGGAAATAACCATTTGGCTTCAATATATCCAAGTTTGAATGCAAAAGGACCCTTTTTTACTCAACTGCTGATATCTCTGGAACTACTGAAGGCCTAGCAAACCGACAGCTGATTTCTTTTTCTGCAGAAAATTTCCCATGAAAATCTTTCTTGTTTGATAAAAAAGACTTTTTTTCACCTGTAATGGTAAAGTGAAAAAAGAGCAAGAAAATGGCATTTTGCCATTTGTTCGTTACCGGACTGTATCTACGTCAATATTGGAGGGAAGCTTGAGGTTATAAGAAAATTTTACAGCCTAATGTAAGCCAAAGGCTCCTCCAAATCAGTAGATCGATCGGTAAAGCAGTCTTACTTGGCCAATCGATAGAAGTTTTGAAAGAATTAAGGGAACAAGGTTTTTGTTTCTTACACTCGAGCTAATCTTTTTGAAAATTATTGATTGAATTTTTTATTGGTTGAGTTTGTAATTTCTCAAGATCGAAAAAAAAATAAAAAAAAAATTTTTTTCAAGTGAAAATTTTTCTTTGCATGAAAAATTTTTCAGAAATTTCGAAAATTTGTGGAGGACTTTTTTACGATCGAAAGAAAAAGTTAAATTTTGTTCTGAAATTATCGGAAAAAAAAATTTTTTCAGTGAGAATTTCTATTTTTTTCTCGATATTTTTAGAAGATGATTCAACAGTTTTTTCAGTTGTAAAAAAAACATTTCCAAATACAATTTCGAGATTCTTGAAAAAATTTTCTTCAATTTTTTTATAATCTTCAAAACATTCAAAATTGAGTAAAGGGTGGAAAAAAATTATTTTTGATTCTTGAAAAGAAAAGGTCAACTTTTGAAAAAAAATTTCCTTCGTGCTTTATCCGAGGATTGCATGACTACCGGTACTCCGAAAAAATTTTAACCAATAATTAATTAGTCTTCAAGCTTCAAAAGTTGATTTTTCACTGAGATACAGCCTGTTGAAGAACACCAAAAAATTCGGAAAATTTTTCTGTTCCTTTAATTGTTGCGAGAAATATATTTAGAGAGATAAATCTTCTTGACCTCAGATTTCGGAGAAAATTGTTAAACATAAAAAATGAAATCCCTACTGAGCTGCGGCTTCAGGATATCTTATACAAAAACTTCAAAGGTTGCAGAATAAAATTATCAGATAATATAACAGTACCCACATCTCACACCAATAGAACAATTAAATAAAGAAACTGACGTTATGAATACTAAGAACATTATATTTTTTGAATAATTTTCAGATTTCAAATAGGTCTAGTTCTCCAGAAACGACTAATAGGCCGTCGAACTTGGTACACCCTGTGTATGTAAACAATTACTGTGTATTTTGAGTTGCCTAAACGGATGTTTTGGGGCGCATTGATTCTTTTGTTTGGTGACTTCGGACACAGTTTAGTAATATAGTATAATAGTAATATAATATAATTATATTTCTAAACTGTGCTTCGGACAACCATTACCGGTAATTCCAAAATCGACAGCTGCCGATGAAATAAATGCTTGCCTAAAATCACCAACTTCAAATTTGGCTAGGTAAAAAAGCTCTCAATTCAGTTGATTGCGGTTAAAATAGTACCAATAGATATTTGCAGCCCACAAGAATGCAAAAAATTCCTGCTCCACAAAAATTTTTGAAAATGGTTATTTGTAACTGCAAAAAAGGATGCAATGCGTCATGCACCTACAGAAAACTGAGTCCTTCTTGTAACGCTACATGTGGGGAATGTGCAGGTGTTAACTGCCAAAACAGTTGTCCAATCTTTGGCAAAGATGAAGAAATAATTGACAGTGGCGACAGCCACTCAGAATTAGATTAATTTTTTGACACAAAAAGTATTAATTTCAGGTGAATAAAGTGATGAATAAATGAAATGTTTAAATGATATTTTCATTTTGTTATTTTTAACAGATAGGGGTTGTTTTAGAGTTTGAAAAATAAAAATAACTAAAACTAACATTGATCAAAAAACTGTTATAAAATTGATTGAAATTAATTAATTATTTTAATGAAGACCCATTTTTTCACATTTTATGCAAAAAGGCGGTGGTTTATACGGTCTTGAAGTATATGAAGACCTTCATTAACCTTCATAAAACGCTACTGAGGCCCATTAATTACTTTGATTTACGTTAGAACAAGTTCATTTTAATTTTCGATAAAGGGGTTGTTTTCACCCCTTAAAAATAATAAGTATAAATCGGCATAGGAGACAAGTATAGCTTGTATCCAAAATTTTATCAAAATTGAAGCATCTTGATAGAATTCGGAGGTAATGCCTAATTTTCGCCCTCATTGACTGGACTAATTGTTCTGTTTGATACAGGTGGATTACAAAAACCATAAGTATTTTAATATGTTTATTATCAATTAACACTATGTACATGTAAGCTTCGCGTGTGCTTTAATAATGGCCGACCGGGATGCCACCAACGTGTTCATCCGAACTGTCATACTGTGGTCTGTTCTTCTTCTTCTTCTTCTTGATATATAACACGCTTTTACATTTTTGTTTTTTTTTTTTTTTTAATACATCTCATAATCTCTCAGATAGTATGGAACAGTTCTTTCCCTTCTGGGTCTTTGACTTTTCAAATAATTACTACCAGATGGTATATGAGGGTCAGAACTTGTCGTGTGAGCATTAGGAATAATGTGTTCAATTAACTGTCCAGCACTATCATCAAAACTATGAGAACCATCAGAAAAATTACATTTGTTTCTATCATACATCAAGTCCTCAAAGCATTCATCTGCAATTTTTACATTAATATTGGTTTTATTAATAAGCTTCCTATTTCTTCGCAATTTATTGCCTTTCTCGTCCTTAATTATATATGAACGATTATTATATTTATTTAATACTTTGCCTTTGTTCCATTTGTTATCTTTTCTGAACAATATATCATCATTTATATTTAGAGGGGTCAAATCTTTTGCAGTTCTGTTATAGAATTTTTGTACTCTATCTGAGTTTTGTTTTAGTTTAGTTGCAACTGTTTTTTGATCTACTATGCTAGGCAATAAATGTTTTGAAGCAACAGGAAGCCTAGTTTTAACTAGCCGATTCAATAATAATTGCGAGGGAGCGTATCCTAAGCAAGGCAGAGGAGTGCTTCGATACTCTAACAAAAAATAGGGGAGCTCCTCTACATTGTTCATTTTTTTGAGCATGTTTTTAGAAATGTCTACATATTTCTCGGCAAAACCATTAGACTGATGATGGTGGGGACTGGAAAATTCAAGTTCAAAGTTCCAGGTTCTTGAGAAATTTTTAAATTCTACACTATTATATGGTACATTGTCTGCATAGAATATATCAGGGACTCCAAACTTTGAAAAGACTTCTTTACAACATTTTATTGCAGTGGCCGCTGTTTTATCGCCTGTGGGGAATACTTCGAGCCAATGTGAAAAGGAATCTACAACAATAAAATAATTTCTTGATTTATATTCAAAGAAGTCTGAAAATAGAATTTCCCACGGTCTTTGTGGAATTTTATGTGGATGGAGTGTTTCTTTCTGGTTATTTGATCTGTGGATTTGACAAGTTTCACAATTTTTAACAAAATTTTCAATATCCCTCGACATACTTGGCCACATTAGTATTTCCCGGGCTCTCATTTTACATTTTTCAATGCCAAAATGGGCTGAATGAATCAATTTGAGCATGTCTGTCCTAAGTTTGGAAGGAACAATAACCCTATTATCAAAAAATAGTAAATCATCTGAGACATAAATATTTTCCCTTATTTTATAGTAATATTTGAGGTCTGCGCTTAATTTTTTCTCATTTTCAGGCCAACCTACTAAGCAATAATTTTTAACTTGTGATAAAGTTGAATCTAAATTAATACACTTTCTAAAAACTTCCTTTTTTTCTTTGGTCATAGGGACTGACACTGAGAGAGAGTGAATTGTATATTCAAGCTCTTTATCTATAGGTGCTTCTGATTTAATAAATGATCTGCTCAGGGTGTCAGCAACATACATTTTTGAACCTGGTAAATATTCAACCTTGATATTGTATTTTAATAGTCTCAACAACATTCTTTGTAATCTAGCACTTACATTATCTAGATTCTTATTAAAAATAGAAATCAATGGTTTATGATCAGTTTTCACAGTCACTTCATGACCGTATATCCAGTAATGAAATTTTTCGCATGAAAATACAATGCTAAGTAATTCTTTTTCGATTTGTGCATACCTCACTTCTGCTTTATTAAGTGAACGAGAAGCGAAAGAAATGGGATACCCGTTTTGGATCATACATGATCCTATTCCCTTACTTGATGCGTCTGTTTGAATTTCAATAGGTAGAGTTTTATCAAAAATTTTTAAAATTGGTTTGCTTGTAATGAGTGCTTTCAGTGCATTTAGTTCCTGCTGATGAGTTTGTAGCCATTCAAATTTTACATCGTTTCTAGTTAAATTTCGCATGTTATAGGTCAATTGAGAAAGATTTGAGATAAATTTCGAGAAAAATTTGAAAAGCCCTAAAATTCTTAATAATTCTTTTTTATTTGAAGGAGTTTCAATTGCCAATACAGCTTCTATATTTTTTTGTGAGGGTTTAACTCCATATTTCGAAATGATTTGACCTAGAAATTCTACTTCTGGCATCTTATATTGAAATTTATCAAAGTTGAATTTGATATTGTATTGCAAAGCCTTCTCAATTACTCTCTTCAATGCATAATCATGCTCAGTCTCATTTGTACCATAAATAATTATGTCATCAAAATATACACTAACATTTGGAATATCACCAAATATTTCTACATTTTTTCTTTGAAATATTTCTGGAATGCTATTTAACCCAAAGGGAACTCGATTAAATTTGTATCTTCCAAATGGAGTGTTGAATGTGCACAAATCGGAGCTATTTTTTGTCAATTGGATTTGCCAAAATCCATCTTTCATGTCTATTACTGAAAAAATTGTTTTCCCTTCCAACTTAGTCAGAATGTCATCACATCTTGGTATAATATAATGCTCTCTACATATATATTTATTTAACGGTTTCGGATCCAGACACAGGCGAAGTGTACCGTTAGGCTTCTCAACTATCATTAGTGAATTAACCCAGTCAGTTGGATAATCAACTTTAGAAATAATACCTTTTTCTTCAAGGTCATTCAGAGAATTTTTTAATCTTTCATGAAGCACTAATGGTATTTTTCTCTGTGACTGAATTACCGGTATTGCATTTTTTTTTAATTTAATGTCGACTAGGCCCGGCATACATCCTAATCCCTCAAAAATATACTTAAATCTATTATATAAATCATTTTTATTATTTGGTATTGATTCATTGAGGTATTCTATACAATTTGTATCTATTCTACATATCATTCTAAATTTTAAGCAATCATTAAGACCAAACAAAGGTTCTGAATCGAAATCAGTAACTAAAAATTTTACAGCCCCAACTTTATTCTTATAATTGCATTTTAGTGTTATAAACCCCAAGGGTTTTGATCGAAAATTTCCATATGATATTATGGTCATTGATGTAGGAACAATTTTCGATTCATCAATGTTCAAATTTCTAAAATATTTTAATGGTAGGATACTTGAATCAGCCCCTGTGTCTAGTTTAAATCTGATGTTATTGTCATTGATTTTTATATATTCATGCCAATTCAATTCACTGTTGCCAAGTCTAGTCTCATAAATGAATAGTGATTCATCAGTACTCACATTGTTTTCACATCTAACAACATTATCTACAACCATATTGTCTTCTTCTTCTGTTTGGACCTGCAGTGCTTGCCTCCTTGGATTTCGGGTTTGAGGGGGCCCATATTCAGTACGGTTCTTATTGTAGCACATTGTTGCAAAGTGGCCTTCCTTCTGACAGATTCTGCATACCTGACGAAATGCTGGACACTTTCTTGGAGCATGCTCAGTTCCACATCTGCTACATTTTCTTACTATTCTTGAGTTTCGAACTATATTTATTTCTTCCTGGTCTTTAGAATTGAGCAATTCAACATGCTGCATTGTGACCTCTATGCTTTTGCAGTATTCTTGAATTTTTGCAAGTTCATGTCATTTTCTCGCAGTAAATACCTCTGTACATTCTTATCTCTAATACCGAGGACAACTCGATCCCTGAGCATTCTTTCTGAGTAGCTTTTCTGGCACAATGTGTTTTCACAAGTAAAGCTGCAGTTTGCTGCCTGTTTTTTCAGTTCGGTAATGAATTGTTCCACTGTTTGGCCATCCTTTTGTTCGATATTATTAAATTTATAAGTCTCCATGCAGACATTTTGCTTTGGTAGGAAATGTTGGTCGAAACAACTCAGGACATTTTCTAGCGTAGTCGTTTTGGATGTTTCAAATGTGTTGTAAATGTCGAGGCAATCGTATCCCAAGAAGTTCAGAAGAATAGCTATTTTTACTTGCTCTTCTTTTTCCTGACTCTCGGAAGCCATCAGGTAGATTTTGAAGGACTGTTTCCATTTTGTCCACTCTTGTGGCTCGTGAATATTAAATGTTTTGGGTGTCTTGAATTGGTCCATGCTGCCTTTTGTTATCACTATGGGCTCAACGTATTTTTACTAACCTTGCTCTTCTTATGCCTTTTTTCAGCACACTGTTGAAATGGTTTTACTTCTTTATATTTTTTCTATTGAACACCTGACACCATGTTCTGTTTGATACAGGTGGATTACAAAAACCATAAGTATTTTAATATGTTTATTATCAATTAACACTATGTACATGTAAGCTTCGCGTGTGCTTTAATAATGGCCGACCGGGATGCCACCAACGTGTTCATCCGAACTGTCATACTGTGGTCTGTTCTTCTTCTTCTTCTTCTTGATATATAACACTAATTGTACAGGACAATTTCATGTCCACTTTCAATGTATTACACCATAATAGTTTATTATAATATTAAAATTGCCTTTTAATTTATCGATTGAGACAGTACAAAGTCTGCCGGGTCAGCTAGTAATAAATAAATGCTTGCCTAAAATCACCAACTTCAAATTTGGCTAGGCGATAAAGCTCTCAATTCAGTTGATTGCGGTTAAAATAGTACCAATAGATATTTGCAGCCCACAAAAATGCAAAAAATTTCTGCTCCACAAAATTTTTGAAAATGGTTATTTTTAACTGCAAAAAAGGATGCAATGCGTCATGCACCTGAAGAAAACTGAGTCTTTTTTGTAACGCTACATGTGGGGAATCTGCAGGTGTTTACTGCCAAAACAGTTGTCCAATCTTTGGCAAAGATGAAGAAATAATTGACAGTGGCGACAGCCACTCAGAATCAAATACATTTTTGACACAAAAAGTATTAATTTCACGAGAATAAAGTGATGAAGAAATGAAATGTTTAAATGATATTTTCATTTTGTTATTTTGAACAGATAGGGGTTGCTTTCAGGGGTTGAAAAATAAAAATAACTAAAACTAACATTGATCCAAAATACTGTTATAAAATTGATTGAAATTAACTAATTGTATTGATGAAGACCCATTTCCACACATTTTATGGAGAAAGGCGGTGGTTTGAACGGTCTTGAAATATATGAAGACCTTCATTAAACGTCATAAAACTCTAAAAATTACTTTGATTTACGTTAGAATATACAATGATAAAATTAAGTCGGCCATTTTGTTGGTTACACCATTTATAACTTAAGATTGGATGAACTGTTTGTTATGAAAGATTTTATTTTGGATTCTTCTACGACAGGGTTGACATAAAATACATTTAAACTCTGAAAAATTTGATGAAATGAAAAAAAAATGGAAAATAAGTTTTCTTCTTGCGAATAACGCCAGTAGATGTCGCTACGGTTAATAGTGTTTTCGTGAAAGTATTATATTTGATATTAATTCGGTGAATTACATTTTCTAATAATATTAACGCATCTGATTCCATGTGTTATTACAGCTATCCTTCTTCCGAACACTAAAGAGAATTTTATGACGAAATGTTTTGAACAAATCTCCATTCTACTATTATATATGTAAACAATTACTGTGTATCTTGAGTTGCCTAAACGGTTGTTTTGCATTGATTCTTTTGTCTGGTGACTTTCGACAACCATTTCCGGTAATTCCAAAATCGACAGCTGCCGATGAAATAAATGCTTGCCTAAAATCATCAACTTCAAATTTGGCTAGGTAATAAAGCCCTCAATTCAGTTGATTGCGGTTAAAATAGTACCAATAGATATTTGCAGCCCACAATAATGCAAAAAATAACTGCTCCACAAAAATTTTTGAAAATGATTATTTGTAACTGCAAAAAAGGATGCAATGCGTCATGCACCTGCAGAAAACTGAGTCTTTTTTGTAACACTACACGTGAGGAATCTGCAGGTGTTAAATGCCAAAACAGTTGTCCAATCTTTGGCAAAGAAGAAGAAATAATTGACAGCTACTCAGAATTATATAAATTTTTTGACACAAAAAGTATTAATTCCACATGAATAAAGAGATGAATAAATGAAATGTTTAGATGATATTTTCATTTTGTTATTTTGAACAGATAGGGGTTAAAAAATGAACATAACTAAAACTAACATTGATCCAAAATAGAAAATAGAATTGATTGAAATTAATTAATTACATTAATGAAAACCCATTTTTACACATTTTATGCTGAAAGGGGGTGGTTTGTACGGTCTTGAAGTATATGAAGACCTTCATTAAACTTCATAAAACGCTACTGAGGCCCAAAAATTGCTTTGATTTACGTAAGAACAAGTTTCTTTTAATTTTGGATAAAGGGTTTGTTTTCACCCCTTAAAAATAATAAGTATAAATCGGCATAGGAGACAAGTATAGCTTATATCCAAAATTTTATCAAAATCAAAGCATCTTGATAGAATTCGGAGGTAATGCCTAATTTTCGACCT
Organism: Hippodamia convergens; assembly: GCA_038502775.1. Taxonomy (NCBI): domain Eukaryota; kingdom Metazoa; phylum Arthropoda; class Insecta; order Coleoptera; family Coccinellidae; genus Hippodamia; species Hippodamia convergens. The sequence goes on along the minus strand of JAVSIQ010000133.1, from coordinate 86,931 downwards.
CATTGACTGGACTAATTGTACAGGACAATTTTATGTCCACTTTCAAGGTATTATACCATAATAGTTTATTATAATATTACAGTTGCCTTTTTATTTATCGATTGAGACAGTACAAAGTCTGCCGGGTCAGCTAGTAATAAATAAATGTTGTCGTAATAACCTGTAATTCGCACAATAAAAACAAACAACAAGATTATAATGAAAATGACTCGATAAGTGTAAAAACTGTCTTGAAAAGCACCAATTTCACTTCGAACCTTCTTCAAACTTAGAATCCTGATCAACACTCACTTTGCACTTGTTCCTTATCGAATTAAAATGCACTGAATCCTCATGCACCTTCAGAATATACTTACGACTCGTAGCATACTCGCAATAACTACACTTATGTTCCTTCACATTTAAATGAACAGTATCGACATGTCTCTTAAAAACATGTTTCAGATGCGAAGAATAATCACACTCCTCGCACTTGTGTTGCTTCAATTTCGAATGCACCGCATTTATATGAACTCTCAGATCGAATTTACGATTCACAGCATGCTCGCACAAATGGCACTTGTATCGTTTTGAATCTGAATACTTAAATACCATAGTTTTTACATTTCTATACATTGAAAGTTGCAACTGATGGACGTATGTGATTCATATTGTCTATGATCATTTTAATATGATAGTGTAATATCAACCAAACAGAGTAAGATTCTTACAGATTATTAAGCTAAAGCCATTTCTTTCTTGCTCATTGAGAAATCGAATTCACTATTCAAATATCTTAATGTATAAAACTAAGTCGGCCATTTTGTTGGTTACACCATTTATAACTCAAGATTGGATGAACTGTTTGTTATGAAAGATTTTTTCTGGATTCTTCTACAACGGGGTTGACATAAAATACATTTAAATTCTGAAAAATTTGATGAAATGGAAAAAAAAATAGCAAATCATTTTTCTTCTTGCGAATAACGCCATTAGGTATCGCTAAGGTTAATAGCTTTTTCGTGAAAATATTATATTTGATATTAATTCGGTGAATTACATTTTCTAATAATATTAATGCATTTGATTCCATGTGTTATTACACCTATTTTTCTTCCGAACACTACGGAAAATTTTATGACGAAATGTTTTGAACAAATCTCCATTCTACTATTATATATGTGAACAATTACTGTGTATTTTGAGTTGCCTAAACGGATGTTTTGGGGGCGCATTGATTCTTTTGTCTGGTGAATTCCGACAATCATTACCGGTAATTCCAAAATCGACAGCTGCCGATGAAATAAATGCTTGCCGGAAATCTTCAACTTCAAATTTGGCTAGGTAATGAAGCTCTCAATTAAGTTGATTGCGGTTGGAACAGTACCAATAGATATTTGCAGCCCACAAAAATGCAAAAAACACCTGCACCACGAAAATTGTTGAAAATGATTTTTTGTAACTGCAAAAAAGGATGCAATGCGTCATGCACCTGCAGAAAACTGAGTCTTTTTTGTAACGCTACATGTGGGGAATCGGCAGGTGTTAAATGCCAAAACAGTTGTCCAATCTTTGGCAAAGAAGAAGAAATAATTGACAGTGGCGACAACTACTCAGAATTATATAAATTTTTTGAAACAAAAAGTATTAATTCCACATGAATAAAGAGATGAATAAATGAAATGTTTGAATGATATTTTCATTTTGTTATTTTGAACAGACAGGGGTTGCTTTTAGGGATTGCAAAATAAAAATAACTAAAACTAACATTGATCAAAATACTGTTATAAAATTGATTGAAATTAATTAATTATATTAATGAAGACCCATTTTTATACATTTTATGCTGAAAGGGGGGTGGTTTATACGGTCTTGAAGTATATGAAGACCTTCATTAAACTTCATAAAACGCTACTGAGGCCCAAAAATTACTTTGATTTACGTTAGAACAAGTTTCTTTCAATTTTGGATAAAGGGTTTGTTTTCACCCCTTAAAATTAATAAGTATAAATCGGCATAGGAGACAAGTATAGCTTATATCCAAAATTTTATCAAAATCGAAGGATCTTGATAGAATTCGGAGGTAATGCCTAATTTTCGCCCTCATTGACTGGACTAATTGAACAGGACACTTTTATCTCCACTTTCAAGGTATTATACCATAATAGTTTATTATAATATTACAGTTGCCTTTTTATTTATCGATTGAGACAGTATAAAGTCTGCCGGGTCAGCTAGTAATAAATAAATGTTGTCGTAATAACCTGTAATTCGCACAATAAAACAACCAACAAGATTAAAATGAAAATGACTCGATAAGTATAAAAACTGTCTTGAAAAGCACCAATTTCACTTCGAACCTTCTTCAAACCTAGAATCCTGATCAACACTCACTTTGCACTTGTTCCTTATCGAATTAAAATGCACTGAATCTTCGTGCACCTTCAGAATATACTTACGACTCGTAGCATACTCGCAATAACTACACTTATGTTCCTTCACATTTAAATGAACAGTATCGACATGTCTCTTTAGAACATGTTTCAGATGCGAAGAATAATCACACTCCTCGCACTTGTATTGCTTCAACTTCGAATGCACCGCATTTATATGAACTCTCAGGTCGAATTTACGATTCACAGCATGCTCGCATAAATGGCACTTGTAACGTTTTGAATCTGAATACTTAAATTCCATAGTTTTTACACTTCTATACATTGAAAGTTGCAGCTGATGGACATATGTGATTCATATTGTCTATGATCATTTTCATATGATAGTGAAATATCAGCCAAACAGAGTAAGATTCTTACAGATTATTAAGCTAAAGCCATTTCTTCCTTGCTCATTGAGAAATCAAATTCACTATTCAAATATCTTAATGTATAAAACTAAGTCGGCCATTCTGTTGGTTACACCATTTATAACTCAAGATTGGGTGAACTGTTTGTTATGAAAGTTTTTTTTTGGATTCTTCTACGACAGGATTAACATAAAATACAAATGAAAATTTTGATGAAATGGAAAAAAAAAATAGGAAATCATTTTTCTTTTTGCGAATAACGCCATTAGGTATCGCTAAGGTTGATAACTTTTTCGTGAAAATATTATATTTGATATTACTTCGGTGAATTACATTTTCTAATAATATTAATGCATTTGATTCCATGTGTTATTACACCTATATTTCTTCCGAACACTACGGAAAATTTTATGACGAAATGTTTTGAACAAATCTCCATTCTACTATTATATATGTGAACAATTACTGTGTATTTTGAGTTGCCTAAACGGATGTTTTGGGGGCGCATTGATTCTTTTGTCTGGTGAATTCCGACAACCATTACCGGTAATTCCAAAATCGACAGCTGCCGATGAAATAAATGCTTGCCTAAAATCACCAACTTCAAATTTGACTAGGTGATAAAGCTCTCAATTCAGTTGATTGCGGTTAAAATAGTACCAATAGATATTTGCAGCCCACAAGAATGCAAAAAATTCCTGCTCCACAAAAATTTTTGAAAATGGTTATTTGTAACTGCAAAAAAGGATGCAATGTGTCATGCACCTGCAGAAAACTGAGTCTTTTTTGTAAAGCTACATGTGGGGAATGTGCAGGTGTTAACTGCCAAAACAGTTGTCCAATCTTTGGCAAAGATGAAGATATAATTGACAGTGGCGACATCCACTCAAAATCAGATTAACTTTTCGACACAAAAGTATTAATTTCACGGGAATAAAGTGATGAATAAATGAAATGTTTAAATGATATTTTCATTTTGTTATTTTTAACAGATAGGGGTTGCTTTTAGGGGTTGAAAAAAAAAATAACTAAAACTAACATTGACCAAAAAACTGTTATAAAATTGATTGAAATTAATTAATTATATCAATGAAGACCCATTCTTACATATTTAATGCTGAAAGGGGGTGGTTTATACTGTCTTGAAGTATATGAAGACCTTCATTAAACTTCATAAAACGCTACTGAGGCCCAAAAATTACTTTGATTTACGTTAGAACAAGTTTCTCTTAATTTTGGATAAAGGAGTTGTTTTTCACCCCTTAAAAATAATAAGTATAAATCGGCATAGGAGGCAAGTATAGCTTATATCCAAAATTTTTTCAAAATCGAAGCATCTTGATAGAATTCGGAGGTAATGCCTAATTTTCGCCCTCATTGACTGGACTAATTGTACAGGACAATTTTATCTCGACTTTCAAGGTATTATACCATAATAGTTTATTATAATATTAAAGTTGCCTTTTAATTTATCGATTGAGACAGTACAAAGTCTGCCGGGTCAGCTAGTAATAAATAAATGTTTTCGTAATAACCTGTAATTCGCACAATAAAACAATCAACAAGATTATAATGAAAATGATTCAATAAGTATAAAAACTGTCTTGAAAAGCACCAAGTTCATTTCGAACCTTCTTCAAACTTAGAATCCTGATTAACACTCACTCTGCACTTGTTCCGTATCGAATCAAAATGCACCGAATCCTCATGCACCTTCAGAATATACTTACGACTCGTAGCATATTCGCAATAACTACACTTATGTTCCTTCACATTTAAATGAACAGTATCGACATGTCTCTTAAGAACATGCTTCAAATGCGAAGAATAATCACACTCCTCGCACTTGTATTGCTTCAATTTCGAATGCACCGCATTTATATGAACCCTCAGGTCGAATTTACGATTCACAGCATGCTCGCACAAATGGCACTTGTATCGTTTTGAATCTGAATGAACCATGGAAATGTGCGTCTTGAGATTGTCTTTTCTGTTGGCTGCAAATTCGCAAAATTGACACTTGTGTTGCTTGGAGTTCAAATGGACTGAACGTATGTGCACTTTAAGAGCTGATTTGTGATTAGATGTGTAATCGCAGAGATGGCACTGTTCTTGCCTTAAATTGAGATGAACTGAATCGATGTGAGATTTGAGGCAGTCTTTCCTGGTGCTCGCATAATCACACAGGTGGCACTCGTGCTCCTTCATCTTTAAATGGACTGAAGCTATGTGGGATTCCAGTAAACCTTTTTTTTTCGAAACGTACTCACACAAATGGCACTTGTGTCTTTTCAGGTTTAAGTGGACTAAATTTACGTGTGTTTTGAGGTTATCTTTCCTGTTTGTGGCGTAGTCGCAATATTCGCACTTATGTGGCTTCGAATTTTCCCCAGAAATAGGTTCCTCTTCCTTCATTATCAAACTGGAAGGTTTTTCATCTACCTCTTCAAATATTCCACTGTGGTTATCGTAACTTTCAATTTTTTCATCAGAGGCATCTATGTCAATGTCCACATCTTCGATCTTGACCCTTTCATCTACCGAAGTGTGGGGACTGAAACAAAGAAGATTCAAGATTAAATGGAATTTTGTCACACAAGCAGAATTAATCATACTAGTCTTCGAAGGTAATTGGTGGTTTATTCTCTAGGGAACCGTGTCCTACTTCGAGAAAATCCATGATTCTTGATTAGTGAAATAACTGAGTTCACGAATTCCAAACTCAGAAAAGATTCATAGCTTTGCGTTTATTGTAATTCATTTTTATTAATTTAGAACACAGAACACAACAGAAAGCATTAGACGTCGACAGATTTTTATGTTCTGTGGTTGACATCATAGGCTTGGGGTTATGTTCCGTTATGTAATAGGTACGTTCGATTTGGACGCTCCTTTCACTCCATTAACTCTTTTTCGTAAATAAATGGCACTACTTCCAAGTGGTATTCAATTTAATCAGAATTAAAGTTCAACTAGGGGGGCGTTCCACTTGGCGATCACAACGCTCACGCTCACGACCGCTCTTTTCCCCATTTCACTTGCTTGCTAGCGCTATTATGTTAACTCAAGTGGAACGGATTATAGGGCGTTTTGGGCTGTCATGAAAGAAATGACAAGATTGAAAAAAGTAGAAGTTAGGGGTTAGGTCATTCTAAACAATAAATTTAATTAAGTGTACAACAGTTAGAAATATTATAATACATATATCTAAACTATATTCTGACATCACAGAACATACCTTTGGTCACAGAACATCGAAATATGTGGGTCGATTCGAGCTTGGAGTGAGCGATGATTTTGCCGCGCTCACAAAGACCGCGGTCGTTAAGTGGAACGGCTAAAGGATCGTTTTGATCGTTGTTATCGCCAAGTGGAACGGCCCCTAGGAATAAGTCTTTTGAATTTGGAATCCTGCGACTTGTTTATACAAGTTTTTATCGATCATTTTTGAAGGTGTTCTTTTCAATGAAAATTTCCCACGAAATATGATTCAGAAGATTTTATTTTATTATTTTGATCATTTATTGCATGTTATTTGTGAAAATTAATAAAAGATTCTGAAATTATTTCTAGTCTTTATTTGCGTTTAAGCAAAAGGGAAATTGTACACATTTTTTATCACACAATATAAAGATAACAATCAAATATGAATAGAATATTCATTTATATTGGAAAATTTGATATTCTACTCAAATTTACCTACAAATATAATAGAAGATAGAAATATCGATACCAGATACTCGGGAACAATGTAATTGCAAAACCAAAGTGAACTAAAACGAAATGTTGAGAAATATAGAACAAAAAAAGTACTCATTCCTTTCTAGTCAGCGTAAGTTGTCTGTTATCTAGGTATATCTCCGAAACAAACCTAACAAAATCATGTAACATTCTAAAATTTAGAATTCTTGTCAATGAGTTCAACTGCTTCTCATTTTGATGCTTTTGCAAAATTCCACATTAAATCACCACTGTTTACTTGAATCTACTCATTCTTCAATAATTCCTCTGAATTTTCATTTACAACAAATTGTAGATTGTTTCGTCAGTGCATCAACAACAGACCGTTAATCTTTCATTAAATCATACATTTCTATTGTTTTTTTGTTATTCAATTTCCTCATTACTTTCGAAATCATGAGAATCAATGAATGGCTTCACTTTTGTTTGAGGAATCAAATGTTTTTTTCAAAGTGAATTTTGTCTTTCCATCCTCAATTTGCGCTGAGCCATGGTGAGCCTATTAATTTTTTTTTCTGTCGAATCTCTGGTTATTTTGAGAAGAAGCAGCAGTAGCCTTCAGCATTGTACAAAGAAACATATATTATACAATGCCTTCAGTTAGGGAGCCTTCATATCATATGATGGAATATTGACCTGGAAAGATGAAAGAATCATTGAAAATATTTAAAAAAATCATTTACCTGTAGCAAGATAGTCAAAATGAAGCAAACAAACTACCTTATTAAACGTAACATGTTCCTTCTTTGCGTAATTTCTGCAAAAATCGTTTTTTTCACTCCTCTATTAATATAACCTCCCTTTGTAAATTGATGAAAATGTATATTCCTATTGCTGCCTTTCCTTGAGAAGCAACTAAGAACACAACAATTAGTGTTATACACCCTTGGTCATAGTACTTTACCATTCATTTCAATAATTTTTCCTATTCACATAGTCCAAATATAGCTCTCAACCTAAAACTTGAAAAACTCTCAAATATCACTCAAACTGACTGTCACTGATATAAATACCTTTACCACTATTTTCCAACGACAATTCTGCAATTCAGGAAAAAAAATCACGACAAATATATCAAAAGAAGCAAAAATATTCTTGATTCTATCAATATTTACGTGTAAAATTTATTTTTATTACTTGTTTTCTAGGTTCGATATTTATCCGCCAGGTACCGTCTAGTTATTTGAAATCGCCAATAGAGTGAATGGAGCTCGCTCCTAAAGCCCCACCTCGTGAAGCCCGTGTACCCGGGGTGCGATGTGCAATGCTCTCACTCCACTCCAACTCCATAATTACAAATCGAACGCAGCTAATGTGAACAAGATCACAGATCTACAATCAGTAAACTTTTTGATGTTCTGTGATATATGATGATTTAAGAGGTTAATGGTGTTAGTACTTTGTTATCTGTGGTTTTTTTGGGAAATTTTCCAAAATTGGGGCAACTTTAAGGTGCTGTAGCAGCTACAAGAAATGATACTGTGCCAATGCTGATTTTTTACTTATAGATTGTTCCTTAGTGAATAAATAGGTCCAATTTTCATTTGCCTATCGCGATTAGTAAAAATTTAATGAATTTTTTAGCGAAGGTCCAAAATTTCGGATTTTCCGTCGAATATTGATTGAAAACAAATATTTTTACAGAATATCTGATAACAATGATCGTAATCTGTGCCTTCGAATTAATAAGTAGAATGAGTTTGGTTTGGATCCCCGTAAAAACAATTTTTGTTGAAAATTTTCCTTTTACATGCAAAGTTTGTGAAAAAATGAAAGTTGTCTGATCGCTACCAAAAGTTCCTTGCTTACTGAATCGAGGGCGTAAATTAATAATATCTCTACAGATTTTTTTCTAAAACTGTAATTTTTGAGTAATGCTCGGTGAAAATCCTAAATTTTGGACCTTTGCAGAAAAATTCATAAAACTCAAACTGATCGCGATATGACCATGAAAATTTTACCATTTTATTCGTGAAAAACCAATCTTAGAGCAAAAAAATCAACATATTCTCAGCCCAATTTTTCTGAGTGCTACAGTACCTCAAATTTGACCAAAATCTCTGGCATTCAAATATTCTGATTTTCAGAGAATAGAAAATACCCTTTCTGCAGATTTAGAAATCCTGAAATATTCATTTTAAAGTGGCGTTTATGCCCTAATGATAATGAAACCGAAGTTTCATGTTTTCATTTCAACAATTACAGAAATATAGAAAATTTTGTCTCAGTTCTTCTTCCAAAACATTTAAATTTTTTTTCCCTGAATTCCTGTTATTTGGGTTTGAAGTGTTGTATTCCAACCAAATTAGAAAGTGTATTAAGTTGGATAAAAAAGCTAACTTTCAATTCAATTATTTTATTTGTTGGGCAAGCTTTATTTGAGTTTTTAATAGTCTTAATTCTAGCCTAGCACTTTCCAATTCCAATTTTAATTTCGTTATCTTCAAATCTTTCTTCTCCAGATCAAGTTGCAATTTTCCTTTTTGGCTCTGAAGTAATCTGCCGCAGCGTTGTCTCTCCTAATTTGGGCACTCATCATCTCCAATTCCAAGTCCTGTGATTCTTCACCTATAAAAAAATTTTTTAATATACAGACAAAATAGAGCTTAAGATGAAAAAATTAACCCAAATAGACCTGAAATTTTTTTTCTTTCATGTCAATGAGAATTGTGTCAGATTATGGTTTAAATGGAGCCTTTTCATATTTTTCATCTTGATGTGTACTTACTTTTCACGAAAAGTTAAAATTTGTGGTGTTCTTTTGAAGGAACGGTAGGTTTTTGAGCTACTAAAATTCATTCTATGAAAAATGAACATTGAATTATAATATGCCGTGATTATAGAAGCAATTTTTCGGATGTTATGCTATTTTATATTTAATACTTATAAAATATTGGTTTTTATACCACACTTCACAATTTTTTTATTTTATTCTGGTAAACAATCAGATAATCTACTCTGACCTATCCTGAAGATTGGTGTAAACTCTTCGATTGCTTAGATGGTCCTGTCTTTGTTGTTTTCTATTAGTTTCCAGCAATCTTGTTGCGATGATAGCTAGTCTAGTTTGTTACTATTTCTGCGTTTTGAACAACCATCTCAAAGCAGTGTGCAAGAAGTGGGAAATACAATTTTTGTCCTTGTCGAAATACGATTCTAACTCATGTTTTTACGGGATCAGTCAACGCCCCCCATATATTATAATGTTGCATGAGTTTTGGTTGATCAATGATATTTATTTTCTCATGGTGAATATATTATTAATTTGTTTGGTGCATGGAAATACGAATAAGAAATTAGTAAGCGCATAAGCAACATTATTGTTATTTCAGTTACAGAAAACTATTGAATTATGTGCAGAAGAAAATTTTGCTATCAGGTGGTTCTGAAATCATATCCAGATTATCTGCATGATGTAGTAGCTCATGCAGAGTCAGATTATTTTTCCAATAGTTATAACAATATATTCAGGTAATATAGTAGGTGATAATCCTACCGTTCCGTTAAAAGAACGCCTTCATTTACGTAGCAAAAATCAGGATTTGAAATCATGGAGAAGATGAATTCGCCTTTTATATTATTCATCCGACCATAGATATAATTATTTTATTCGCAAACAAGATGAAATAAATACATATGAAAAAATACACCACCGTACAAAATGAGGTATTGCAACAATTAATATATTTATGAAGTTGACATGGCTTTAAAGTGAATTTGAATACTGAAGCACTTTGTAGGTTATATTCAGTGTTGAAGAAAGCATTAATTTATGTGTTTATATTGACGCCTTCTTTGTTTCTTTATTTTGAGCATGAATAGAAAACTTTTAGATAGGTGTTCTTTATACGGAACGGTAGGTCTATTTGGGTTAAATAAACAGAGTCTACATCAGGAACAAACACCCGATCTGCAAAAAAATATCCTCGATCAAATCTACATTTATCAAATTCTATCGAACATTACTTTCAGAGCACTCCTCTTTCTTGTTATCTTGTTCAATATTGTCATCATTTTCATCATCTATTTCTTCTGAGACGTCACTTGAGCAATCGTTATTTTCAATTTTGACAATGAAATCGTCCCTTTCATGAACTTGATGTTCGTCAATAAACTGTTCGGCAATTTCTACCTCTTCAATCTTTACCGTAGGAGTTCCGCAATTCTTTTCATCTTCGGAAACTGGAACTCTAAAACAAATAACAATGATAATATTTGCCTCATCTTCTATAGCTCATCACGAGAATAGATTCTAGATCGAATAAAAGTGTACTCACGAGTCTTCAAAAGAATCTTCTGTTTCGTTTTTTAACTTTATTTGCAAGGATATCCATGTTTTAACGCCGATGTAAGAATGTAAGGTAAAATAAGCAACAAAAATAAAAAAAACTACACTACAACCAAAGTTGTTGTTGTCACTGACACAGAACACTGTCACAAACAATAACCTAAATGTCTCACCACAGAACGCTATTGATAAAGCTCCACAGATTATATGTAAAATTTTCACAGAATATTTTTGACTTCTTTGAACAGATGAACTGTCAAGGAGCTGTATTTTTTCAGCTTATAAAAGTGTCGGTTGTTTGAAAAACTATCAAAACAATTTGAATGAATTATCAAGAATCTGTCATCATTTATAGCGTGCCACCTACAGTTGATTGAACGAAATATGTTCTCAATTCGCGGCATTGGCGATTCAAGAGTAGATGCCAGCGCCAGCGTGGCAAATGTTCGAAGCTGAGATACGCACATAAACTTTTGCCATTAACTCTGATCCAACTAGTACGTTAGCAATAAAACCGGAAAGAAAGTGAAAATTATAGACTTGATATGCACTTGCAAGGCTTGATTAGCTGTAGCTTGCGGCTTATATCTGGTATTTCGAAACTGTTTTCAAAGTGTGTGGTTTTCTTTTGTTTCAGGGTTTATTTGAGTAAAATAGAGACGAGTCAAACGGATTTGAAGTGTGATATGATGATTCAATAATCATCAGAAGAGAACAATCGAAAATTTTCAGAAAAGATGCTGATGAATATAAAATGAATATAAATGAAGTATTTCTAAAAAATGCTTCACACTATTTGTGAATGTACAAAAATAAAATAAAGGGTGAAATCATTTTAATTTATTAGTTGAACTTCAAAATCAGTGTGGCGAATTCAGAAGAACATCTCGTTTTCACCACGATTGATGAAAAAATTGTATGCCAAGATATTTAAATTACTTATAAGAACAATTATTTTGGTCAAATGAATATGTATTACACTTGTTGGGAATACTCAAATGACGTAGAATAATATATTTGGAAGTACTTCCTAGATCCATGAGATTCTGCAGAATTCGTAAATGAATGGTACTACCTTGAAGTGATATTCAATTGAAGCAGAATCATTCGTGCTGCACACAGGTTCAGATGAATCTGTTGAATTTGGAAACACACGACTTCATTGTTCATTAAAGTTTTCCCAAATCATTTTTGAAAGTGGGTGCTCCCTTTCATGAAGATTACGAACAAAATTTGATTGAGAACATTTCATTTAATCATTTCTTCAATCATATGTTGCAAAATGAATAAGCGATTCTGAAAATTTTTCCAGTCTTTATTTATGTTTTGTTTGTGGTTTTAAAATGGAAATTGTATATATCTTTCATCACACAATATTAAGAAAACAATCAAATATAGATAAAATATTTGTTTTTAATGGAAAATTTGCTAGAGGTGATACCAAAAAGTCAGAAGAGATGTATGTAATTGCCAAGTCAAAGTGAAATGACTAAACAAAATGCTGACATAAATATAGAACAAACCTTTGAAAATTTATAATTGTTTAAAAACTTATAATCTTCCAGAATAAGTGTTTGCAAATTCAGTCAAGGAGTTCAATTCTTTCTCATTTTTAAAGGCGTTAACAAAATTTCACATCAAATCACCATTGTTCACTTGTCCCATTGTCTTCGGATATTTCCTCTGCATTTTCATCTCACAGATTGTATTTTGAATAGCACATGCACAGCAGATTGTTCCTCTTTACTCAAAGCAGACAATATTGCAGCATTTTTTTCTTTGATTTACACACCACATTCAAAATCATGAAATGAGTACAATGAGTTGTTGATTGAGAAATTATATGTTGAGCCAAAGGTATCATTCCTGGATTCTCTCCTCAATTTATGTTGGATATTTCTACTGGATATTAACTACGTTGCAAGTTTCGAGAAGTCACAGCAGTAGCTTTAAGCTCAGGAGCTTTCATTTGCTGAAATTTTGAACGTGAAAAGATAAATAAACTATTATGAAATATTCACAAAATTTTTTACAACAGATCTAATGCAAGATTATCAATCTGAAAATGAAGAGATGAAACAAACATTTTTCCCATCTTCAATCTTCTCACCCAAGCTTCTCTTTTTTCAATATATCAAGTGCATTATAATTAATTCACTCATAATGAAAATATTATTCCACTGGCCAATATTCAAATGACTCTTTTTATTCCTGCTCAGCTTCAATATAGCTTCTAACCTGAAATTTAACACATTAATTTGAGAATAATCTAATGTTAACTAATAATTCTCGTATAAATACCTTTCGATAGTTTCTCAGCATCAATTCTTCTATTCAGAAAACCTAATAATTACACCAATCATCGTATATTAAACGAAAATATCATTGATTTATATGACAAACCATGTATTTTGAACGGGATTATTCCAAAGTATACTTGTTTTCTTAGGGCGATATTTCGCCGCTAGAGGGAGTTTAGATTTATGGATTCGCCAATTGAGAGATGGTTAAAGTGATCAGACTGATATGAGCAGTTTGGATATATATTCGTGTTCTGTGGTTTAGATCTAGCACTCCTTTATGAAGTTCTCTGTGTTCCGAAAAATGTGTCATTCATTGTAGATAATCAAATTAATTCATAAATTTTAGGTCTGAAAATCTACCGGAAATCTACTGAACACAGTCGACTACTAAACGTCGCTCCGAATCGTCGAAAATCTACCAAAAAAGTAGAAGTATTTGAAGAATGTCATAGAAATAACATTCTTGACAAATGAAGTGTTCTGTGATATGAAGCAAAGATTATGGAGTATAAAGATAGGAAACGACCCTATATCTCCAGTACTAAAAACCGACAACGATTTTCGATTAAGTCAACACGCGACATACTAGATGGCGCTGAGTAAATTTGTCGATACAGATTTCGGCATTCTACGAAGAGCGCGAAATTTGAATGAAATTATACGTATTAAATTGAATTTCGACTTTGTCAGGCCCAGAATATAACATCCTGAGCGACAAAACAAAAAGCAATGCTCTTTCTTGTTCTGCTCAGGATATTATTTTTCACTCGGACTTCAACTCAATTCATATAAATAAAACACGCCGTTAAATTTGTTATGTTTTTATTTGAGATGAATACCTTTTGAGAATATAGTACAGCAGTATCAGAGCAATTTAAAATAAACTACCAATTCAAGAATAGTTATTTATGATACAAGATCAGAAAGCATTGATATTCTTACACGAGTTCAAAATTCAAGGACGAGTCATCTTCATGAGGATTTGACACATACTTAGAGAAAAACATATTAGTTACAGAATAATCAGAACCACAATTATAGAGGTGTTCAGGATGTTATCCGATCCCATTCAACGACATACCTGCATCGCATACAGGATCAGGTATGAAAGCTTGGAATAGGAATAATTTCCGTTCAGTATTCAGTATTTCTTTATGGAACAATATTTAAATTGAATAATGAATGAACAAAGAAGACATCAAAAATAATAACATATCAACTCATGAGTGCAAATTAATTCCGTTATAACCTACAGTATATCCAGCAATAGATGGTCGCATTCAGCAGACGTAGCACAAAGCGATGCTGTTACCTATCGGAAGCGGTATAGGTCGGAACCATATTGAACGCATGTGCCTCCTTAGACAGATAACTTTTTGATTATCTAATCAATTTACTTATTGCTAATTTATTACTGGATATGAGAGGCTGACCTTTAAAGGAGTGACGGATCACTTTCATCCTATTAATTTTGCACCGCAAAGAGTTGATTGTAGCCTTCATCCTCTTGATTTTGTCTTAGGAGACTCTTATATAGATGATTTTTCCCCTTTTTTTCAGTTTCACCCAAAGAAATAGCTGAAAAAGAGGAATATTAGGTCATTCAATAATTTGAATGAAAATTATCTCGAATTTACATTTACAAGCTAGAATGTATTCATGAAAATGGTTAAGTTTCAAAACTTATTGTGAATGAAGTCAGTAAGACATTTAAGAAACATTTAAAGATGAAGCTATGAGGTTAATGGAGAGACTTACAGTTATTATTTGAGCATTAACTAGGATTTGCCATATTCTTCTTCTATCGATGCCTATCCTCTGTGGATGTTGGCAATCATGTCAGCTTACAGCTGTCCTGAATATTTGAATGGTCGTCATCCTTGTCCATTGCCTGATATTCTGCATCCATGATGTTCGTTGGCGCCCTGGAGACAGTCTTCCTTCTATCTTGCCTTGTGAAATCAGTTGAAGCAGTTGATATTTTTCATTACGTAATACATGTCCCAGATATGACATTTTCCTGATTTTAATGCACTACAGTATTTCCAGATCATTCTGCATCCGTTTCATAACAGTATCATTCCTGACATGGTAGATGTTCGAACTCCTGAGCATTCGGCAATTCTCAATTTGTGGTGCAGCATCTGTTTTGGAAGCTCTAGATGTTGGAATTTCTGTAAAAGGAGAAGTTTTAATGAACGAATTCAATGACAGACATGTGTTTTTATTATATTAATATTCGCTCAGACTCACCGACAGAATTTATTGCAGCATTCATTTTCGTTCGAATAAGGCCCCTTCCGGAATGGAATGCTTCCTGGATGGTAATTGTACCTGATTTGTTCTGGAGAAAAATGCTCACTGCATACTGTGTAAAATTTATTGAGATCGATATCGTCTCGCCCTGAAAATTCTATCCATTTCTGAGCACTGAAAATAAAAGGAATGAATAACACAGTTACAGAAGTCGTGTTTCATTACTTACATTTCCATTTTCTTTGGTAATGTGAAAAATGCTAATCCTTCTGTTATTGAAACAGTTCTTCACCATACAACACGATCCAGAACTCATCTTAAAGTTGAAGAATAATAAATAATAATATAAGTAAATACCGAACAAACACACGACAGCAAAAACCAAGCAAACTTCGAAACTAGTTAATCAACAAGCAAGATGGCCGATTGGCGCCTTGACAGCCACGAAGCTAGCACGTAATCAATCACGTGCTAAATTTTAGTCAACAAGTGACTCTTCAGATGGCGCTGACAACCGTTGTCGCCTCGTTTCCCATCTTTATACTTTATAATCTTTGATATGAAGTTTATTTCCCTCCCCATTTCCGTTACATTTTGATGTTCTGTGCGTTACATTTTATCAACATCTTTTGGTGTAGTGATTATTGCGATACTGATTGATATATTCTTTTCTAACTGAAATTTCGTGCTAGTTATCTATCAAAATGGCTGAAACGAGACCATTTAGTTCTACCCAGATTGTAGATCCGGCTGAAATTATGAGTGAGCCGGAAATTCGAGGAGAGACTATCAAGTTTGGCCACGTTTTCTTCGATTCTCCTCTAGATTCAATAAAATGGTGTGCAAGAAGGAGGCTGCTGAAGAACACTTACAGTTGTGAGAACTGCAGCATCCTTATGACATTCTGTCGGAATGCCAGAAATGTGTGCGATGGATTCCAGTGGATGTGCAAGCTTTGCAAAAGGCAGCGCACTATCAGAAAAGGTTCGTTTTTCGAGAGAAGCCACTTGACGTTACCGAAAATTCTGATTGTTTTGTATGGTTGGGCTATGGAGTATCCACAGGAGATTATAAGTTTCGAAGCAGCACTCGGAAGTAATAATACAGTCATTGATTGGTTCAATTTTTGTCGTGAAGTGTGTGAGAAGTACTGCATTGAAAATGAAATACAAATCGGTGGTGTGAATGAGGATGGTTCATCCAAAACTGCTGACTTTGCATTCAGGAATCAGTACTCGAAGTTCCAAATGTTTAACGAGTTCCTTGTAATAGTAGCTAATCAATTTCCCGTGACATGATGTGAGAGTGAAGTGTTTCCTGTTTCCGCTTCCCCAAAGATTGAACATTGCATTTTTTAAGTTGATAATTAATTTTTGTTTCTGTATTTTTATTGGACAAAATAATGACCGATGGTGTCGCTGCATTCGCCGATCAGCTGTTTACCGAAACGAGTATTGTTTCGTGTTTACATTAGATTTGTATTTATGGGATTTTTTAGTTTAAACGTTTATTTGCTATCAATAATCGAAGTTGTTTCCTTGATTGTGGATCCTGTGGATTATATTGTAAGTGCAAATATAGGTAATATTGTTCTTTTTGTTATATTTTATGTAAAATATTGAGGTGAGCTTTATTCAGTTTTGAATGCTTTTCAGATCATCTGGCGAGATGTTCACCAAAGGTTCCTCTAATTATAGGAAATTTTCCAATATTTACATGCTCATAGATGCTGCGTAGAGGGTGAGCGAGTGTTGCAATGCAATCGTTTGATTCTATGTGGGAAAAATTATTTCAAAACATCGGAATTCTACAAGGAAAATCCCATCATATTGAGGAAATGATGTCTTATAAAAATGATGATGTGAAGGTTGATAAGATTATATACAGATACCAAGCAAGATTGTCTGGAATTTGCAAGCATATTTTAGCCCTTCTACTCTACAAGGTTGTACGAACTACAAAATATCCTGACAATTCTACTGATTATGAAGGTAAAATTCATTGTTTAGTTTTGTCTCTGCTGTTTTTCTTTTTGTTTTCCATAACAATGAAATGTACAAAACAGAAAACATTAGGATTATCCATATTTGATGAAAACTAAGAGATGGATGAAATTAGTTTGAGACCTAACAGAACATGAAAACATGCATGATTGTAATGTAATTGAACATCAGGATGAACAATATATTCATTTAATAGAAGCTACTAATTTTTTTCTGTTTAGGAAGGGAAAAATATATGAAAAGAAAATGGGTGATAAATTTTGAATAAAAATGGACATTCTTCAGAGAACTGTATGTATGCAGTACATGACGTGATCATCGATTAATCATGTTGAAGAATTCATTACGCTAGATTTTAATGTATTATTCATTTATTGCATCTCACTTGTGTCTAAGGCTGCAGTTATAATTAAATAAAATTATTCAACTTATCTATCGATTAATTGCACCTTTTCTGATGCTAAATGAATATCAATACTATCAAGCTATTTTTAATATCAATATTAAATTGATACATATATGTATAATATATTATTTAAAATTGCCAATTCTCGGAATTTATTTGAAATTTCACATGTAGATTTAATCATTGCTGAACATAAGTTCAATTTTGCAACCATCGAGAGAATCACTTAAACTCACAAGGTCCCTAGTTTTATTGCACATTATCATATGGCTTGCATTCAGCACTTTCAACTAGGCTCCTTGAATTGTTGAGACTTCTATATATTCAAAAATATCAATTAGACTCAAAGTAATTTATTTCGATAAGAATGAAAATTATTGTACAAGAACGATATGAACAAAAATTTAAAATGACTTGACTTGAATTGCTTTTTTTGGTAGGTTTAGTGAAGGTACAGCTTTTTCTCCAGTAACAGAAATGTTTTCATAGTGAGAGTTTCTGAAATAATTCAAAATATATGATGCATTGTTTTCAATTGACATCAGTTGCCACTCTTACTTGTTTTCATTCTACAATCTTCTTTTCGGAAATGCTGTGAGCATACTCTAATATGTTTAGATACAGGTTATCGAAACATGCTCCCAGGATTCACGTCTATAAATTTCCTCTACGATTTCTAGTTTGTTGGTAAAGTAAACATTTTGATTTTCACCACGAAAATGGGCTCCAGAATTCCTAGATTTTTTAGAATTACATCCATAAACACAACAATTAGTGTTTTTCACGGTTTTTTCCTTAGGCATATCTTTTAATCGCAATGAAAACGTAAACATAGACAAATAAACACAGCTTTCACATACTAAATGTCGAAATGAATACTCTAGAGATGTGTAACACTGCGCTGCGCCGCGCAATTGCGCCAACTCGGACCACTGAGTCGAATGTGTCAACTCATTTTTCGGAAATGTATCAGCGCATGGCGCAATTCGTTCAACAATTCCTACCTTCTCAATTTTCGAGTTAATATTCTTTTCAAACTCCAATTTTAGACTCAGGAATGTGCATTCACGATTTGTAACCCTTTAAAAATTATATTTTTTACATTTCCTTTTCATAACAAAATAGAGTTACCTCTTGGGTTAGATGAGTTGACTCATTGCGCTTGTGTTTGAATGTATGTTTTTTCTGCGCTTGTGACACAGCAACTCATTGCGCTCAACAGTTTGACACAGCCAACTCATTGCATTAAGTTTAACTCTAAAAACGACCGATGAGTTGAAACTTTGTACTAACTCTTACTTATTCGTCGTGTATCATGTGAAAATACTACACATCGCAGGATTTTCTTTGGAATTGCGATTTGTTCTAATGCTGCATAGATTCGGATTTTTCTCAATAACAAAATTGAAAATTAGAATTGGTAAAAGTATGTTGTGTTAGAACGATTCTGAAATACTTTCAATTCCGTAAAATTCGCATGAAAATTCGTGAATTGGCATTGATGGCCATATCGAAAGTTTTTCAAAATGAAATATTTTCAGTAGTGGTCAAAATAAGTCGACCATTTGTGTGATTTCGTCAAACACGTGAATACGCTGATTGTATTCAACCCTTGATACCACCATGAAACTCAGTTACTCAGTAGGTGCTCTCTTCGATACTCTGACGCTGATGCGCCATTTGGCGCAATTGAGTTAACTCAATGAGTTGGCGCAGAGAGGTGCGCTTGAGTTACTGTGTTAGCGCAGAATATTTCACTGAGTTAATCATCTCTAGAATACTCGTTTCGGGCTTAGTTCCAGCTAACGCCGGCGGTGTCGCATACAGTTGTGTTTTGCTCTATATTGGCGATTCCAAATAACTAAACGGCACCTGGCGGATAAATATCGAACCTAGAAAACAAGTACTAAAAACAAATTTTCTCTATTTCAGTATCGTAATGAGTTCATTACAGTACTAAAAGTAGTGCTCAAAGATTATAGAGTATACTTTATAATCTTTGGTAGTGCTGTAATGAAACTCATTACCAAAGATTATAGAGTATACTTTATAATCTTTGCTCATTACAGCATTGTTTTCAGTTATATTTTTCGTTTTGTGGTTGTCAGTACTGACCTCCGATCCACTCAATTTTCGAATCAAATCAAATTTCGTTAGTGACACCAACTGCCAAGATACAATACAAAAGTCACTAATCTGAATTTTTATTTGAATTTCGAGAATTTTCCTCAAACCTTTAGTGAAATAGAGAAAATATCGTCTAATACTCGTTGCAGAAGGCAATTCCAACACTCATGCTTTCGAAAACTCGCTCCTTCGTCGCTCGTTTTCGAATTTCGCATTCGTAAATATTGATAGAATCAAGAATATTCTTACTTCTTTTGATATATTTGTCATGATTTCTTTTCCTGAATTGCCGTTGGAAAATAGTGGTAGAGGTATTTATATCAGTGATTTTCAGTTTAAGTGATATTCGAGAGTTTTTCAAGTTTTAGGTTGAGAGCTATCTTTGGACTATGTGAATAGGAAAAATGATTGAAATGAGTGGTAAAGTACTATTACCAAGGGTGTATAACACTTATGTGTTTTTAATTGCTCCTCAAAAAAAGGCAGCAATAGGAATATACATTTACATCAATTTACAAAGGAAGGTTATATTAGTCGAGGACTGAAAAAAACTTTTTTTGCAGAAATTACGCAAAGGAGGAAAATGTAACGTTTATGAAGGTAGTTTGTTTGCTTCATTCTAATTATCTTGCTACAGGTAAATGATTTTTTAAATATTTTCAATGATTCTTTCATCTTTCCAGATCAACATTACATCATATGATATGAAGGCTCCCTAACTGAAGGCATTGTATAATAAATGTTTCTTTATACAATACTGAAGACTACTGCTGTTTCTTCCCAAAATCTACCAGAGATTCGACAGAAACAAAAATTAATAGGCTTACCATGGTTCCGCGCAAATTGAGGATGGAACGACAAAATTCACTTAGGGACAAACATTTAATTCCTCAACCAAAAGTGAGGCCATTCATTGATTCTCATGATTTCGAAAATAATGAGGAAATTGAACAACAAAAAACAAAAGAAATGTATGATTTAATGAAAGATGAACGGTCTGTTGTTGATGCACTGACGAATATTCAATTTGTTGTAAATGAAAATGTGTAATGTGTAATGTTCGTCAGATCTTTTTGAATTGATTTATTTGTTTAATTAAATTGTGAAAAATACACTCCCCGTCTATAAATTCAGGACAGGCAAAATTTTTATCAAATTCAACACCCTGTATCTTTTTTCGTGGTGCTGCGATTTTGTTGAAATTTTCACCAGGTATAGTATTGAGTCTTGTTATATTACCGTGAAATTTACTTTTCGAAAATACCTATAGTTTATCTGTTATACAGGGTGAAACAAAACCTTGTTTTATACCCTTCCTTTCTAAACACCCTGTAGTGAATTTGAGGCTGAAAATTTGATATCATTCGGTTTTAATTTGAAGTGTGACCCTTTCTCAACAAAATGTTTTTCGATTTACGTCAGTATCTGCTTTTAAAAAGTTACACATTTTCAAAGAAAGTGTTGCATTTTTTCAATTTTTATAACAATTTAAAACGTTACAATACCTTATCGAGTAGTAAACATAAAACAAACATCTGAAAATTAATAGCGTGTATTTCCACCTCGTTTTCTCATCACTTCAACCATACGACGTGGCATACTTTCAATGCATTTCCGAATTGCTTCTGGGGGAATATTTTCCCGTTCTTCAAAAAGGGCTGTTCGTAAATCGGGTAAGGTATTGGACTGCCGATTTCGAACATGTCTACCTAGCATATCCCATACATGTTCAATTGGATTTAAATCCGGCCTTTCGGCTAGCCACACGAATCGTTGAATATTCGCCTCTTCAAAGTATTCTGTTACAACCCGTGCAACGTGAGAAGCAATTCGTAAATGCATTGAAAGTATGCCACGTCGTATGGTAGAAGTGATGAGAAAACGAGGTGGAAATACACGCTATTAATTTTCAGATGTTTGTTTATGTTTACTAGTCGATAAGGTACTGTAATGTTTTAAATTGTTATAAAAATTGAAGAATGCAACACTTTCTCTGAAAATGTGTGTCTTTTTTTCTAAAGCAGATACCGACTTAAATCAAAAAACATTTTGTTAAGAAAGGGTCACACTTCAAATTAAATTTGAATGATATCAAATTTTCCGCCTCAAATTCACCACAGGGTGTTTAGAAATGAAGGGTATAAAACAAGGTTTTGTTTCACCCTGTATAACGGATGAACTACAGGTATTTTCGCAAAGTAAAATTCAGGTTAATATAACAAGACCCAATACTATACCTGGTGAAAATTTCAACAAAATCGGAGAGTCACGAAAAAAGATACAGGGTGTTGAATTTGACAAAAATTTTGCCCTTTTTCTGAAAATGTGTATCTTTTTTTTAAAGCAGATACTGGTGTAAATCAAGAAACATTTTGTTAAGAAAGGGTCACACTTCAAATTAAAACTTAATGATATCAAATTTTCCACCTCAAATTCACCACAGGGTGTTTAGAAATGAAGGGTATAAAACAAGGTTTTGTTTCACCCTGTAAAACGGATGAACTACAGGTATTTTCGCAAAGTAAATTTCAGGTTAATATAACAAGACCCAATACTATACCTGGTGAAAATTTCAACAAAATCGGAGAGTCATGAAAAAAGGTACAGGGTGTTGAATTTAACAAAAATTTTGCCCTTTCTTTGAAAATGTGTATCTTTTTTTTTAAAGCAGATACTGACGTAAATAAAAAACATTTTGTTAAGAAAGGGTCACACTTCAAATTAAATTTGAATGATATCAAATTTTCCGCCTCAAATTCACCACAGGGTGTTTAGAAATGAAGGGTATAAAACAAGGTTTTGTTTCACCCTGTATAACGGATGAACTATAGGTACTTTCGCAAAGTAAAATTCAGGTTAATATAACAAGACCCAATACTATACCTGGTGAAAATTTCAACAAAATCGGAGAGTCACGAAAAAAGATACAGGGTGTTGAATTTGACAAAAATTTTGCCCTTTTTCTGAAAATGTGTATCTTTTTTTTAAAGCAGATACTGGTGTAAATCAAGAAACATTTTGTTAAGAAAGGGTCACACTTCAAATTAAAACTTAATGATATCAAATTTTCCACCTCAAATTCACCACAGGGTGTTTAGAAATGAAGGGTATAAAACAAGGTTTTGTTTCACCCTGTAAAACGGATGAACTACAGGTATTTTCGCAAAGTAAATTTCAGGTTAATATAACAAGACCCAATACTATACCTGGTGAAAATTTCAACAAAATCGGAGAGTCATGAAAAAAGGTACAGGGTGTTGAATTTAACAAAAATTTTGCCCTTTCTTTGAAAATGTGTATCTTTTTTTTTAAAGCAGATACTGACGTAAATAAAAAACATTTTGTTAAGAAAGGGTCACACTTCAAATTAAATTTGAATGATATCAAATTTTCCGCCTCAAATTCACCACAGGGTGTTTAGAAATTAAGGGTATAGAACAAGGTTTTGTTTCACCCTGTATAACGGATGAACTACAGGTATTTTCGCAAAGTAAAATTCAGGTTAATATAACAAGACCCAATACTATACCTTCTGAAAATTTCAACAAAATCGAAGAATCACGAAAAAAGGTACAGGGTGTTGAATTTGACAAAAATTTTGCCCTTTCTTTGAAAATGTGTATCTTTTTTTTCAAAGCAGATACTGACGTAAATCAAGAAACATTTTGTTAAGAAAGGGTCACACTTCAAATTAAAACTGAATGATATCAAAATTTCCGCCTCAAATTCACCACAGGGTGTTTAGAAATTAAGGGTATAAAACAAGGTTTTGTTTCACCCTGTATAACGGATGAATTACAGGTATTTTCGCAAAGTAAATTTCAGGTTAATATAACAAGACCCAATACTATACCTTCTGAAAATTTCAACAAAATCGAAGAATCTCGAAAAAAGGTACAGGGTGTTGAATTTGACAAAAATTTTGCCCTTTCTTTGAAAATGTGTATCTTTTTTTTCAAAGCAGATACTGACGTAAATCAAGAAACATTTTGTTAAGAAAGGGCCACACTTCAAATTAAAACTGAATGATATCAAAATTTCCGCCTCAAATTCACCACAGGGTGTTTAGAAATTAAGGGTATAAAACAAGGTTTTGTTTCACCTGTATAACGGATGAATTACAGGTATTTTCGCAAAGTAAATTTCAGGTTAATATAACAAGACCCAATACTATACCTTCTGAAAATTTCAACAAAATCGAAGAATCACGAAAAAAGGTACAGGGTGTTGAATTTGACAAAAATTTTGCTCTTTCTTTGAAAATGTGTATCTTTTTTTTCAAAGCAGATACTGACGTAAATCAAGAAACATTTTGTTAAGAAAGGGTCACACTTCAAATTAAAACTGAATGATATCAAAATTTCCGCCTCAAATTCACCACAGGGTGTTTAGAAATTAAGGGTATAAAACAAGGTTTTGTTTCACCCTGTATAACGGATGAATTACAGGTATTTTCGCAAAGTAAATTTCAGGTTAATATAACAAGACCCAATACTATACCTTCTGAAAATTTCAACAAAATCGAAGAATCACGAAAAAAGGTACAGGGTGTTGAATTTGACAAAAATTTTGCCCTTTCTTTGAAAATGTGTATCTTTTTTTTTCAAAGCAGATACTGACGTAAATCAAGAAACATTTTGTTAAGAAAGGGTCACACTTCAAATTAAAACTGAATGATATCAAAATTTCCGCCTCAAATTCACCACAGGGTGTTTAGAAATTAAGGGTATAAAACAAGGTTTTGTTTCACCCTGTATAACGGATGAATTACAGGTATTTTCGCAAAGTAAATTTCAGGTTAATATAACAAGACCCAATACTATACCTTCTGAAAATTTCAACAAAATCGAAGAATCACGAAAAAAGGTACAGGGTGTTGAATTTGACAAAAATTTTGCCCTTTCTTTGAAAATGTGTATCTTTTTTTTCAAAGCAGAAACTGACGTACATCAAGAAACATTTTGTTAAGAAAGGGTCACACTTCAAATTAAAACTGAATGATATCAAAATTTCCGCCTCAAATTCACCACTGGGTGTTTAGAAATTAAGGGTATAAAACAAGGTTTTGTCTCACCCTGTATAACGGATGAACTACAGGTATTTTCGCAAAGTAAATTTCAGGTTAATATAACAAAACCCAATACTATACCTGGTGAAAATTTCAACAAAATCGAAGAATCACGAAAAAAGATACAGGGTGTTGAATTTGACAAAAATTTTGCCTGTCCTGAATTTATTGACGGGGAGTGTATTTTTCACAATTTAATTAAACAAATAAATCAATTCAAAAAGATCTGACGAACATTATTAACGTTTTTATGAATTTGTTGAATGCAAATAACGCATGGAAGGTACAAGAAATCAGCGTTTGACAATACTTATTTTGTTCTTGAAAAAAATTTAATTATACATAAAAAAAGAATGTAGAAAAAACAACACAGTGATTCATGGGTTTTCCTGAAATTAAGAATCTCTAGATGCAGCAATTTCACTGCAAAAAGGCTCGACTATTCGTTCCAAAGCAGATGAGCTGCCACTGTCTCTAATTTTTTTCAATAAAGATATTACTTCCTCTTCAGAAATTGGCTTTACCTCTTTTATTCCAGATCCTGAATTAGAACATGTTGAACTCATTGTTGTATTGTAAACCTAAAATCATTCTGTTTAAATAATACCCACTAAGAATTTGAATATCACTTACCTTTTTCTTAGTTTTAGGTATATCCAACAAGTCACGTACATCATCACAATCATAGTTCGACTTAGATGTATTAAGTAACTCAACAGCAAACAAAAGAGCACATAAATGACTGCAACCTTTCACAACATCAACCATGCAAGTGCAATGTCCACAATCGATTATTCCATTTGAATCTGCGATAAACCATGCTTTAGATACCGTGTCATTTATTCTATGCGAATGCTTCACCTTAAATAAAAATCGACTGTTAGTTACAATTATTATAAAGTACTGTATTTACTTACATCTCCGACGATTACATATTTAGTTCCGAATTTTTTAAAGCCAAAGCTAGATACGTGGCTAGTACAGGACCATTTATATGACATCGACTTACAAATGGATTTCATGTGCTCATGAGTGGAGGAACTGTTCGTAAATAAGTAGATTGCAACATCCATAGATGACACAGGGGGAAAGTCATCAATTACGTAGTTCAAATCACTTTCTTCAAGGGTGAATGGATCGAAACCCTCAATCAGGTTTATTTTCTCTGAATATTGTTCCGACACTTCTGGGTTTGTTCTTGAAATTTTGATGAAATAGGGGCTTTTTGTGTTCACTGATAAAAGATTGAAAGTTGAGATTGATATATCGCCTGAGAAAATAAACGAACTTACTTACTTTTTATGTTATCCATATTTTAGCGTTTTGTATTTATTTATATTATAATCTTGGTTATGTTTTCTCTACCACAGAATATCTAAACTTATCCTCCTATCCTTAAGGATAGATATTCTGTGTCTCTACCTTGATCACAGAACATAGGAATATTGGCGAATCCAAAAATCTAAACTCCCTCTAGCGGCGAAATATCGCCCTAAGAAAACAAGTATACTTCGGAGTAATCCCGTTCAAAATACATGGTTTTTAATATAAATTAGTGATATTTTCGTTTAATATACGAAGATTGGTGTAATTATTAGGTTTTCTGAATAGTAGAATTGATGCTGAGAAACTATCGGAAGGTATTTATACGAGAATTATAAGTTAACATAAGATTATTCTCAAATTCATATGTTTAATTTCAGGTTAGGAGCTATATTGAAGCTGAGCAGAAATAAAAAGATTCATTTGAATAATATTGGCTAGTGGAATAATATTTTCATCATGAGTGAATGAATTATAATGCCCTTGATATATTGGAAGAAGAGAAGCTTGGGTGAGAAGATTGTAGATGGGAAAAATGATTGTTTTCTCTCATCATTTTAGGATTGATAATCTTGTCATAGGTCTGTTGTAAAAAATTTTGTGAATAATTCATAATATTTATTTATATATCTTTTCAGCTTCAAAATTTCAGCAAATGAAAGCTCCTGAACTTGAAGCTACTCCTGTGACTTCTCGAAACTTGCGACGTAGTTAATATCCAGAAGAAATGAATAGGGCTTGTATGGCCCAACATGAATTGAGGAGAGAATCCAGGAATGATACTCTTAGGGATAAACATATAATTTCTCAATCAACAACTCAGTGTACTCATTTCCATGATTTTGAAAGTGGTGTGTAAATCAAAGAAAAAAATGCTGCAATATTGTCTGCTTTGAGTAAAGAGGAACAATCTGTTGTGCATGTGCTATTCAAAATGCAATCTGTGAGATTTGAAAATGCAGAGGAAGTATCTTAAGACAATGGAACAAGTGAACACTAGTGATTTGATGTGAAATTTTGTTAACGCCATTTAAAATAAGAAACAATTGAACTCCTTGACTGAATTTGCAAACACTGGATTTGAAAGATTATGGGCGGGTTTCACAAAGCTTTAATTGTACGATTCAAAAACCTTATGTAAATTCGAACCAATAGAATCACTCGTTTTGAAATTTCAACGAATCGTGTTGGCTCCAATTAATTTAACGGTGCAATCGAAGTTTTGTGTAACCGACCCTATGAGTTTTCAAACAATTATAAATTTTCAAAGGTTTGTTCTATGTTTATGTCAGCATTTTGTTTTAGTCATTTCACTTTGACTTGGCAATCAATACATCTCTTCTGACTTTTTGGTGTCATCTCTGGCAAATTTTCCATTATAAACAAATATTTTATCTATAATAGATTGTTATCTCAATATTGTGTGATGAAAGATATATACAATTTACATTTTAAAATTACAAACAAAACACAAATAAAGACTGCCAAAAATTTTAGAATCGTTTATTCATTTTGCAACATATGATTGAAGAAATGATTAAATGAAATGTTCTCAATCAAATTTCGTTCGTAATCTTCATGAAATGGAGAACCCACTTTCAAAATTGATTTGGGAAAACTTTAACAAAAAATGAATTCGTATGTTTTCAAATTCAACAGATTCATCTGAACCTGTGTGCACCACGAATGATTCTGCTTCTATTGGATATCACCTCGAGGTAGTACCATTCATTTACTAATTCTGCAGAATCTCATGGATCTAGGAAATACTTCCAAATATATTATTCTACGTCATTTGAGTAATCCCAACAAGTGTTATACATATTCATTTGACCAAAATAATTGTTCTTGCAAGTAATTTAAATATCTTTGCATACAATTTTTCATCATTCGTGGAAAAAACGAGTTGTTCTTCTGAAGTCGCCACACTTAATGTATAATCAGAAGTGCATTAACACACACTTTCATCTTAAAAAGCTTTTAAATCACTTTTAAAATGAAAATCTATTCATTTATTTCACAAAATGATATAAATATCCCGTTGTCATTCAAAAATTTACAAAAATTCCCCTATCGCCACTCAGGCTGGTGGCTAAATTTCGAACCTAGAAAACAAGCATTTACAGCGCCCTCAACGGTAGTTGGATTCGCCAATAAACAGGAACATTAAAAATGAACGCACATTGTTCTTTCGTGAGCTGCATGATAGGTTCTAGTCTAATTAAAGTTATGCGATTCATACTTTCTAAAATCATTTCAAAACACAAATATTCACATCAATCGCACAAATACAAAGGATGAGAACAAGTACTATTCATATCCGCAAGACTCTGTGCTACGGCACAAAACAGAGAGAAATATTCCTATCTAATCTATGGTTAAGTTATAATCTTTGGTTAAGTATCAATTATAAAGATCAACAATAATTAATGTTTAGCAATCTATTGAAGTTTAAAGTAATATCAGCCCTCTAGAATCCAGAGTATCAAACAGAATGGAGGAAAATTCAGAATCTACTACAATTGCATTGTGAGTACTAGCTTTATTATTTTCGTAAGTACTTTTATAATGGTTTGTTGTATCAGCAGTTTGAAAAAAATTAAACTGAACATGGGATGATTTGGTTCAATAAACTGAAATGAAAAAGGAAATTTTGAAAGAAGAAACAGAGAAATTATATATGTTATGGATCAATAATAAACACTGCTATCCTTCTGCCTGCTTGATCTGCTCTGAATAAAGAAGAATGTTTTGGTATTTGTATTAAGAAAAATCAACGATCCAAAGACCTTCAAGTGAGAAATACAGTATTTTTTATGGGGCGAGAGCCATTCAACCTTCAGGAGTATCTTAGTTCCTCTTCGTACTAATGCACATGTATT
Source organism: Hippodamia convergens (assembly GCA_038502775.1). Lineage (NCBI taxonomy): Eukaryota > Metazoa > Arthropoda > Insecta > Coleoptera > Coccinellidae > Hippodamia > Hippodamia convergens. The sequence goes on along the minus strand of JAVSIQ010000133.1, from coordinate 57,752 downwards.
TTCGTCGTTTTCAAAAAATATTTCGACGTATTGGACACATGTAGGATTTTCGAAATTAATATTATTATTATTATTTTAGGGATGAAGATGTGAAAAGTATTGATACCGACCAGATCAAGATCGAAGATGTGGACATCGTTGAACAGTTTATTGACGGAGATCAAGTTCACGACAGAGAAGCCTTTGTTGTGAAAATGGAGACCTACAATAATGTCAGCAGTGTATCCAAACCCGTTCATGAAAAACACCAGTGCCATCTATGCGACTTTACTTCAACTTATAAATGTCAACTCAAAACGCACATAGATTCGGTTCATTTAAATTTAAAGCAACACAAGTGCCATCTGTGCGATTTCGCCTCGAGTCAAAAATCCAATCTCAAGCAGCACATCGATTTGATTCATGTGAATTTGAAGAAGCACAAGTGCCATCTGTGCGACTACTCCGCAAACCACAAACCTTATCTCAAATTGCACATAAATTCGGTGCATTTAAAGTTGAAAAAACACAAGTGTGAATTTTGTGATTTCTCCACTGACAGGAAAGACTACCTCAAGGTGCATACAAATGGGGTTCATTTACATTTGAGGAAGTACAAGTGTCATCTGTGCGACTATGCCTCTAATAAAACAAGTAATGTCAAAGCACACGTAGATTCCGTACATTTGAATTTGAAGCAACACAAGTGTCATCTGTGCGAGTATTCAGCGAGTGAAGCTGTTCGTATCAAAATACACGTAGAATCAGTCCATTTGAACTTGAGGCACCACAAGTGTCATCTGTGTGATTTTTCCACGAATTATAAAAAATGTCTCAGAGAACATGTTGACTCGATTCATTTAAATTTGAAAGAACACAAGTGTCGATCATGCTCTTATGCTTCACATTTCAAATCTGATCTAAAAAGGCATTCAGAATCGGTCCATTCGAATTCGAAGCAATACTTGTGCCATTTATGTGACTACGTATCGAAAAAGAAAGGTCTACTGAAAAAACACATACTCTCGGTTCATTTAAATTTGAAACTGTACGAGTGTCACTTGTGTGACTATGCTTCCGAAAAAAAATTTTGTCTTAAGAGACATGTGGATTCAGTTCATTCGAATTCGGGGAGCCGCAAGTGACATTTTCATTTAATTCAGAGTTGACGGATCATTTTGATTCTTTTTTAACAATGGCTAATGTGCAATGATTTAATAGAGAGGTCGGTTTCACAAAACTTTGATTGCACCCTCGAATTGATTGAAGCCACAGAGATTTGTTGAAATTCCAAAACAAGTTATTTGATTGGTTTGAATTTACGTAAGATTTTTTAATCGCACAATCAGAGTTTTGTGAAAACCACCTTAAGTTAACTGGTTGAGCAAATACTCACAAATCATGTTCTTTATACAGGATTATGCACGAATATGGCTCTATGGAATATTTTTAGGAAAGACACAAGATTCAGGATTGAAATTCTAAAGGTGAGCTTCAAGTAAGAACACGACTTCTCGTATATTTTTTGAAGGTTCTACCGGATTTTCTGGAAGTGACATCAACTTTCGTTTTTCAAATGGGAACACCCATTTTTTATTGCATAAATAAATTCTCCATGGAATTCCGAGTCTTGTTGATTCCAAAAGTTTGAATTTTCCCTAGAAAACTCCCTTTAAATGAAGAAATACGAAAAAAAATCTCAAAATTGAACTCTTCGAGGATTTTTCATTAAAAATTCTCATTTTTGAGAATCTCCGAGAAGAAAGGCTGATGCTTCTTTTCCGATAGCGTGATTTTCAGAATATGATACAGGAGGTCACAAATTCTTTGTCAAAGTTAAAAGTGACGAAATATGAAAAAATTGTTTTTTTCAAATTGGAACCCCATTTTTTCGAAGCACTTTAAAAATCTTCGTCAAAAAATAATAGGAGCTTACGTCAAAGACTTTTATCCCAAAATGAATATTTTTGGAGATATTCAGGAAAAACGATTTTGTCTTCAATTTTCAATCTCATTCCGAATGTGTTTTCTTACTGGAAAATAATTAGCGGTCAAGTGAAATTTTTGGAAATCTGTTATCGAGAAAATTTTTTCTATAGTTCAGACGAGTTAAGTTCTTGAATTATCATATGTAATGCGAGAGCAACATATGGTTTAGAGGTCTCAATGTGGGTATTAGTGACGTAAAACGTAAAAAAATCTCAGGAATGGAAAAAAAAATAATTTGTAATAATTTTTAATGCTTTTGAAAAAATAATTAACAAAACATGTAACAATTTCATTACTGAAAATTCAAATTTTCCTACCATGACAAAAAAAAATCTCCAGAATAAAGAATTTGCGGAAATTATCCTAAGCTTAAAAAAAAAGAAAAACTGAACTCGTCTGAACTATTTTCTCGATAACAGAGTTTTCCAAAAATTTCACTTGACCGCTTATTATTTTCCATTGAAAAAACACATTCGGAATGAGATTGAAAATTGAATACAAAATTGTTTTTCCTGAATATCTCGAAAAATAATCATTTTGGGATAAAAGTCTTGGACGTATGCTCCTATTATTTTTTGACGAAGATTTTGAAAAAATAGGGTTCCAATTAAAAAAAAAACGATTTTTTGATGTTTCGTCACTTCTAACTTTGACAAAGAATTTGTGATCTCTGTATCATATTCTGAGAATACGTTATCGGAAAAGAAGCATCAACCTATCTTCTCGGAGATTCTCAAAGATAAGAATTTTTAATGAGAAAACCTCGAAGTTGTCTGTATTTCAACAAAGTTCAATTTTGAGATTTTTTTTCGTATTTTCTCATATAAAAGGTTTTTCCTCCGGAAAATTCAAACTTTTGGAATCAAAAGGACTCGGAATTCAATGGAGAATCCATTTATGCAAAAAAAATGAGTCTTCCTATTAGAATTTCAATCCTGAATCTTGTGTCTTCTCTAAAAATATTCTATAGAGCCATATTCGTGAATAACCCTGTATATTCTAGATAAGTGAAAATGTCATGTTCAAACCATACAAGAATCTGATAAAAGGAGTTCATAAATGTTGTCTTGGCATAATTTTCAAAAACTATTCTCATAATGTACAATATACAGGGTGTATCAAGTGTTAGGCGTTTCTGGAGAACTGGACCTATTTGAAATCTGAAAATTAGGATTATGATATTGTTTGACATTATCTAAAGAGCTAAAATATTCTTGAAGCCTGACCACTTCCACTTAATGAAGAAAAAAGGGAGATAAGAGTAATAATGATAGTGTTCTAACATATTAATCCTCCTAAACATAGAGTTAAATTCATATTCAGATTCATATCAACAATGGTCTATAGACATAAAAGATAAATTATTCCAGTAATTTTTCTGAGTTCATTTCTTATTGTTGATATGAATCAGATTTCATGAATTTTACTCTAGGTTCGACATAAAATCGAAAAATCTCAAGTTACTCAAGAATTATTCATTTTAGCATTGACATGTTAGGACACTTTCATTATTTTTCTTCACAGAATCCAATGCAGACATAAAAAAAGGGTTCCAATTCGAAAAACGAAAGTTATGAGCCAATCTTGATCCCAATTTTCGACCCAACATTTAGACCACCTGTGACGAGTTTTTCAACATTCTAGGAATTTACAATATCTTCGACTTCAAATATGTGAAAACGGTTTGTGCATAAGATATTTAAAATAGGAATAACAATCGTAATATTGAATACTCTTATCGTCCTTTTTTTCTTCAGTTTTTTTTCATATTTTGTTGAATGCAACGATTTTAATAGGAATGTATTCAGAATTGAATACTCTATCAGAATTTGAATCGAAAAAACAGAAAAAATTTTAATAGCCTATATGTATGAGTGAGTCATGCTTCAAGAATATTTTAGCTCAGTAGATGTCAAACAATAACATAATCCCAATTTTCAGATAGGTCCAGGTCTCCAGAAACGTCTGATAGGCTGTCGAACTTGATATATATATATATATATTCTTATGAAAAAGAGAGCTAAAATAATACAATAAATGTTGAAACAAAAAGTACCTAAGCTGAAGTAAAAAAAGAACGGGGTATCATAACATTCTTTGTATGATACTATAGAATCATACGATACTATCAACACTTGTATCATACGATACTATACAGCCAGGGGAAAAAACCTCAGCCGAAAAAACCTGCCTCCCCGTAAACAAAATAACATAAAATATCAGGAAAATCTTGAAAGACATCAGTGTGATCATCTTCATGATATCCGTCGATGGTCTCGGATACACAGATTCTTCCCAAAACGATTCGTAATTCTTAATCTGAAATGAAAAAAGACAAAAGCAGAAAAGAAACCGATTATTCAGAATAAATCGAAGGCATTTTGGAAATGCATTTGCTACTTTAAAAAACATCAACATTAAGATTTCTTGGCCAAATAATGTTCGGAGATTTATAAATATTTATGACAGAAATGTCACAAAATTTGAAAAAAACTCCATCAATTTCCCCTTTCCGAATCTGTTGAAAGTTACGTAACTGATAATTTTTCAACATAACAAGCTGAACTAGTAAAAAATCAATTAATACATAACCTTTCAACTGTCCTCTTTCACGACGATTCTGTTGCCGTGTGGGTTTCTTGCAGAAGAATCTCTTTGATACCATGTTCATCAGCTAATTCGGAGACGTAATCACACTTGTCTTTCGAAATTCCTTCGATATTCAAATTCAAAATCCACAAATTGTTGCTCTCTGGTCGTGAGGGTTTTTTCAAACCAGATACGACCTTCCAGGTGATGATTTTTCGGCACTTCAGATGTTTGAAGACCGCTACGGGACCCCAATGAAAGGCAATCATCTCCCATAGATAAACCAAACATGTTATAACACAAGAAAACAGAATATTTTTCAGGAACAAAAACTAAGACATATTACGAGAATTGTCATTCTGACAATTTCGAACTTGATACATCCTGTATAGGTTTCAAGAAATCTTTGAGGCTATACATGAAGTTCCAGATTCATTTTTTAAATTGAAAGTTGTTGATTTGGATTAATATTAGGTATCGTTGTTATGCTGTCACATTATTGTAATTGATGCATGTATTATTCAGTGAATTACTTTGTTATTTCATTGCACAATATGATTGTGTTTATATGAAAATGTTTCATATCAAAGTGGGTATAAATTTGCAGAATTTAATAAAAAAATCGTATTATTATTTCCAACCATTTCTCTAATATCCTGATGTTCTGTTGGGAATTGCCCCTATCCTTAATTTTTGTTCTTCTTTTACAAATTATTTCGTTTTGTTCAAAATTTGCAGGTATGACAATCGAAATGTTCGATTCATCATTTTTAATTGAAACAGAAATAGAAAACAAATATCAGTTTTGGCAACACTTCTTTTTTCTTCAAGGCGATATTAAAACAACGAGTTTCATATTTAAATATTTATTCGTATAAAAAATCACAATAAAACCATTTGATCTAATTGAAAGTTATAGAAAATATTTTCTCGATAACAGAGATTTCCAAAAATTTTACTTGACCTCTAATTATTTTCCAGTAAAAGAACACATTCAGAATGAGATTGAAAATTGAAGACAAAATCGTTTTCCTGAGAATCTCGAAAAATATACATTTTGGGATAAAAGTCTTGGACGTATGCAAGTTTTGTTTTTTAAAGAAGATTTCGAAAATGCTTCGAAAAAATAGGGTTCCAATATGAAAAGAAACGATTTTTTGATGTTTCGTCACTTCTAACTTTGACAAAGAATTTGTGACCTCATGTATCATATTCTGAAAATCACGCTATCGGAAAAGAAGCATCAGCCTTTCTTCTCGAGGATTCTCAAAAATAAGAATTTTTAATGAAAAAACCTCGAAGTTGTCTGTATTTCAACAGAGTTCAATTTTGTGATTTTTTTTTGTATTTCCTCATTTAAAGAGAATTTTCTCGGTAAAATTCAAACTTTTTGAATCAAAAAGACTCAGAATTCAATGGAGGATCTATTCATGCAATAAAAAATGGGTTCCATTTGATCAACGGCAGTTGATGTCACTTTCAGAAAATCTGGTAGTCCTAGAACCTTCAAAAAATATACGAGAAGTCGTCTTCTTACTTGAAGCTCACCTTTAAAATTTCAATCCTGAATCTTGTGTCTTTCCTAAAAATATTCCATAGAGCCATATTCGTGCATAACCCTGTATAAAGAACATGATTTGTGAGTATTTGCACAACCAGTTAACTTACGGTGGTTTTCACAAAACTCTGATTGTGTAATTAAAAATTCTTACGTAAATTCAAACCAATCGAATAACTTGTTTTGGAATTTCAACAAATCTCCGTGTCTTCAATCAATTTGACGGTGCAATCACCAAAAATTCGAATGAACCGAATCCACATGTCTCTTAAGACAAAATTTTCTTGCGGAAGCATAGTCGCACAAGTGACACTCGTACAGCTTCAAATTTAAATGAACCGAGAGTAGGTGTTTTTTCAGTAGACCTTTCTTTTTCGATACGTGGTCACATAAATGGCACTCGTATTGCTTCGATTTCGAATGCACCGATTCTGAATGTCTTTTCAGATCAGATTTGTAATTCGAAGCATAAGAGCAGGATTGACACTTGTGCTCTTTCAAATTTAAATGAATCGAGTCAACATGTTCTCTGAGACATTTTTTATAATTCGTGGAAAAATCACACAGATGACACTTGTGGTGCCTCAAGTTCAAATGGACTGATTCTACGTGTATTTTGATACGAACAGCTTCACTCGCTGAATACTCGCACAGATGACACTTGTGTTGCTTCAAATTCAAATGTACGGAATCTACGTGTGCTTTGACATTACTTGTTTTGTTAGAGGTATAGTCGTAGAGATGACACTTGTACTTCCTCAAATGTAAATGAACCCCATTCGTATGCACCTTGAGGTAGTCTTTCCTGTCAGTGGAGAAATCACAAAATTCACACTTGTGTTTTTTCAACTTTAAATGCACCGAATTTATGTGCAATTTGAGATAAGGTTTGTGGTTTGCGGAGTAGTCGCACAGATGGCACTTGTGCTTCTTCAAATTCACATGAATCAAATCGATGTGCTGCTTGAGAGTGGATTTCTGACTCGAGGCGAAATCGCACAGATGGCACTTGTGTTGCTTTAAATTTAAATGAACCGAATCTATGTGCATTTTGAGTTGACATTTCTAAGTTGAAGCAAAGTAGCATTATAGATGGCACTGGTGTTTCTTTGAACAAACGACTTTTTCATCAACGGGTTTGGATACACTGCTGACATTATCGTAGGTCTCCATTTTCACAACGAAGGCTTCTCTGTCGTGAACTTGATCTCCCTCAATAAACTGCTCAACGATGTCCACATCTTCGATCTTGATCTGATCGGTATCAATACTTTTCTCATCTAAACCACTAAAATAATAATAATAATATTAATTTCGAAAATCCTACATGTGTCCAATATGTCGAAATATTTTTTGAAAACAACGAAAATACATGTGCATTAGTACGAAGAGGAATTAAGATACTCCTGAAGGTTGAGTGGCTCTCGCCCCATAAAAAATACTGTATTTCTCACTTGAAGGTCTTTGGATCGTTGATTTTTCTTAATACAGGTACCATTAAACATTCTTCTACATTCAGAGCAGATCAAGCAGGCAGAAGGAAGCAGTGTTTATTATTGATCCATAATATATATATAATTTCTCTGTTTCTTCTTTCAAAATTTCCTTTTTCATTTTTGTTTTTTGATCTAAATCATCTCTTGTTCAGTTTAATTCTTTCAAACTGCTGATACAACAAACCATAATAAAAGTACTTACGAACATAATAAAGCTAGTACTCACAATGCAATTGTAGTAGATTCTGAATTTTCCTCCATTTTGTTTGATACTCTGGATTCTAGAAGGCTGTTATTATTTTAAACTTCAATTGATTGCTGAACATTGTTGATGTTGATCTTTATAATTGATACTTAACCAAAGATTATAACTTAACCATAGATTAGATAGTAATATTTCTCTCTGTTTTGTGCCGTAGCACAGAGTCTTGCGGATGTGAATAGTACTTGTTCTCGTCCTTTGTATTTGTGCGATTGATGTGAATATTTGTGTTTTGAAATGATTTTAGAAAGTATGAATCGTATAACATTAATTAGACCTATCATGCAGCTTACGAAAGAACAATGTTCCTGTTTATAGGCGATTCAACGGTAGGTTGCGCCCTCTGTAAACATTGAGTTTGCTGAAACACTCCGTTAATGTCCTTTCTTGTTTATGAATATCTTCGAGCGAGTTACTTTCCTTATATTTTCTTTTTGAATGTTAGATTCATATGAAAATAGAGCATTCCTTACTTTAAGTGAATAATTCACATATTTGAAAGCCATTCCAAATAGTAGGAGTGTCCAGAAGATGGGTACAAATAAATTCTGAAAATAATTTTCATTTACTTAACATTATAAGAGAAGCATTCATAAAGGCTTGGGTCCCGTGAATTGCTGGTGTCATTATATGGGATGTAATGGTCATAATGCAAAATATGAAATATTTTATTGGGATTTTATATCTGTATCAAATTTCGTGAAAAATTTCGTTAAGTAATTGAAGATACTAAAAATTGCACTTCCAGGCTTTTTCTATGATACGAAGCAAATTCACATAAGTGACAATTATGTCGCTGCAGATGTAAATGAACGGAATCCACGTGCATTTTCAGATTGAATTTTGTTCTTGATGCATAGTCACATGATTGACACTTGTGGCGCTTCAAATCCAAATGAACCGAACTCATATGAGTCTTGAGACTTTTTTTATAGGAAGAAACAAAGTCGCACAGATGGCACTGATGTTGATTCAAATTAAAATGAACGGAATGTATGTGAAACTTGAGACGATTCTCAAAGTTGGGAGTGTACTCGCACAGATGACACTTGTGTTGCTTCAAATTTAAATGAATTGCATCCATATGTCTTCTTAAATTAGATTTGACACCACTCTTTTTAGTGTTGTAGTGTTCATTCAGCCTTCAATAAACTATCACAAAGGGTTAAGAGTTTTAATCTGATGTTCTGATAATCTATATCATTATTAGAGAAATCTAACACTTGTAAAAGAACATTCGAAGAAATACTTGAAATGTTGATTCAAAAGTACAGATTCTGTACAATTTTTGACTCTCAGCATACTTTTAAATGAAATGAGAACGGTGTAAGTGTTTTTCAAATTCAGGTTTAGAGTTTAAAGAATATTTATTTATTCATTTATATGCACAAAACCAACATTCAAATGAGTCGAGTCCATATGTTTTCTGAGATCAGATTTTCTACTAAACACAACCTCACACAAATGGCACTTTGGCTTCAAATTTAAATGAAATGTATTTGTATGTGATTTCAGACTTTTTTTCTGATTCGAAGCAAAATCACATAAATGACATTTAAATTGCTTCAATTTTAAATGAACTGAATTTATATGCGATTTGAGATTATCTTTCCTGTTCGCACCAAAATCGCATGAGTGACATTTAAATTTCTTCAAATTTAAATGAACAGAATTGATATGCAATTTGAGATGCCTTTTCTGGTTCGTTGCAAAATCACACATATGACATTCGAATTGCTTCAAATTCGAATGAATAGTATTCAAATGGACTTTGAGATTGGATGCATAGTTTGTTGCATAACTGCAAAATTCGCACTCGAATTTCTTCAAATTGAAATGAACGGAATTGATGTGCACTTCGAGGCTTTTTTTATGATATGAAGCAAATTCACATAAGTGACAATTATGTCGCTGCAGATGTAAATGAACGGCATCTACGTGTATTTTCAGATTGAATTTTGTTCTTGATGCATAGTCACATGATTGACACTTGTGGCGCTTCAAATCCAAATGAACCGAACTCATATGAGTCTTGAGACTTTTTTTATAGGAAGAAACAAAGTCGCACAGATGGCACTGATGTTGATTCAAATTAAAATGAACGGAATGTATGTGAAACTTGAGACGATTCTCAAAGTTGGGAGTGTACTCGCACAGATGACACTTGTGTTGCTTCAAATTTAAATGAATTGCATCCATATGTCTTCTTAAATTAGATTTGACACCACTCTTTTTAGTGTTGTAGTGTTCATTCAGCCTTCAATAAACTATCACAAAGGGTTAAGAGTTTTAATCTGATGTTCTGATAATCTATATCATTATTAGAGAAATCTAACACTTGTAAAAGAACATTCGAAGAAATACTTGAAATGTTGATTCAAAAGTACAGATTCTGTACAATTTTTGACTCTCAGCATACTTTTAAATGAAATGAGAACGGTGTAAGTGTTTTTCAAATTCAGGTTTAGAGTTTAAAGAATATTTATTTATTCATTTATATGCACAAAACCAACATTCAAATGAGTCGAGTCCATATGTTTTCTGAGATCAGATTTTCTACTAAACACAACCTCACACAAATGGCACTTTGGCTTCAAATTTAAATGAAATGTATTTGTATGTGATTTCAGACTTTTTTTCTGATTCGAAGCAAAATCACATAAATGACATTTAAATTGCTTCAATTTTAAATGAACTGAATTTATATGCGATTTGAGATTATCTTTCCTGTTCGCACCAAAATCGCATGAGTGACATTTAAATTTCTTCAAATTTAAATGAACAGAATTGATATGCAATTTGAGATGCCTTTTCTGGTTCGTTGCAAAATCACACATATGACATTCGAATTGCTTCAAATTCGAATGAATAGTATTCAAATGGACTTTGAGATTGGATGCATAGTTTGTTGCATAACTGCAAAATTCGCACTCGAATTTCTTCAAATTGAAATGAACGGAATTGATGTGCACTTCGAGGCTTTTTTTATGATATGAAGCAAATTCACATAAGTGACAATTATGTCGCTGCAGATGTAAATGAACGGCATCTACGTGTATTTTCAGATTGAATTTTGTTCTTGATGCATAGTCACATGATTGACACTTGTGGCGCTTCAAATCCAAATGAACCGAACTTATATGAGTCTTGAGACTGCTTTTATAGGAAGAAACAAAGTCGCACAGATGGCACTTATGTTGATTCAAATTAAAATGAAAGGAATTTATATGAAACTTGAGAAGATTCTCAAAGTTGGAAGTGTAGTCGCACAGATGACACTTGTGTTGCTTCAAATTCAAATGAATTGCATCCATATGTCTTCTCAAGAGATTTTTCTTGTTGGTGGCGTATTCGCAAAACGAACACTTATGTTTCTTCGAATTTGAATGATCACTGACAAGTTCTTCTGGAATATCTTCACGCATTTCTTCAGTTTTAGATGGTTTTTCTTCTTTGATGGAGGAAATAAAAGTTTTCTCATCTTCCTGTTTGGACGGAAGACTGAGGTTTTCATATCCCTCCATTTTTACCACGAAGGCATCTCTGTCATGAACTTGATCTTCTGTAGTAAATTGTTCAACAACTTCCACATCTTCGATTTTGACCGAGTCTGTTTCAGAACTTTTTTTGTCTCTTGAAACTTGAAGACTGAAACAAGGAGAATCAATAGCCTGCGACCTTACGAAGATCATGGAACTTCGAGCAACCCATCTTAATCGAGTATCATTTCTCTGGCTTAAGATTTTCTCAATTCAACAAACAAGTTGAAAATTAATCATGATACTTACGAGTTTTCGATGAAAATTGTTGGTTTTTGATCCATCGAATCCTGTGCTACTTCAAGTGAATCCATATTAATTGATAGAGAAAAGGTTATTAATGGAGTTCATGAACTCGAAAAAACAATTGAGATATTTATTAAAATTATTTAAGAAGTAACAAATTTCTTGAGTAAATATTGGTGACATCATGACATGTGTCAAAACAGACATATGGTGCATTCCAGTCAGGTTCTATGACGCATCAGGGGATTCGAAGCGATCATAGATTCAACCTCATTCCAAGCCACCTATCGGCAAAAATTTCAACTAGCTGGTTAGTGTAATTAGTTTTGACATTGTACTGATTTCATAGTGATTGTTAGCGTATTTACATTTTCTACAGTTGTTGATGAGAGTTGAAAACTTTGAAGCTTATTTTCTACTTCTGGCTGATCTATTTGTGTTTGAAAATGATTGATATAAAAATCAGTATGCCGAAAATCGGTGTTTATTGTTGTGTTAATGAATGTAAAAGTCGTTCTAACAAGGGCCATGTTAGAGGCTTGAAAAAAAGCAGTTCCTACAAAAAACCTTTCTAAGAGATCATGAAACCACTACTAGACAAAAAAAAACGTACTATAATCAAATATGAGCCTGCCATAGACTCATCAGGGATAAAAGGTTTTTGGAGCCTACACAGCCAATTGTAATAATTTTAAGCTATTGCACAGCTTTTATTTCAGGCTTTGAGCGCGGCGACTGAATGTAGAAATTCCGTAACGAAAAAACCTAACACAGCCGTGTATCGTCAGTTCAGTTCGGCAGACTTCGGCACGGTGTTTGGGTGCTTGCGACTAGACGGATGCGTGCAGCCATTCTAGCAGTGCAAAATGGAGTCGGCAATCTCGCTGTTCCCATTGAATTACGAACCACAAATTATTCATTAACATCGGATAGAAAATGTATAGCCAAACGCAAACTTTTTCCATTAATTTCAGCTCTTGCTCTAACTATACATAAGTAGCAAGGTGGAACTTTTGACGAAATAGTATATGAGTATAGTATATCACATTCTCAGGAACTCGTCTATGTTGCACTCTCTCGGGTGACTAATATTGAAAAATTGTATATTACGACAAAAAATGATAATTCTGCATTTAAGTTTTATCATAATCGAAGGCAAGCTGCATCGACTGCATCTTTGTTGCATGAATTCAAAAGATTGTCTTTAAATAGTGTTCAGACGATAACTCAGTGTCTTAGTTTTCATTAGTAATAGAAATGGCATTTCAATAATAACTTTCAATTGCCAAAGTTTACATAGTCACAAATACGATTTACAAAATTCAGTTACAAGTCAAACCAATGTGTTACTTCTTACCGGAACATGCATGACGCGTGATAATCCGATTGAAATACCAAATTTCAATTGTATTGTTCAATTCAAACGAGATACTGTTCCAAAAGGTGGGGTACTAAAATAGTAATAATGTTACTAACATTATGAACCCGAATATTGAAATAAATATTGAAGACGTAAGTGATCTTAATGTTAGACGCTCATATTCGTTGGAGATATTTCTGCATGCTTATGCAAACTTAGAAATGACCTACACATGGTCATGGTAGCAATTTACAATTCTCCTAATCCAAAACTGGACGAGGTAGAGCATTTTATTCATCGCACTTTACTGGAGTACACTGAAGAAGGGTCCAAAATACATACTTGGTACAAATGGTAATAAATTTCCACTTATCTTGGCTGGCGATTGCAACATTAACTTCGCTGATAAAAAATCAGAGCGGTTGACAACTCTTCTTTCGGAAAATTTGAATTTAAAAATGAATAATGATCCACAAGAATCCACAACAAAATATGGGACCACTATTGACGCGGTATTTTCCAGATATTTAGAAGACATTAAGTCTCAAACTTATGTTTCTTATTTCAGTTACCATAAACCTATAGTTTCAATGAAAAACATTCCTGAATAACCTACATGTATTGTAAGATAAATAAATATTTCAAATCATCAATATTATCTTCTTATTTTTGAATAGATGCTATGCAATAGCTTTACCGCGGCAGTCCTCGAGTGCCACACGTATTTCTTTTTATTTACATTATGTTCTTTTCGATTGAAAGTAATTCATTTTCAGTTGAAAACCAACTATGGATCTTCTATCATCATTATGGAATCTTTTATCAATGGTATAACCGCGGCCTACGATATTTAAGAGGCCAGAATGTTCCTTTAAAAGCGACGTTGCCGGAGTGTTCACAGAGGGTTGGGGTCCTGACTCTGGGTGATACGACCTTGCAGTAGAAGCGTTCATGTGTTCGCATCTAAAAACATGTAAAAAGGTTTGTGTTTTTTCGATGTGTGCGAGTGATTGTTTTTTTTTCAATAAATAAAGTGAAAATAAGTGTTGGAGTTCCAAGATCAGTGTGTGTCGCATTTGATATTGAATGTTTCGACTTTGAGCGTTCATATCTGGAAGAATTATCAACAGGAAGGTTTTTCATTTCGATATTTATTAAAATTTCATTTGGAAATCTTCGATTTGAGTACTATGCCTCGTACTTGTGCAGTTTCCGGTTGCAAAAGCAACTATAACTCTATTAATGAGGAGAGAAATTCTCGGTATTCAGATTTCCGAAAGATTCCGCGAGGAGAAGAAAATGGCTTAACGCAATTCATAGAGGAAGTAGTTTTAAAATCCACGAAGACTGTGTAGTTTGCATAAAACATTTTGTAGATCCCCATATTTTGAAAAATAACTCTGACTGCCAAAGGTTCAATTATAAATATACCGTGAAAAATTCTTAAATTACCTGATGATGCATTTCCTTCAATTTTTCCAAATCATACGAGTTACATGACGTCTTCAATTACTCCGAAAAGAACTGATCCCGAGGAATGGAGACAAAAATTAGTTGTCCATTATGACAATTTTTACACCGATTGGGACAAACGAGATCACATCGATTCATTTTCAGGTTTTTGTTGTCATTTCAAAGACTAGGCAATCTCCCACTTCTTTTCCAACGTTAAAGAAAATGACTCTGTTCAATTCTATAATATAACGTTTTTGAAATGTTTATTTATGACATATTGACAGCGTACGTGAGATGTTTATCACGATAAATCTTCACTATGTCAGCAGCCTTCTGAAATTATATTGAGCAAATTTTCCCAACTTTTGAGTAATATCTTCCTTAATAATTATTTTATAATGGCTGTGAATCCCAAGAACTGCTCTTTCCGACAGAAAATTACTAACTTTTAGCTGTTAGTTATCAGAATTGTTTTTATATATTCAGAGTTTATTTTTATATAACATTATTTAGGATTGAATTAATAATTTTCATTCATTCAGAGCTATTCTTGTCGAATTTCTGTTTTCTAGAATACATTTTGAGTTTAAAGATCAGCAGTCAATACATTTTTGTCCTCTTTTGATGTTCATTCTCCTATTTTATTCACCTTAGAAAAAAGAATAATTTCCATTCTGATTGTAATCTTGTGGATTATTTGCGAAAAAAATATTAATTCGTAAAATATTATTCGTAGATAAACGAAATGCTGTTTTGTTTTCCTTCCTATAGTTCTTTATTTCATTGTGAATTGAAATGAATACGAAATAATTTCGAAAACAGTATAGCAGAAGAAATCCGTAATGTTAACGATATGTCATTCCTTCGACATTTTAACATCATATGGGAGGGGACGATATCACCTTGAAGATAGGAAGTGCAAAAAGTTTATTTCTTGATGAGTTGAAAGTATACTAACCGAGAAATAAAAGATACCATTTTATCTTGATAGCCTCTCACAAAATATAAAGAAAATGGAAATTCTTATCATAGTGGTTTCTTCTGCCATGTACATATGTTTGCTACTTTTTTATTGTAAAGATGAGATAAATAATCTCGAAACATATGGTAATAGTACGTTCATCAAAATTAGCAAGAGAAATGCGGAATTTTCGATTCGTCAAATAAAAAATATTTGATCTCAAGGTGAACTAAGGTTGAGTAGATAGCATAGTCGCAGAGAGACAACAACCTTGAATTTTTGGAACAAATTCAATTCCTTTGCAAATTAATTTCCCATACTCACCTATATACAGCGTTTTTCACGAATATGGCTCTATAGAATATTTTTAGGAAAGACACAAGATTCAGAATTCTACAGGTGAGCTTCAAGTAAGAGGACGACTTCTCGTATATTTTTTTAAGGTTCTAGGAAGTGACATCAACTTTCGTTTTTCAAATGGTAAGACCCATTTTCATTGCATAAATAGATTCTCCATTGAATTCTGAGTCTTTTTGATTTTAAAAGTTTGAATTTTCCCGAGAAAATTCTCTTTAAATAAGGAAATACGAAAAAAAATCTCAAAATTAAACTCTGTTGAAATGAAGACAACTTCCAGGTTTTTTCATTGAAAATTCTCATTTTTGAGAATCTCCGAGAAGAAAGGCTGATGCTTCTTTTCCGATAGCGCGATTTTCAGAGTATGATACAGGAGGTCACAAATTCTTTGTCAAAGTTAGAAGTGACGAAACATCGAAAAATCGTTTTTTTCAAATTGGAACTCCAAAGATTTCTCCGAAGATTTCTCATTCAGAATGTGTTTTTTCACTGGAAAGTAAATAGCGGTCAAGTAAAATTTTGGAAAATCTCTGTTATCAAGAAAATATTTTCTTTTGAATATTCATCTGTAACGTGAGAGCAACAATTGGTTCAAAGTTCCCAATGTGAGTATGAGTGAATATAAGTCAACGTAAAAAATTCTCAGGAATCCAGAAATAAATAATTTGTAATAATTTTTAATGCTCCTTGAAAGAATAATCAACAGAACAATTTGATTACTGAAAATTTAAATTTTCCTACCACGACAAAAAAGAAATTCTCCAGAATTAAGAATTTGCGGAAATTATCCTAAGTTTTAAAAGATAAAAAAAACTGAACTTGTCTGAACAAAAGACTCACCTATGCAAGAAATCATAA
Source organism: Hippodamia convergens (assembly GCA_038502775.1). NCBI lineage: Eukaryota > Metazoa > Arthropoda > Insecta > Coleoptera > Coccinellidae > Hippodamia > Hippodamia convergens. The sequence continues at coordinate 41,103 of JAVSIQ010000133.1, read as the reverse complement.
AACAAATACATTAAAAATGTTTATTATTTCAAATTATTCAGACATTAATCAAGAGCGTTTCAAAAGTTAACAATGAATTTCCTAATTTGTGCTAGAAGAAGAAACAGATATCTCCAAACATATATACAGATATGTATTTTTTGCAAAGGACAGGTTAAATATCAAATTCTTTGAAAAAATATACCTCTCATCCATAGACATTCAATTATAGTAGTCGTATAGTACATCTATGATCCCATTTGTGAATGAAAGGGTATAATTTTCTTGATCTGTTGTCATAACACGACGTTCTGTTCTTTTATTTATTAGAAAAAGTATTTTTTCATTTTATTTGTTGTCTCTACAGAAGACGACAAAATTCACTGAATCAATATATTATTTCATAGACGAGGTATTATTTGAAGCATGATACATTTTCAATGAATTCTACTATGCCTCGTGAGATCATATTTACGATTTGTAGCGTACTCACACGATTGACACTTATGCTGTTTCAAATTCGAATGAACAGAATTTATGTACATTTCAAGTTTAGATTTGAAACATGAAGCAAAATCACATAGATGGCACTTGTGTTGCTTCGAATTTAAATGAACAGAATCTATGTGCGCTTTGAGTTGAAATTTGCGTTTTGAAACAAAATCACATAAATGACATTCATATGGTTTCAAATTTAGATGAACTGAATTTATATGTTCTTCAAGATGAGATGTATAATTTGAAGAGTACTCGCAGTATTGACACTTGTGTTTTTTCAAATCTAAATGAACTGAACGTATGTGGAGTTTGAGAATCGATTTATAGTTGGAAGAATACTCACAATATTGACACTTATGCAGTTTCGATTCCGAGTGAACCCAATCTAAAACCGATTTCAAGCGAATAACCAGTAATGACCGCGGTTATCTACGGTCCTGCCTGCGGTTATCTACGGTTATAGTCTTCAGGGATATTCCTTGTAAAATGATTATAACCTACAATGACCGAAGTCGCTTGAATGCAGTTGGTCCTAGTTGGTAATTACCAATGAAGACCAGGTTATTCGCTTGAAATCGGTTTAAATGCCTCATGATATCTCGTTTATCATTAGAAGCAAAATCACACAAATGACATTTATGTTTTTTAAATTCAAATGAACTGAAACGATGTGCTTCTTGAGATTCTGTTTGTAATACGTAGAATACTCACACGATTGACACTTATGTTTCCTCAAATCTAAATGAACCGAATTGATATGATATTTGAGAGTACATAAGTAATTTGTAGAATGGTCGCACAAATGGCACTTATGTTTCTTCAAATTTGAATGAACTGTATATATATGCTCGTCCAGCTGTTTTTTTTCATCTGCAGCATAATCACAAGAATGGCACTTATGCTTCTTAAATCCGGGAGTTTTTCCATGAGCTAGTTCTTCTGAATTCTTATATTCCTTAAAGGGTTCATTGTCTTTGTTTCCCTGTTTGGATAGATCGCTAGTTATTGCAACTTTCCATCTTAGCTATGAAGGCATCTCTGTCATGAACTTGATCTTCGTCAACAAACTGTTCAACAATATCCACATCTTCAATCTTGACCTCGTTGGTTTCACAATTCTCTTCATCTCTCAAATTATGAACACTGAAACATTGGGAAAAGTCATCATTTGAATGTGTCCTCCAAGAATAATATTGTCAGAATGACAATTCTCGTAATATGTCTTAGTTTTTGCTCCTGAAAAATATTCTGTTTTCTTGTGTTATAACATGTTTGGTTTATCTATGGGAGATGATTGCCTTTCATTGGGGTCCCGTAGCGGTCTTCAAACATCTGAAGTGCCGAAAAATCATCACCTGGAAGGTCGTATCTGGTTTGAAAAAACCCTCACGACCAGAGAGCAACAATTTGTGGATTTTGAATTTGAATATCGAAGGAATTTCGAAGGACAAGTGTGATTACGTCTCCAAATTAGCTGATGAACATGGTATCGAAGAGATTCTTCTGCAAGAAACCCACACGGCAACAGAAAAAAAATACTCGTGAAAGAGGACAGTTGAAAGGTTATGTATTAATTGATTTTTTGCAAGTTTAGCATGTTATGTTGAAAAATTATCAGTTTTGTAACATTCAACAGATTCGGAAAGGGGAAATTGATGGAGGTTTTTTTTTCATTTCTTTCAAATTTTGTGACATTTCTGTGATAAATATTTATAAACCTCCGAACATTATTTGGCCAAGAAATCTTAATGTTGATGTTTTTTAAAGTAGCAAATGCATTTCCAAAATGCATTCGATTCATTCTGAGTAATCGGTTCCTTTTCTGCTTTTGTCTTTTTTCATTTCAGATTAAGAATTGCGAGTCGTTTTGGGAAGAATCTGAGTATCCGAGCCCATCGACGGATAACATGAAGATGATCACACTGATGTCTTTCAAGATTTTCCTGATATTTTATGTTATTTTGTTTACGGGGAGGCGGATTTTTTTGGCTGAGGTTTTTTCCCCTGGCTGTATAGTATCGTATACTAGTGTTGATAGTATCGTAGGATTTAATAGTATCATACAAAGAATGTTATGATACCCCGTTCTATTTTTACCTCAGCTTAGGTACTTTTTGTTACAACATTTAATGTATTATTTTAGCTCTCTTTTTCATAAGAATATATATATATATATATATATATATATATATATATATATAATATTAAAAATAAATTTGTGAGACTAGGACAATGAATGCTCAACAGATCAGCCTTCAATGCATTTCAGCGATGATTCTCATCTGCCCCCATCATGCCTAAAATTGAATAAACTACCCCGTCACGCAAATGAGCACATACTTTTGAAATGAGACATCTCATGGTGACTTTTGGCATAACTGTTAGTAAAACATTGAATATAAGTGAGTATTCAAGGTTCGTGGAGTTTTGGTGATATTTTATTGTTAATTAATTATTGTTAATTAATAATTATAATATCGAATTATCAAAAACCCAAACTGGCAGTAATTTACTATGAGAATAATGAAAAACTTTACCAACTTGGTACAATTAATAGAAAGTGAGTTTAAGCAAGTGGATCTCCACTTGCTTGAAGTTTCATTTCAAATGGAATTAAATTAACGATATCTTACCTTTGAGAGTTTTTTCTATTTCTCGTGGAACGCCTGAGAGCCATTATAGTAAAAAAGGTTCATTCACAATATATGCTAACGAAAATAAATATTCTTCTCTTATCTCTTTACTGTGTATCGATTATTTCACACAAAAAAACCATATATGGTTAAATCCTAGGTCCAAGAGAGTTCGAAGAAAGAAACACTTTAAGTACTGATTAGGCTATTGTTGAAAGTATATTTGAAATAGTGTAGAAAAAAACATCTCTTAGTTTAGTACACATGACCATATGAAGTCTGAAATAACGTTTTATAACAAATCATTCACGAAAAATCAAAATATTCCACAATAAAAACATTAGCTTTCTCACTTATAATAACAGGAAATATATGGAGATTGATAGAAGCTCTGAAAATAATATCGAAAATAGTGTATTTCCTAGGGTACTTACTAGTATTAGTGAAAGAATATCTCGTAAAAGTTGTATGTCTATGGTTATAATTCTGAAGAATCATAATCTCTTTAATGAAGATAATTGAATGAAATCGATGAATGCTCTTCCTTACTTGATGAAACTAATAAAAATGTTCAAGAACAGTCAGTACGAATTTATTATGAGTTATTGTCTCTGTTATAAGGTCAGAATCACAGAACATAAAAATATAGTCAGACAGTTTTTCCACGTTCTGTCTGAATATTTTTTTCTTTTGTATGGTGACAAATTCCAATTTAATTTTAACGTACAATAATTTTCGAATTAAATATCTTCTATCTACATTTATAGAGTTCGCAACCTACCCTTGAATGGCAAAAAGGTTATAACCAGAGAACACTAATATACAGGGTGGCCATTCGAAAACGAAACAGACGAGATTACAGACGAAATAAATTTTTTCGATAGAAATGCTCGGACAGGTCGATTTCTGTTTCGAGGGGGACAACTTAGGATGTAGGTTACGGACGCATAGCGCTTCAACCCTTGCTACTACCCCCAATTTTTGAATAGGGAAGATGGGGTGAGTGATACCTCATTTGAAAGGTATTTTTATACTGATTTCAGCACAAGAATTATTTTTTAATTTTATGAATTAGTTCTCGAAATATTCATGCGTTAGTTAATTTTATCACTTAAATTAATTTTTTGCGAATAATTGACATTTCGTGCTTCCGAAACACCAAAATTTCCGTACTTTTATTTGAAATTGCAAAACATCTACCACTGGGCAAATGAAGTCATACCGTACGTGTTAATGCTATACTAGGGTCAGATGTTCGACTAGCTGTTTTATTCACTGAAATAATTCTCCAACTGTACGGTATCAGAACGATTTGAAGTATTGATCTAAGAAATAAGACTTTTCAAAGTAAAGTAAATAATTTATCAAAAACTCACATCAATTAATTAAATATTCAAATTGTTCACCATTAGCTTCCATACAATGAAATAAGTTTTGTTCGAAACGATGGCGCACATTTTGCAGCATTTCTGGAGTGATTTGACGACATTCGTTCACTATACGTCTTCTTAAATCTTTTACGGAATCGGGCTGTGTAGAGTAAATTTTACTCTTCAAGTGGCCCCAAAGAAAGAAATCTAGTGGTGACAGATCTGGCGATCTGGCTGACCATTCAGTGGGACCCCTTCTTCCAATCCACCGATTTGGAAATCTTTGATCCAGATATTCTCGAACTGGTAAGGCGTAGTGTGGAGGAGCTCCATCCTGCTGAAACACAATCTGATCTTCCACATAATGTCCAGCATTGTTTTCAATAATTTCCGTCAAAATTGGATCAATGTGATTTTCCAATAAGTCCAAATACATGTCTCCAGTAAGATTACCAGGTAAAAAGAACGGGCCGACAATGTTGTCACCAAATATTCCAGCCCAAACATTGAGTTTTTTTGGTTGTTGAGTATAAACTTCGTGGAACAATCTCGGATTAGCATCGGCCCAATAACGACAATTGTGTCGATTTACTGTGCCGTTTAGAAAGAACGAACACTCATCGGAGAAACAAACATTGTACAGATAATTGGGATTAGCAGTTACTCGTTCACTCATTCTATCATAAAATTCAACACGACGGTCAAAATCATCTTCGTATAGTGCGTGTGAAAGATGGATTTTGTAAGGATGGAATTTATGATGCTTCAAAATATTTGCAATTCGAGTTCGTGTAAAACCAGATTCATGTGCTAGCTGCCTCGTACTCGTCATTGGATTCAGAGCAATCTGTCCAAGAACAGCTACTTCAGCTGCTTCATTTCTTTCCATGTTTCGTTTTTTATTAGCCACGGACCCGGTTTCTTGAAACTTTGACACTAATTCCAAAACATACTTCCTATTAACATGTTTATCTAAATGTCGTTGATTGAAGAATTCTGCGGTTCTATTCGCACATTGATTGTTTGCAAAAAAAGTGAAATTATTTCCACCCGCTCTACAATTGAATAAACCATGTCGAATAATGAATTAGAACACATACAAGTCTCAATTCAAAACTAAGAATAATTCACATGTCAAAAAACCAGTAAGCCAACTTAATAATCTGTTCGTGATAAATAAAAAATTATCGATTCTCATTTTTTTGAAAAAGGAGTTAATTCTATAATCAACAAAATGAAAACATTATTGAAGCCAACTGAGAAAACACTTCATAATTAAGTCGGAAATCGTTTCACGAATTGGGACTGGAATATTTCTGTGGCATCATTAATGATTTGATTTTCTTACCTGGTAATCTGATTAGAGATATGTACGTATTTAGACTTTTTGGAGATTCTATCGATCAAGGGTTACCGCATGTTATTGGAAATACTGCAAATTATATCGAAGATAATTTAGATTGAGTTTCAGCAAGATTGAGCATTTCGCAATAAGCTTTGTTTGTTCGACATCTTGATTAAAGATTTCTGTCAGTGGATTGGAGGAAGGAAGCCACAGTCTTGGTTGTTTTGAAGCTCAAAATGTCGATTTTTCACAAAAAAACACTACAAGTGCCATGAAAACACCACTTCATTTTGAAATGTTTAGTTAAGAATATTTCGAGAACTAATGCATAAAATGAAAAAACAATTACTGTGCTGAAATCAGTATAAAAATACCTTTTAATTGAGGTATCTTCCCTATTCAAAAATTGGGGGTGAGGGTTGTAGTAGCAAGGGTTGAAGCGCTATGCGTCCGTAACCTACATCTTAAGTTGTCCCCCTCGAAACAGAAATCGACCTGTCCGAGCATTTCTATCGAAAAAATTTATTTCGTCTGTAATCTCGTCTGTTTCGTTTTCAAATGGCCACCCTGTATATTTGAAATCAGAAGAAAGAACTCTATCGATTAGAAATATAAAAAAAGATGTACTATTTAAAAAACAATAGTTCACAACAAATTTTCAGGTTATTCATTTTTGCCAAAAGGTGGCTTCGAGATGAAGTTATATCGCCTAGAGGAAAAATATTCAGACAGAACAGAAAATTTTTTTCTAAACATAGACCTATCATTCTATGTGTAATATCCTTCATAGAAATACAAACATCGATTAGGTTAGCTCATAGACAAAGAATTTATCTATGAGTAATATCGACTATGTTCTCAACAAGGATGATGTAGGCTCAGCCTTCTGATTGGAGGAAATGAGGGATACGTTTCTTCTTTTTCTTCTATAAACAGCACAAGGCTCAATTCAAATGTTATTGGACGACGATGTGAAATTCTCCTGCTACAAAAAAAGGCCATTTAAAACTGAAATTGCTCGCTATTCATTCATTTTTATCACAATGACACGGAACTTTGTTATCGAATATTGCGTTCACAATTGAAAAAAAGAATTCTATTATTGTAATGGAGAATGATCAGTAATTTGCAAGGTAGGAACGGAATATTAATTTCTGGAAAAAACTTCATTGTGTTCATTTTAATAATCACCCAATTTGCCCTAAAATTTTATACGATAAACTCCAATTTTGGCCCATTAAACCACCATGAAAAGAATCCTTATGATAAGATAACTATAATTACTTTATCAAAAGCTCACACATGTGTATACTTTTAAATTTGACTCAGTCTTCGTTAAGAATCGTTGTTGAGAGCCTGACAATGAAAAAAATTGTTATATTCGGAGCCTCCGGAAGAACAGGTCTTAGTGCTGTGGAAGCTGCTTTAAAAAAAGGTATTCTAACATTATATTCTGAAAGTTATTTAAGAAATTTGAAACCTTGCTACTCCCATTTATGCCATCAAAATTTTCCTACTCTCGTCTGAATATTCTTCGGAATATTCTAAGCATATAAATCGTCCATGCAGATTGTCTTATTTTAAATTTGGTACAGTTTTGTAACGTTCCTGGAATATTCTTGTGTTTTAGAAATATTGTCAGAATATGAGTTATAGTTGTCGATTGAAATACTCCCTGAAAATTCTATTTGGACTAAAATCAAGAATTTTTTTGGTTATTCCACGAAGAAAATTCTTCGTATATTGAAATATTCTCTGAATAAATCTTATTTCCGATAAGTCACACATATTCTACTAACTTTTTCACATATTTCGCTATATCTCTAGGGAATAAACTAGAGAATATTTCGTGTCTTTCAATTATGTTAGAATACAAATTATATTTGCATATTGGAAAATTTCCTGAAGATTCCATTTGATGAAATTTTAAAATTAACTCTGACAAATTTTCCTTGAAGAATAATCTCAGACAATAGCTCATTTTCTACAACTTGTTTATTGTACTGACATTCCTAGTATATTCTAACAATTTTCGAAATGTCAGAATATGAATTTTATATTTGCAGATTATAATATTCCCTGAAAATTATCTGAAATATCCCATAATAAATGTTCCATGTTGATTTGGAAATTTTTCAAAGTATAGCTTACTTTCGATAGTTCCTTAAATATTTTCATACATTATCGCAATATTCCTCAAGGTACATTTAATGTATTTTCGTCATATTTCCAAAATATAATTCTCCTGAACATTTACGTAATATTTGAACATATCTAGAATATTCCTTAGGGAATATTCCATGTATATTCGAAAAAATTTCAAGAAATTTCCTAAGATATTCCATTTTTTTCAGGAATATTCTCGTAATATTAATTATTTTTGCGCATTGTCACGAATGTAAATAATTTGTGGAAGATAATTCTAACTCACCTTAAATATTCCAATAAATATTCGTTATATTCTCAGCTAATTCAGAACATTTCAACTGGAATATTTTATGCAGATATACATTTATGATCCGTTGGGATTTTTCCTTGAGTTGTTTGTTCCTGTAATTCTTTAATTAAACAGAAGGTGAAACGTATTTTATGGATTAAACTATATTTCTTCATTATAGCCAGGTGTGCATCTTGAATTCCTTTCAGATTTTTTTGTTTTCTTATTTATTCGTTGCCTTATCTAGGTTTAAACGTAAGAGCTTTTATCAGAGATCCTTCCAAATTGCCAACAAATTTTCCTTGAAGAATATTCTTACACAATAGCTCATTTTCTACAACTTGTTTATTGTACTGACATTTTGAAGCATTTCGTGAATATTCCTCGAATGAGATTCCTTGTATATTGGGAATATTCTATGAGTATGAATTTTTTCTGCAGATTGTAATCTTCCTCAATATTCCATTCGGAATAGTTTTGATATTATTTTGGGATATTCCTCCAAGAATATTTCATGCATATTTGGGATATTTTCAGAATTTAGCTTATTTCCAATAACTGGCATATTCTCTTATCATCTTAATAAATTTCATTGAGTACAATCTCGAGAATTTTCTGTAACATTTCTTGAGGAATATTTTTTTTCTATATGAGAGAGAATTTTCACACACAGAATAATCGTCGAGTAAAACTTTATGTAAATATCTTGTATTTTAGAGATATTCTCACAATATAATTTCATTTTCGTAAATTTCAATATTCTCTGGATATATTAGTAGATATTCTGAACAAAGTTAGAATATTCCCTAAGGAATATTCCATGTATATTTGAAGAGATTTTCGGAATATTCCTAAGAGAATATTCCATTCATTTTCGGAATGTAAGTTATTTCCGCAGATCATCTCAATGTGAATGATTTGAGGAATATTCAACGAATATTCGTTGCCTTGTCTAGGTCTGAACGTAAGAGCTTTTGTCAGAGATCCTTCCAAACTGCCGGAATATTTGAGGAGTCAAGTGGAAATCAAGCAAGGGGACGTATTAAACTACAACGATGTTTGTGATGCAATTGAAGGGGTATCAGCAGTGATTGTTGTTCATGGGACCAGTAATGATGGTAAACCTTGTACAGTGTTGAGTCAGGGCACATCCAACATCATGAAAGCTATGAAAAAACACGATGTTGAAATCGTATCTGTTTGTTCGTCAGCAACTTTGTTCTGGGCACTTGAAGATGTTCCTCAGAAATACCACGAAATGAATGCAGACCATCGTAGACAATTGAATGTCGTGAAGCAGTCTAATTTGAAATATATTGCCATACTTCCTGGGTACATTCTAGGTAAATACTTTCTTATCTTTGTTTGATTATTAATGTTGTTTTTAAAATTTGAATAATGCTCTTCCACAAGTATGAGTTCTAAAACTTTTTTCAATTGGATGTTTTTACCAGCTAGAAAAAGTTTTTGCAGATTTGGGTTAACTGTTTCGCCAGAAAATGACGCTACTTCTCAAGGGCAGCGTTCACAAACTTACTCAGAGAGTAGAGTAAGAGTATGGCCATATGATCAGAAATATACTTCGGTCTTTACTCCACACTCGTCGTTCACAAACTTACTCTGACAAATGTCATTCAGAATTCAAACATGTGTATAGGTTATTAATAATACTTTTGCATCATATTTTTTATATATCATTTTTATATTGAATTGTTGCTATCATGAATGAATAATAGAAGTTTAAGAAAAAAATTCTCTCTAGTCGTACATTTTCAGATGTGTCTTCGCAGTATAGTCAATTTTTCTTTTATTTGAAAAGCAGAGCACAACCGTGTTTTTTTATGATTGTGAGGAAACTGATAAATGTTCTCAGGACTTTGAATTACTTTTGATGAGACAGAAAGAATGAAAAAGGATATTATTGTCTACAATCTTCTCTTGCAAGCAGAAAATTAAAAATGTTATTACATGTTTTGTTGTTTTATTGACTCTACGGCAGAAAAAAATTAAATACTTCGTAACAAGAAATAGTTTCATTTGAGGAAGCTAACAAAAAGAAGTTAAAAAAATATTGTATGAAAGATAAAGCAAAATATAAATGAATCTTGACAGATCTAAACTCTCGAATATAACAAATATCAACGTAGATTCCAAATCAGGTACAAAAAACAGTTATTGTGGGACTTTTCATGTCTCGATTTATTTGAACTTGAACGGACCACTCTAGGTTCTGCAATACAGGGAAAAACTCTTTTTTTTTACCATTATCTCCTGGTGAAGTTCACTTTGTGCTTCGTTAATTCACTGCTAGCAATTTCATTAAATTTATTAATCATTAAAGTAATTTTTTTCAATATTTATTTTTTTCACAGAATAGTTGTTTCACTTGAAAAATTAATTATTTCGTATTTCGTTATTGAAATGAAACAAAACCAGAAATAAACACTTATTCGAATAATATTCAAGTTTCAAAAAGTCTGCGGGAGCAGGACAGAATGAAAATCGTACGTCACAACTGTCAGAGTATGTGTTTACTCTCCCAAATAGCAGAGTATGCAGAGCTTACTCAGAGGAAGTTTATGAACGCTCACAGAGTATACTCCGAGGAAGACAAAGCAAGTTTGTGAACGCTTCAGAGTAAGGGAGCTTACTCTGAGTAAGTTTATGAACGCAACCAAGAGTTTATAAATAAAAGACGATCTATGGTTACATTCGGAGGAGCATCACGTCCAAAATACTGCAGCAATTTAAATGATCATTTTGTTGTTTTCTTCCTTGTAGTCTGGACAAGGTTTCTACAACATAATAAACTGCTCCACATGTATTCGGGATATTGACTCAAATTGTGAAAAAATATAGTTTGAATGAGATTTTGTGATGAAAATTCATTTTTCTAATTTTTACATATAAAGTGACACTTTTCAAAACTCATCGACGTTATGAAACGTCTTACTTTTCGTAACTAGTTACGAAAAGTAGAACTTTTCGCAACTGGTGATGAAAAGTAAACTACTTGAAGACTAAACTACTTGAACTATGTACTTCCTTACTTCCTTCATGTATTACATCAAAGATTATAGAGTTAGAAAGATAGGAAACGCCCTTACATCTGTGGTACTAAAATCCGACTACGATTTTTGGCTAGTTTCTTACTTTTGACACCTAGGTGGCGCTGAAAATATAACTCAGTACAGAAAACTATTTTAATAGGCACGAAATTCGAATTATACTTTTCATAAATTTCCATTAAAATAAGTATTCCTTGTCGAGCTCTTAGAGAAACATATCCTAATCGACAAAACAAAAGCAGAGCTCCGTTTTTGATCAGGATTATATTTTCCATCTACACATTGTTTCGAATCAAATGAAATACGTTTTGGATTCTTTATATTTTTATTTGAAATGATTGTGTAAAATCAACTACAATACAATAATTATGAAATTGGGAACATTTAAATAATTTGTTCACATATTAGAGAATTATTATAACAATTTCAAGAACTTATTCATACAGTGAACTCTCGATAAATCGAACATCGATAAGTCAAACAGTTGTTCTGGAACCGATTCATACATATCTTACCCAGTGTATTTTAACCTCAATGAGTCTAGAGGGTCTAGTAGATGAGTCGAACTGCTGGAAGGGTCGTCAAGAAAACCACCACCTCTACAAGTCGTTCTTCTGACTACCATTGCCTCTATGAGTGGAACTTCTTGATCTAATGAATGAGACCGAAGAAAATTCGGTTCGTAAATAAATTATCCAGAACAATATATTTTTGCCCGGAAACCTTTATCCATTTGACAACACTGGAAATGAAAAGCAATGAACAAGACAGTTACATGATACGAGTTTCAAAACTTACATTTCCATTCTCATTGGTAATGAAAAGAATGCACATTCGAGATTGTTCTTTCTATTATTTCTGCAATTAATCACCATGCATTTCGAATGTCGGCCAGTTTCTAACACAAAATTTATAAAAGAAAAACACACAAACCAAGATTATTGAGTGAGCTAGGTGCTACTCTTGTAGATTTCGAGTTATTCCAGTGGAAAATACGCGAGAAAATACAAACATCATTCAGCAAAAATATTTATTCAAGTATTTCTTTCAAAATTGACAACAGCCTACTAATAATCTATGCCAAATGGACCCTAATTAAATATTTCAACCATAACCCGATTACTTTTGAAAAACAGATGTCGCTGACATCACTGTAGTCGCTTCGTTTCCCATCTTTATACTCTATAATCTTAGGTATTACATATTATGAAGATCAATACATTTAATATTCAGGTAACTGCAACACGTGAATGGGATAATTAATTATAAATATTAATTACACAATTTGAACAATTATTGATATTGACCCCAGCGGACAACGAAGGTTTTTGTATAGCATTAATTTGGGTATTTTCTTTGTGATTTTCTCCAAGAATGTTTGTCGCAATCTTCTGTTTATTAATTATGGAATTCTCCACGTCACCTTCAGCAACTGCATGGGACTTCCATCCTCCATGCTGTTTGATTCTCAGCAAATCAGCTCCAGAATCCGCAAGCAGAGTAGTGGATGACCGCCGAAAACAGTGACCAGTGTACAAAGAAGGATTTGGCAACTTTAAAAACTGGGCGATAATTTTCGGAATATTTCCAAATGTGTTTATACCTACAGGTTGCACTTCACATCTTCCATTCAAATATTTCACAAAAAATCTGTCATGGAATATTCTCATCTATCTAAGCATTTTGAAAATGAAGTGGTGTTTTCATGGCACTTGTAGTGTTTTTTTGTGAAAAATCGACATTTTGAGCTTCAAAACGACCATGACTGTGGCTTCCTTCCTCCAATCCACTGACATAGAAATCTTTAATCAAGATGTCGAACAAACAAAGCGTATTGCGAAGGAGCTCAATCTTGCTGAAACTCAATCTAAATTATCTTCGATATAATTTGCAGTATTTCCAATAACATGCGGTAACACTCGATCGATAGAAATCTCCAAAAAGTCCAAATACGTACATATCTCTAATCAGATTACCAAGTAAGAAAATCAAATCATTAATGATGCCACAGAAATATTCCAGTCCCAATTCGTGAAACGATTTCCGACTTAATTATGAAGTGTTTTCTCAGTTGGCTTCAATAATGTTTTCATTTTGTTGATTATTGAATTCATATCTTTTTCAAAAAAATGAGAATCGATAATATTTTATTTATTACGAACAGATCATTAAGTTGGCTTACTGGTTCTTTGACATGTGAATTATTCTTAATTTTGAATCGAGACTTGTATGTATTCTAATTCATTGTTCGACATGGTTTATTCAATTGCAGAGCGGGTGGAAATAATTTCACTTTTTTTGCAAATAATCAATGTGCGAATAGAACCGCAGAATTCTTCAATCAACGACATTTAGATAAACATGTTAATAGGAAGTATGTTTTGGAATTAGTGTCAAAGTTTCAAGAAACCGGGTCCGTGGCTAATAAAAAACGTAACATGGAAAGAAATGAAGCAGCTGACGTAGCTGTTCTTGGACAGATTGCTCTGAATCCAATTACGAGTACGAGGCAGCTAGCACATGAATCTGGTTTTACACGAACTCGAATTGCAAATATTTTGAAGCATCATAAATTCCATCCTTACAAAATCCATCTTTCACACGCACTAAACGAAGATGATTTTGACCGTCGTGTTGAATTTTGTGATACAATGAGTGAACGAGTAACTGCTAATCCCAATTATCTGTACAATGTTTGTTTCTCCGATGAGTGTTCGTTCTTTCTAAACGGCACAGTAAATCGACACAATTGTCGTTATTGGGCCGATGCTAATCCGAGATTGTTCCACGAAGTTTATACTCAACAACCACAAAAACTCAATGATTGGGCTGGAATATTTGGTGACAACATTGTCGGCCCGTTCTTTTTACCTGGTAATCTTACTGGAGATATGTATTTGGACTTATTGGAAAATCACATTGATCCAATTTTGACGGAGATTATTGAAAACAATGTTGGAAATTATGTGGAAGATCAGATTGTGTTTCAGCAGGATGGAGCTCCTCCACACTACGCCTTACCAGTTCGAGAATATCTGGATCAAAGATTTCCAAATCGGTGGATTGGAAGAAGGGGTCCCACTGAATGGCCAGCCAGATCGCCAGATCTGTCACCACTAGATTTCTTTCTTTGGGGCCACTTGAAGAGTAAAATTTACTCTACACAGCCCGATTCCATAGAAGATTTAAGAAGACGTATAGTGAACGAATGTCGTCAAATCACTCCAGAAATGCTGCAAAATGTGCGCCATCGTTTCGAACAAAACTTATTTCATGGTATGGAAGCTAATGGTGTACAATTTGAATATTTAATTAATTGATGTGAGTTTTTGATAAATTATTTACTTTTCTCTGAAAAGTCTTATTTCTTAGATCAATACTTCAAATCGTTCTGATACCGTACAGTTGGAGAATTATTTCAGTGAATGAAACAGCTAGTCGAACATCTGACCCTAGTATAGCATTAACACGTACGGTATGACTTCATTTGCCCAGTGGTAGATGTTTTGCAATTTCAAATACAAGTACGGAAATTTTGGTGTTTCGGAAGCACGAAATGTCAATTATTCGCAAAAAATTAATTTAAGTGATAAAATTAACTAACGCATGAATATTTCGAGAACTAATGCATAAAATGAAAAAACAATTACTGTGCTGAAATCAGTATAAAAATACCTTTCAAATGAGGTATCACTCACCCCATCTTCCCTATTCAAAAATTGGGGTGAGGGTTGTAGTAGCAAGGGTTGAAGCGCTATGCGTCCGTAACCTACATCTTAAGTTGTCCCCCTCGAAACAGAAATCGACCTGTCCGAGCATTTCTATCGAAAAAATTTATTTCGTCTGTAAACTCGTCTGTATATCTATTAATACATCCTAATGTTTAAAGAGTTGCTCAATAACCTTACATTTCCAACACGGAACCTGTCTCCCTGAACTCATTCAAAGACGAGATATCACACTTTGGCTGACTTGGAGCCATTCTGCTAAAACACCTGAGTTAGGTCATCTTGTAGCATTCCGATAGCCCTATTAACTTCAGCGTTTGTTAATTTACGTCTTGGCATTTTCAGAAAGTTCGTATCAAATCAAAGCCGTTGATAAACTGACTCCATTTGAAAACAAGAACATTCATGAAGCATCTGCAAAACCCAAACTTCAGAAAAAAGGCGACCAGATTTTTATTGGATCGATTCAAGTTGTTATATTGAGTTTTAAATGATTTTACACCGATTTTCTTGAAGATTACATACTACTATGGAATACGATATCCCTAACTCTTGTGGAGCAGTTTATTCCAGAAAAAAATCATACAATAAGGAAAAACGGAAGTTCATTTTTCCTACAATCCATTGAGTTCAATTTGTTAGGATTTTGACAAACCAGTATTGAATTTTTAAGCAAAGATTATAGAGTTAGAAAGATAGGAAACGCCCTTATATCTGTGGTACTAAAATCTGACTACGTTTCTTACTTTTGACACATAGATGGCGCTGAAAACATTATTCAGTACAGAAAACTTTTACAAAAATCGCGAAATTCGAAACATATTTCTCATGAATTTTCATTAAATTGAGTATTCTTTGTCGAGCTTTTAAAGAAACATCCTGATCGACAAAACAAAAGCAGGGCTCCGCTTTTTGAAAGATGATATTTTCCATATAAACATTGTTTTGAATCAAATGAAATACGCTTCTGGATTCTTTATATTTTTATTTGAGATGATTGTGTAAAATCAACTACAATACAATAATTATGAAATTGAGAACATTTAAAAAATTTGTTCACATATTAGAGAATTATTATAATAATTTCAAGAACTCATTCATACAGTGAACTCTCGATAAATCGGACATCGATAAGTCAAACAGTTGTTCTGGACCCGATTCATACATATCTTACCCTGTGTATTTTAACCTCAATGAGTCTAGAGGGTCTTGTAGATGGGTCGAACTGCTGGAAGGGTCGTCAAGAAAACCACCACCTCTATAAGTCGTTCTTCTGACCACCATTGCCTCTATGAGTGGAACTTTCTGATCTAATGAATGAGACCGAAAAAAATTCGGTTCGCAAACAAATTATCCAAAACAATATATTTTTACCCCGAAACCTCTATCCATTTGACAATACTGAAAATAAAAAGCAATGAACAAGACAATTACATGATACGAGTTCCAAAACTTACATTTCCATTCTCTTTGGTAATGAAAAGAAAGCACAATCAAGATTATTATTTCTGCAATTAATCACCATGTATTTCGAATGTCGGCCAGTTTTTAACAGTTTATAACAGAAAAACACACAAACCAAGATTATGGAGGGAGCTAGGTGCTACTCTTGTAGATTTCGAGTTATTTCAGTGGAAAAAATCGCGAGAAAATACAATCATCATTCAGCAAAAATATTTATTCAAGTATTTCTTTCAGAATTGACAACAGCCTACTGATAATCTCTATATAATCTATGCCAAATGGACCTTGATTAAATATTTTAACCATAACCCGATTACTTTTGAAAAACAGATGTCGCTGACATCACTGTAGTCGCTTCGTTTCCCATCTTTATACTCTATAATCTTTGTTTTTAAGTTCTAGGTGAAGTTTTATAAAGTGAATCGAAAATTAAGAACATATTTAAACTATAAATAGTTTCAGGCTTTCACGACCGGATATATTGACATTAAAAGAGTCTTCCGGGTTTATTGGCCGTGGTCTATTAGGAATTATTTCACCTAACGTTTCGCCCACAACTGCGGTAGGCATCTTCAGAGGATTCTTGGTCTTAGATTGTAACTCGACCGCTGAATTTCCGAAAGTGATGCTGGATTCAATCCGTTGGCCCCACTTATACCCTGATCATTGGCGGGAGAAGGTAGTGGGTTTACGCGCGCGATGTTGATTGGTCCATCGCTTTCACTTCGTATTGGCTTGATTTTGGTCTTTTTCAACACCGGCAACCATGCGCTATGTACCAAAGGGGTTTCTTCCCTTCTGTTCATATTGTTCTTATGTTTATATATCTCAATGGCTTCCAGGTTCATCCTAGGATAGAAACTTTTGATGTTTGAAATAGCTTCTGCCTTTGAGAAAACAATATTGTGTCCATCTGTCAGAGCACATATGAACAATATGAACAGAAGGGAAGAAACCCCTTTGGTACATAGCGCATGGTTGCCGGTGTTGGAAAAGACTCAATCAGACAGAAAAATCCGCACTAGCGGAACATGCTCTGACAGGTGGACACAATATTGTTTTCTCAAATGCAGAAGCTATTTCAAACATCAAAAGTTTCTATCCTAGGATGAACATGGAAGCCATTGAGATATATAAACATAAGAACAATATGAACAGAAGGGAAGAAACTCCTTTGGTACATAGCGCATGGTTGCCGGTGTTGGAAAAGACCAAAATCAAGCCAATACGAAGTGGAAGCGATGGACCAATCAACATCGCGCGCGTAAACCCACTACCTTCTCCCGCCAATGATCAGGGTATAAGTGGGGCCAACGGATAGAATCCAGCATCACTTTCGGAAATTCAGCGGTCGAGTTACAATCTAAGACCAAGAATCCTCTGAAGATGCCTACCGCAGTTGTGGGCGAAACGTAAGGTGAAATAATTCCTAATAGACCACGGCCAATAAGCCCGGAAGACTCTTTTAATGTCAATATTTAAACTATATTTGGTATAATGACTTATTCCGGTGAATTTGAAACAGGCGAAAACAACCTCACCTTTGAAAAAACACTGTATATAAAACGGCCACTAAATATTCATTCGATTTCACATAGTTGAATTTAATAAATTTTTATTTTTAGATCGACCAGGAAATGATTATTCATTGAAAATTGATGATTGTCCAGGTGACATCATAACAAAAGATGGACTTGGAAAGTGCTTGGTTGATTGTTTATCGATGCCAGAGTATTATGGAAAAATCGTTGGTGTCTGTTGTGAACCCAAGAAACCAACTCAAGTATGAGTGTTTGATACACAAAAACCTAGTTTAGTTTTACCTTTTTTAAATTTGCAAAAGTAAAACTTCTACAAATAATTTTTTATTTTATTAATGTACTCAGTGTTTCGTACAATGAATAAGTGGGTTTTCTTTTCAGAGTCATGGCCCTTCAGATAAAAATATATCGGTTATAAATTCAACATGAGATCTTTTTGCAAAACACAAAATTATTTTGAAATCTTTATTTAACATTTTTGAGAAAAAGAATAAAACGGTAAACAAAACAAAAAATTAAAGAAATTTCTGAGACATTGTTTATTTTGAACATTTATTTGGAGAAATTCACTTAAGATCATTCGTTTCTAGTTATTGCAAATATTTCATATCGAAGTAAAATATATTTTTAATTATTCGAAAGGCTGAAAGATGTTACATGTTTGATATCTTATTATTTATGTATATATGTAGTAATTGTAGAAGACACTTCAAAACAGAAATATGGGAGATAAAAATTCATCAGTGGATTTTATATTGAATTATTATGGCTGAGAATATTACATATCATGAAAATATACCACAACTTTTCTGAATACTCAGATTAGAGAAACGGACAAAACGAAAATCTGAGTAATAAAGGAATACGCTGGACCTTCACAAATTTGAATGTACTGAATCTATATGTTTTTTGAGGTTACATCTATAACTCGAAGAATATTCACAAAGATGGCACTTGTGTTGCTTCAAATTTGAATGGAGCGATTGTATATGAGATTTGAGATTAGATTTGCAATATGTAGAATAGTCGCACAATTGGCACAAATATTTTTTTAAATTCAAATGAACAAAATCTATGTGTATTTTGAGGCTCAGTTTATGGTTCGAAGAATACTCGCACAAATGGCACTTGTGCTGTTTCAAGTTTGAATGAACAGAATGTACGTGTGATTTGAGACTGCTTTTTTGATTTGCAACAAAATTACATAAATGACATTCGTATGGTTTCAAATTTAGATGAACTGAATTTATATGTGTATTAAGATAATTTGAACAGTAATCACACGATTGACACTTGTGTTTTTTTCGAATTCAGAAATATATTCTTATGAAATAGAGAGCTAAAATAATACAATAAATGTTGAAACATAAAGTACCTAAGCTGAGGTAAAAAAAGAACGGGGTATCATAACATTCTTTGTATGATGCTATAGAATCCTACGATACTATCAACACTAGTATCATACGATCATAGATATAGATTAAATATATATATATATATATATATATATATATATATATATATATATATATATATATATATCTATGCATACGATACTATACAGCCAGGGGAAAAAACCTCAGCCGAAAAAACCTGCCTCCCCGTAAACAAAATAACATAAAATATCAGGAAAATCTTGAAAGACATCAGTGTGATCATCTTCATGATATCCGTCGATGGGCTCGGATACACAGATTCTTCCCAAAACGACTCGTAATTCTTAATCTGAAATGAAAAAAGACAAAAGCAGAAAAGGAACCGATTATTCAGAATAAATCGAATGCATTTGCTACTTTAAAAAACATCAACATTAAGATTTCTTGGCCAAATAATGTTCGGAGGTTTATAAATATTTATGTCACATAATTTGAAAGAAATGAGAAAAAAAACCTCATCAATTTCTCCTTTCCGAATCTGTTGAATGTTACGAAACTGATAATAATTTTTCAACATAACATGCTAAACTTGTAAAAAATCAATTAATACATAACCTTTCAACTGTCCTCTTTCACGAGGATTTTTTTTCTGTTGCCGTGTGGGTTTCTTGCAGAAGAATCTCTTTGATACCATGTTCATCAGCTAATTTGGAGACGTAATCACACTTGTCTTTCGAAATTCCTTCGATATTTAAATTCAAAATCCACAAATTATTGCTCTCTGGTCGTAAGGGTTTTTCAAACAGGATACGACCTTCCAGGTGATGATTTTTCGGCACTTCAGATGTTTGAAGACCGCTACGGGACCCCAATGAAAGGCAATCATCTCCCATAGATAAACCAAACATGTTATAACACAAGAAAACAGAATATTTTTCAGAAGCAAAAACTAAGACATATTACGAGAATTGTCATTCTGACAATTATTATGATACTATAGAATCATACGATACTATCATCACTACTATCATACGATACTATGCAGCCAGGTAAGCCCAAGAAACCAACTCAAGTATGAGTGTTTGATGTACACAAACCTTGGTGGATTTATTGTATATACCGAATTTATAAAAGTAAAACAAGACATCGTTTATTTTGAACATTTATTTAAAGAAATTCACATCAGATCATAAGTTTGTAGTTATTGCACATTGAAAGTAGTAATGAAAGTGAAATATACTTTCAATTATTCGGAAAGCTGAAATATAGTTGGATATTTGGTATCTTATGTTCGTATACAAATAAGTGTAGAAGACACTTTAAAAAAGAGATATGCGGGGGTTTTATGTGTTAAAGATTCATCAGTAGTTTTCATATTGGATTATTGTGACTAACAATATTACATATCATGAAAATATACTACAAAACAAAAATCTGAGTAAGGAATATGTTTCGGGTTGCATGTAGTATCGTGGCTAGAGGATTGCACCACAGAACATCAAAATATTGCACTAAGACAACCATGGAGGTTTCTTTACCTCCTTTCATTCTGTCTTGCTCCCGCAGACTTTTTGAAACTTGAATATTATTCGAATAAGTATTTATTTCTGGTTTTGTTTAATTTCAATAACGAAATACGAAACAATCAATTTTTCAAGTGAAACAACTATTCTGTGAAATAAAGAAATATTGAATAGAATTACTTAAATTATTAATAAATTTAATGAAATTGCTTGCAGTGAATTAACGAAGCTCAAAGTGAACTTTACCAAGAGATAATGGTAAAGAAAAAAAAAGTTTTTCCCTGTATTGCAGAATCTAGAGTGGTCCGTTCAAGTTCAAATAAATCGAGACATGAAAAGTCCCACAATAACTGTTTTTTGTACCTGATTTGGAATCTACGTTGATATTTTGTTATATTCGAGAGTTAAGATCTGTCAAGATTCATTCATATTTTGCTTTATCTTTCATAAAATATTTTTTTAACTTCTTTTTGTTAGCTTCCTCAAATGAAACTATTTTTTGTTACGAAGTATTTAATTTTCTTCTGGCGTAGAGTCAATAAACCAACAAAACATGTGATAACATTTTTAATTTTCTGCTTGCAAGAGAAGATTATAGACAATAATATCCTTTTTCATTCTTTCTGTCTCATTAAAAGTAATTCAATAAAGTCCTGAAAACATTTATCAGTTTCCTCACAATCATAAAAAAAACACGGTTGTGCTCTGCTTTTCAAATAAAAGAAAAATTGACTATACTGCGAAGACACAACTGAAAATGTACGACTAGAGAGAATTTTTTTCTTAAACTTCTATTATTCATTCATGATAGCAACAATTCAATATAAAAAATGATAAATAAAAAATGTATATGATGCAAAAGTATTATTCATAACCTATACACATGTTTGAATTCTGAATGACATTTGTCAGAGTAAGTTTGTGAACGACGAGTGTAGAGTAAAGACCGAACTATATTTCTGATCATATGTCCATACTCTTACTCTACTCTCTGAGTAAGTTTATGAACGCAACCATGAAGACAACGATGCCAGGTGGTATTGGCAATTCCAACTACCGTTGAGGGCGCTGCGAGTTGTAAACAATTACTTGTTTTCTATGTTCGTTATTTCGTCACCAGCCTGGGTGGCGTTAGGTGATTTGTTTTGAAATTTTCGAATGACAAGTGGATATTTAAATAATTTAATTAAGTTGTGAAGGAAATGACTGGATTTTTTTATTGGAGCGATTATTTAAAGACTTTTTGAGGTGATGGTGTGTGTTTATGGACATTGAGTGAAGTGAATTGAGGTGAACCAATTCGTTTTTGCCATGAATGATGCACAGATTCTCAAATTACTTGGAAGAACAATTATTACGATCAAATGATGTATTACACAATATTGGGTTTATTCGAAGGTAGTAGAACAAAAAAAAAAAAAGATTGGTATATTATTAACTTCATTCTTTCTTCTCACCACAATTCGACATTTCAAGAGACTACGTAGTCGATGACTGTCTCCCAAAATTATCGCGTAACAATGTATTTGTGTGCTTTTTCTGCATAATTCGTCAATAAATGCCACTACTTCCAAGTGGTATTCAATTGAAGCAGAATTATTCATACTACCCACAGGTTCAACTAGGGATGAGTCTTTTGAACTTGGAATCCAGCGACTCCATTGTTTATACAAGTTTTAATTAATAATTTTTGAAGGTGTTCAATGAAAATTTCCCAGGAAATATGATTGAGATGATTTTATTTTTTTATTTTGATCATTTATTGCATGTTATTTGTGAAAATGAATAAAAGATTCTGGAATTCTTTCTAGTCTTTATTTGCGTTTAAGCAAAATGGAAATTGTAAAAATTTTTTAAAATACAATAAGAAGAAAAAAATCAAATATTCATTTACATTGGAAAATTTGATATTCTACTCACATTATTCTATAAATATAATAGAAGATAGAAATATCGATAACAGAAACTCGCGAACAATGTAATTGCAAAGCCAAAGTTAACTAAAACAAAATACTGACAAATATGGCACACAAAAAATTACTCATTCCTTACTAGTCAGCATAAGTTATCTATTATCTACGTATATCTCCGCAACGAACTCATGTAGCATTCTAAAATTTAGAATTCTTGTCAATGAGTTCGACTGCTTCTCATTTTGATGCTTTCGCAAAATTCCACATTAAATCAGCACTGTTTACTTGAATCTCCTTATTCTTCAATAACTCCTCTGAATTTTCATTTACAACAAATTGTAGGTTCGTCAGTGCATCAACAATAGACCGTTCATCTTTCATTAAATCATACATTTCCATTGTTTTTTGTTCAATTTCCTCATTACTTTCGAAATCATGAGAATCAATGAATGGCTTCACATTTGGTTGAGGAATTAAATGTTTGTCCCTGAGTGAATTTAGTCTTTCCATCCTCAATTTGCGCTGGGCCATGGTAAGCCTATTAATTTTTTTTTCTGTTGAATATCTGGTAAATTTTAGGAAGAAACAGCAGTAGCTTTCAGCATTGTATAAAGAAACATATATTATACAATGCCTTCAGTTAGGGAGCCTTGGTATCATATGCTGTAATGTTGACCTGGAAAGATGAAATTTTCGAATGACAAGTGGATATTTAAATAATTTAATTAAGTTGTGAAGGAAATGACTGGATTTTTTTTATTGGAGTGATTTAAAGACTTTTTGAGGTGGTGGTGTGTGTTTATGACATTGAGTGAAGTGAATTGAGGTGAACCAATTCGTTTTTGCCATGAATGATGCACACATTTGCAAGAACAATTATTACGATCCGATGAATATGTATCACACAATATTAGGTTTATTCAAAGGTAGTAGAACAAAAAACCAAAAGATTTGTATATTATCAACTTTATTCTCCCCACAATTCGACAATACAAGATGACTGTCTCCCAAATTCATCGAGTGACAATGTATTTATGTGCTTTTTCTGCATAAATCGTC
Source organism: Hippodamia convergens (assembly GCA_038502775.1). NCBI lineage: Eukaryota > Metazoa > Arthropoda > Insecta > Coleoptera > Coccinellidae > Hippodamia > Hippodamia convergens. The sequence continues at coordinate 17,169 of JAVSIQ010000133.1, read as the reverse complement.
AATAAATGCCACTACTTCCAAGTGGTATTCAATTGAAGCAGAATTATTCATACTACGCATAGGTTCAACTAGGAATGAGTCTTTTGAATTTGGAATCCTACGACTTCATTATTTATACAAGTTTTTATTATTCATTTTTGAAGGTGTTATTTTCAATGAAAATTCCCCACGAAATATGATTATTTTATTATTTTGATCATTTATTGCATGTTATTTGTGAAAATGAATAAAAGATTCTGAAATTCCTTCTAGTCTATATTTGCGTTTAAGCAACAGGGAAATTGCACAAATTTTTAATCACACAATTTGTAGATAACAATCAAATATGAATAGAATATTCATTTACATTGGAAAATTTGATATTCTACTCACATTTACCAATAAATATAATAGAAAATAGAAATATCGATACCAGAAATTCGGGAACAATGTAGTTGCAAAGCCAAATTGAACAAAATCAAAATTCTGACAAATATAGACAAAAAAAGTACTCATTTCTTACTTGTCAGCGTAAGTTGACTGTTATCTAGGTATATCTCCGAAACGAACCTAACAAAATCATATAGCATTCTAAAATTTAGAATTCTTGTCAATGAGTTCAACTGCTTCTCATTTTGATGCTTCTGCAAAATTCTACATAAAATCAGCACTGTTTACTTGAATCTACTTATTCTTCAATAATTCCTCTGAATTTTAATTTACAACAAATTGAAGGTTCGTCAGTGCATCAACAATAGACCGTTCATCTTTCATTAAATCATACATTTCCATTGTTTTTTGTTGTTCAATTTCCTCGTTACTTTTGAAATCATGAGAATCTCTTTTGTTGAGGAATTAAATGTTTTTCCCTAAGTGAATTATCTTTCCATCCTCAATTTGCGCTGAGCCATGGTAAGCCTATTAAATTTTTTTTCTGTTGAATCTCTGGTAAATTTAAGGAAGAAACAGCAGTAGCCTTCAGCATTGTATAAAGAAGCATTCATTATAAAATGCCTTCAGTTAGGGAGCTTTCGTATCATATGCTGTAATGTTGACCAGGAAAGATGAAAGAATCATTAAAAATATTTAAAAAAATCATTTACCTGTAGCAAGATAATCAAAATGATGCAAACAAACTACCTTATCAAACGTAACATAGTCCTTCTCTGCGTAATTTTTGCAAAAAAACGTTTTTTTCAGTCCTCGACTGATATAACCTTCCTTTGTAAATTGATGGAAATGTATATTCCTATCGCTGCCTTTCCTTGAGGAGCAATTAAGAATGCAACAATGAGGAATGTTCACAGGTATGCAAAATCGATCGAAACTTCGTCACAGTATAACCTATATGTATATAAAATCACTAGTTTTTGTTTCAGTCGAAAAGACCTAGTAGTTCGGATTTTACAACCCCGTGAATATTCAATTCCTCGCGGCGATGTGACGTCATACTACATTCGCAAATCGCACTCCGTGAGACGAGAAGCCCTTATATTGGACCCGGCTACGTACTGAACCTCGCAACAGGATCTTGACACCTTCCTACCCCCACCCCAAATAGTATTTTTAGTTGAGACAACAAATACTCGTGTCGCTGCATACGCCAATATTTAGTGATATCGTCAATAGATGACTCTGTTTGAGGTTTTTAGTCGTGTTTTGTGTTTGTCAAACATATGTTTTATTGACATAATTCACACAATTATTGATCACATTATGTATTTACATTCAAATGGATATGAAGAAGATAGTTATTAGTTATTTATTAAATATTGGAGAGTTATTATCCACTTTCTTCATCATTGTAAAACACAATCTGTGACAAAATTCCAAGAAATGAAAGAGAGAAGAATTTCTTCAGGTGAGTACAATTATAATTTTCCACATTCATCTCTTGTTCTTTTTTTATTGGCTGAATCTTTCAGATTTATGTTTTTTACTCAGTGATTAAGAAAAAATTTATTCTTTACAGGTAAAAGAGCTGTGATACTTTCTAAATTCAACTGTTTGAGACAAACACACTTGAGGGCACAGGAACAGATTCTCTACAACATGATTTACAAACTGAAAAAACAATTAAACCAGAAGCGGTATCAAATCAAGAACTATCAAGAAAGATTAAGTGCTGCACTTGTAAACCCGTAAAAAAATCAGGCAAAAACTCTATGAGGAAAAAGGAAACAAGAAAATCTTAAGAAGCCTACTTTTTAAATGTACACTGTGTCACAAATTGGGTGTGACTGCACTGTATCTCAGCTATTATTGAAGATAGAGACATGCATTTTTTGCGACCCTGTGTCACTTTTGGTAAAACTTTTAAATATACATATATGTTTATTTTTGGTAATTGTCTAGACTGATCCAAAAATTGACGAAAAATTCAGTAAGCACTAACCTTAATATGCAGAAGAGGAATCTTATTTCAGATTTATCTGGTCGGTCTTGGTTCTTCTAAAAAAAATCTCAAATTCATTGACGATCAAATCAACACTTCAATTTTCAAGTCTGTTATAATATTTCAGTTTCGTGGCCTTTTTTTCATTATGAATACAAAATTCTCGATTTTTTCTTTATTTATAGCCTTCTTTATCACTGGATTTCCCAAAATTTGATGATTTCTAAGTGTGTACAATCCGGTGATATGATGGCCATCTTCATTGCTACATCATACGAATCACGTTTTATTGCGCTGTTGACGTAGAAATGAAGATGAGTAGATGACAAATATCATTCATATCACCGGATTGTAAACACTTAGGAATCATCACATTTTAGGGAAATTCAGTAATAAAGAGGGCTATAAATTAAGAAAAAATCGAGAATTTTGTATTCATGATGACAAAAAGTCCACGTCACAAACTTGAAGAATGAAGTGTTTGTTTAGGATAACGTTCAATGATTTTGAGTATTTAAAAAAAAAAAAACCAAGACCTGAAAACAGATTCTGCATATCAAGGTTAGTGCTTACTGAATTTTTCGTAAATTTTTGAGATTTTCGGGTCAGTGTAGACAATTACCTCATTTTCTGTATATTTATATTATATTTGTATGTTTTTGTATAGAGAACAGTAATAAATATATATTTGTGAAGGACTATTGTTTTCAATTGCTTAGAATTCAGAAAAGGTTAGCCTACTGAAAATCCTACAATAAGAAACGTAATTTGAATTTCGCGCCAAGCCTGCCGAAAAAATTGATAAAGTAGTAACCTGTACTCTACTAGTTGAGACAACAACCGCTTGGGGTTTAAAAAAGTTGTTTTCATCATAGAACGTCAGTGTCTGATCTATTTTACTTTGTTATCTGTGCCTCGCAAGTCGTTGGGTGTAAAGTGACGTCACACGGATCCATCGAACTCATGTTTATAACTCGATATCTCGGGCGCTATTTGAAGTATTCAAATAATTTTTGGACACAATATTTTCATTTTCTACGGAGAATAGGAATATGTAGAAATTAAAAAATGTGAACATTCCCCATTAGTGTTATACACCCTTGGTAATAGTACTTTACCATTCATTTCAATAATTTTTCCTATTCACATAGTCCAAGATAGCTCTCAATCTAAAACTTGAAAAACTCTCAAAAATCACTTGAACTGAATGTCACTGATATAAATACATTTACCACTATTTACCAACAGCAATTCTGAAATTCAAGAAAAAAAATTACGACAATTCTATCAATATCTACGTGTAAAATTTGTTTTTATTACTTGTTTTCTAGGTTCGATATTTATCCGCTAGGTGCCGTTTAGTTATTTGAAATCACCAATACATGACAAAACGATGTCGCGTGAAATCAATATTTCCTTGCTCAAATTCACACTCATTCAACCTACTGTAACTTTCAAAGTATGCATCAGTATGTACAGGGTGATTCACTTACCTTGGTAACCCCAATTTTCTCGAAAACGTCCGAATATTTTTTCATTCTGTGGATGGCGTTTTGAACAAGTCAATGTCGACTTGAGATGTGCATAAAATTCTGCGGAATAAATAAAGACGCCAGGCGTCGCGACGCTATCAAAAATTTTTTCTCCAGGGACATACCTTTTTTATCATGTCTTTCGAAAGATGATTTCATTTTGAATTTTTTTCGAATATAATTTTTATCCATTTCTAATCGTTAGCGATCTGAAGCGTGTTTTATGTTGATTCTATTCCATTTATTTTTTTCTGTATTGTGGTAGTATTTATTTAGAGACATAGATGTGATTTTGTGATTTGAATTCAGGGAGGCTAGTTTTTTAGTTAATGTGCCTGTTCAAATAAGATGAAATATGTGGCTACAGCAAGATGGGGCTTCATGCCACCACGCTGCCATTATCAAGAGATATTTAGATCAAGAATTCGAAAAAAATGGATTGAAGCCAAGGGACCCATCAGATATCGCCAGACCTAACGCTCATGGATTACTTTCAGAGGGGTCCCCTTGAATATATGGTATCCCAAACTGATTCTAATATCTTGGACTATTTGAAAATAAAGATAAGAAACGTATGTACCCAAAAGTAGACCCTTATTTTTTGACCGAAGTAACTTATAATGAAATAGGGGAATGATATAATTTATGTATGAATCATATTGTCCGGTATATAGAACATATGATTCGAAATGTTTCGTTTGTTATTAAATAAAATGTTTATTGATATAAGATATAAATTTAATGAATCAAATAATAGAAAAATAGTTACGGAACATAATCAAATCTAGGTCATCTAGCAATTATGATCCATACACAAGTTATATCATCTCCCTATTTCATCATAAGTCACTTTGGTCAAAATATATGGGTCCATTCATTTTCGAATTCTTAATCTCAATATCTCTTCACAATGGCAGCGTTGTGACATGGAGCCCCATCTTGCTGTATCCACATATTTGATCTTATTTGAAGAGGCAAATTGTTCAGAAAGCTAGCCTTCTTGAATTCAAGGCACAAAATCATATATATGTCTCCGAATCAAGGCATACTACCACAATACAGAAAAAAAATAAATGGAATAGAATCAACATAAAACACGCTGCAGATCGCTTACGGTAAGAAATGGACAAAAATTGTATTCGAAAAAAAAGTTCGAAATAAAATTATCTTTCGAATGACATGATAAAAATGGTATGTCCCTGGAGAAAAAATTTTTGAGCAACTCAAGTCGACATTGACTTGTTCAAAACATAAAACACGCTGCAGATCGCTGACGGTTCGAAATGGGTAAAAATTGTATCCGAAAAAAAAGTTCATAATGAAATTATCTTCCGAAGTACATGATAAAAAAGGTATGTCCCAGATTTTTATGCGTATCTCAAGTCGACATTGACTTCTTCAAAACGCCATTCACAGAATGAAAAAATATTCGGGCGTTTTTGAGAAAATTGGGGTTACCAAGATAAATGAATAACCCTGTACATAACTGGCTGAAAGTTTATGATAGAAAACTATTTGATTGTAGATCAATGAAATTAGATTCTCCCCTCTTTCTCTCTAATCAACTTTTTTGCACTATTTCAAATACTCTTTAAACTATAGCCTAATAACTACCCAAAGCCCTCCTCTAATCAAATTCTCTTGGACCTAGGATTTAACCATATATGGGTTTTTTGTGTGAAATAATCGATACACAGTGGAGAGATAGGAGAATAATATTTATTTTCGTTAGCATACAGGGTGTCTGGGGAATAATTGTACATACTCTTACCAGAGATAGAGTTGGACTAGGTGATTACTGATTGACTATAAAAAATTAAATTCTGGATTTCCCTAGAAAGCTACAGGGTGATTTTCCAACTTCTTGGAAATACTTAGATCATCATAAAATCCAAACTTATTGACAAATATTATTGAAACTCAGGAGTTTATTGGCACATGCTAAGGTCGAGTCAGAAAGATATCAATTATTTCAGGGCCCAACTGATTAATCTTCATTTAAAGTGTTCGGGGTAAAACAAACACTTTGTATTTCGAATTACAAATAATTGATTCGCTTTTTAGAAAGAAGCTAAACTATGCATCAATTTTTGATATTGCTTATAGTTGTCACATCAACAATTATTTTTTTATGAATTTTTGAATTTGGATGAAGCTCGAAAAATTGAATTTTTTAACTTGAAGAGAACTGAAAATCTCATGTTTGAATATAAATTGCGGAAATATTAGTTGAAAATTTTCAAGAGAGTTCAGAACTTTAATAAGCACATTTCATAACGAAACAAATACAAATGAAAGAAACTAAAATACTGTAAAGAGTACCTAATAAAAATGAAAATAGGAATGAATGAATTGCTGAGTCAAGGTTATTTCAGAAGTGGTTCGAAATGAAAGCCAGCTTGTATACATTTCTCTTGCCGAAATGGATACAGCCTTGCGAATCATATTGCAATTATTTCTTAAATATCGCAACAGTTGATAATTCTGGTCATCAGCTGTTCTCTTGACTGGAATTCTTCAGAATATACTATATCCTTCAATTTTCCCCATAAAAATAATCTAGCGGGTTGAAATCTGGAGATACTCCTCGATTTACTAATTCAGTTAGAGGTTTTTACATTGGAAGAAGTGTCACTTTGGTCTATATCTTTGTTTTTGAACACCCGGTATACATACGAATAATTTTGAAATATGCTTATGTATATCCTATACACTTCACCATTTTTTTTCGAAATATACCTTCATTTACTCCATCGCAATGAGATCGGCGTCTGGAGTGGCCACCCAGTATATAGTATATCAACAAATTATTATAGTCTTCCTCACCTTCAGTAACTTATTGAAGAAAATTTATTATTTATTTTCGACCCCCACAAGATGACTAAGTCCTGCTCAGGTGAATAAATTCAATTATTCGAACCTTATCCAAATTCAAAAATTCATGAAAAAATAATTGTTGATGTGACAACTTTAAGCAATACCACAAATTGAAGTATAATTAAGCTTCTTTCTAAAATGCAAATCAATTATTTGTAATTCGAAATACAAAGTGTTTGTTTTACCCTGAACATTTTAAATGAAGATTAATGAGTCCGACCCAGGAATAATGAAATAATTGATATCTTTCTGACTCCACCTTAGCATGTGCCAATAGCCTCCCAAGTTTCAATAATGTCCTTCAATAAGTTTGGATTTTATGATGGTCTAAGTATTTACATGAAGTTGGAAAATCACCCTGTAGCTTTCTAGGGAAATCCATAATTTAATTTTTTATAGTCAATCCGTAATCACCTAGTCCAATTCTATCTCTGGTAAGAGTATGTACAGTTATTCCCCGGACACCCTGTATATTGTGAATGAACCCTTTAGACTATAATGGCTCTCAGGCGAGAAATAGGACAAACTCTCAAATGTAATATATCGTAAATGTAATTCCATTTCAAATAAAACTTCAAGTTTTCATCTCTACTTGCTTAAACTCACTTTCTCTTAAACCGATTTCAAGCGAATAACCAGTAATGACCGCGGTTATCTACGGTCCTGCCAGCGGTTATCTACGGTTATAGTCTTCAGGGATATTCCTTGTAAAATGATTATAACCTACAATGACCGAAGTCGCTTGAATGCAGTTGGTCCTAGTTGGTAATTACCAATGAGGACCAGGTTATTCGCTTGAAATCGGTTTTAATTGTACCAAGTTGGTAAAGTTTTTCATTATTCTCAGAGTAAATTACTGACATTTTGGGTTTTCGATAATTCGATGTTATAACTTCCATTGTTATTTTCAAGAAAATACAAATAATCGACCCAATTAACAATAAAATATCACCAAAACTCCTTGAATCTTGAATACTCGCTTACATTCAATGTTTTACTAACAGTTATGCCAAAAGTCACCATGAGATGTCTCATTTCAAAAATATGTGCTTATTTGCATGAAGCGGTAGTTTATTCAATTTTAGGCATGATGGGGCAGATGAGAATCATCGTTGAAATGCATTGAAGGCTGATCTGTTGAGCATTCATTGTCCTAGTCTCACAAATTTATTTTTAACATTATTCTTGGAGGACCCTTATTAAAATGATGACTTTTCTCAATGTTTCAGTGCTTAAACTCATTTTCTCTTAATTGTATCAAGTTGGTAAAGTTTTTCATAATTCTCAGAGTAAATTACTGCCAGTCTGGGTTTTTGATAATTCGATGGTATAACTTTCTTCTAAAGAAAATAAAAAAAATCGACCCAATTAACAATGAAATATCACCAAAACTCCACGAACCTTGAATACTCACTTATATTCAATATTTTCATAACAGTTATGCCAAAAGTCACCATGAGATGTCTCATTTCAAAAATATGTGCTTATTTGCATGAAGCGGTATTTTATTCAATTTTAGGCATGATGGGGCAGATGAGAATCATCGTTGAAATGCATTGAAGGCTGATCTGTTGAGCATTCATTGTCCTAGTCTGACAAATTTATTTTTAACATTATTCTTGGAGGACCCTTATTAAAATGATGACTTTTCTCAATGTTTCAGTGCTTAAACTCACTTTCTCTTAATTGTATCAAGTTGGTAAAGTTTTTCATTATTCTCATAGTAAATTACTGCCAGTTTGGGTTTTCGATAATTCAATGTTATAACTTCCATTGTTATTTTCAAGAAAATACAAATAATCGACCCAATTAACAATAAAATATCACAAAAACTCCACGAACCTTGAATACTCACTTATATTCAATATTTTACTAACAGTTATGCCAAAAGTCACCATGAGATGTCTCATTTCAAAAATATGTGCTTATTTGCATGAAGGGGTAGTTTATTCAATTTTAGGCATGATGGGGCAGATGAGAATCATCGCTGAAATGCATTAGAGGCTGATCTGTTGAGCATTCATTGTCCTAGTCTGACAAATTTATTTTTAACATTATTCTTGGAGGACCCTTATTAAAATGATGACTTTTCTCAATGTTTCAGTGCTTAAACTCACTTTCTCTTAATTGTATCAAGTTGGTAAAGTTTTTCATAATTCTCAGAGTAAATTACTGCCAGTCTGGGTTTTTGATAATTCGATGGTATAACTTTCTTCTAAAGAAAATAAAAAAAATCGACCCAATTAACAATGAAATATCACCAAAACTCCACGAACCTTGAATACTCCTTTATATTCAATATTTTACTAACAGTTATGCCAAAAGTCACCATGAGATGTCTCATTTCAAAAATATGTGCTTATTTGCATGAAGCGGTAGTTTATTCAATTTTAGGCATGATGGGGCAGATGAGAATCATCGTTGAAATGCATTGAAGGCTGATCTGTTGAGCATTCATTGTCCTAGTCTCACAAATTTATTTTTAACATTATTCTTGGAGGACCCTTATTAAAATGATGACTTTTCTCAATGTTTCAGTGCTTAAACTCACTTTCTCTTAATTGTATCAAGTTGGTAAAGTTTTTCATAATTCTCAGAGTAAATTACTGCCAGTCTGGGTTTTTGATAATTCGATGGTATAACTTTCTTCTAAAGAAAATAAAAAAAATCGACCCAATTAACAATGAAATATCACCAAAACTCCACGAACCTTGAATACTCCTTTATATTCAATATTTTACTAACAGTTATGCCAAAAGTCACCATGAGATGTCTCATTTCAAAAATATGTGCTTATTTGCATGAAGCGGTAGTTTATTCAATTTTAGGCATGATGGGGCAGATGAGAATCATCGTTGAAATGCATTGAAGGCTGATCTGTTGAGCATTCATTGTCCTAGTCTCACAAATTTATTTTTAACATTATTCTTGGAGGACCCTTATTAAAATGATGACTTTTCTCAATGTTTCAGTGCTTAAACTCATTTTCTCTTAATTGTATCAAGTTGGTAAAGTTTTTCATAATTCTCAGAGTAAATTACTGCCAGTCTGGGTTTTTGATAATTCGATGGTATAACTTTCTTCTAAAGAAAATAAAAAAAATCGACCCAATTAACAATGAAATATCACCAAAACTCCACGAACCTTGAATACTCACTTATATTCAATATTTTCATAACAGTTATGCCAAAAGTCACCATGAGATGTCTCATTTCAAAAATATGTGCTTATTTGCATGAAGCGGTATTTTATTCAATTTTAGGCATGATGGGGCAGATGAGAATCATCGTTGAAATGCATTGAAGGCTGATCTGTTGAGCATTCATTGTCCTAGTCTGACAAATTTATTTTTAACATTATTCTTGGAGGACCCTTATTAAAATGATGACTTTTCTCAATGTTTCAGTGCTTAAACTCACTTTCTCTTAATTGTATCAAGTTGGTAAAGTTTTTCATTATTCTCATAGTAAATTACTGCCAGTTTGGGTTTTCGATAATTCAATGTTATAACTTCCATTGTTATTTTCAAGAAAATACAAATAATCGACCCAATTAACAATAAAATATCACAAAAACTCCACGAACCTTGAATACTCACTTATATTCAATATTTTACTAACAGTTATGCCAAAAGTCACCATGAGATGTCTCATTTCAAAAATATGTGCTTATTTGCATGAAGGGGTAGTTTATTCAATTTTAGGCATGATGGGGCAGATGAGAATCATCGCTGAAATGCATTAGAGGCTGATCTGTTGAGCATTCATTGTCCTAGTCTGACAAATTTATTTTTAACATTATTCTTGGAGGACCCTTATTAAAATGATGACTTTTCTCAATGTTTCAGTGCTTAAACTCACTTTCTCTTAATTGTATCAAGTTGGTAAAGTTTTTCATAATTCTCAGAGTAAATTACTGCCAGTCTGGGTTTTTGATAATTCGATGGTATAACTTTCTTTTAAAGAAAATTCAAAAAATCGACCCAATTAACAATAAAATATCACCAAAACTCCTTGAATCTTGAATACTCACTTATATTCAATATTTTACTAACAGTTATGCCAAAAGTCACCATGAGATGTCTCATTTAAAAAATATGTGCTTATTTGAATGAAGCGGTAGTTTATTCAATTTTAGGCATGATGGGGCAGATGAGAATCATCGTTGAAATGCATTGAAGGTTGATCTGTTAAGCATTCATTGTCCTAGTCTCACAAATTCATTTTTAACATTATTCTTGGAGGACCCTTATTAAAATGATGACTTTTCTCAATGTTTCAGTGCTTCAACTCACTTTCTCTCAATTGTATCAAGTTGGTCAAGTTTTTCATTATTCTCAGAGTAAATTACTGCCAGTCTGGGTTTTTGATAAGTCGATGGTATAACTTTCTTTTAAAGAAAATACAAAAAATCGACCCAATTAACAATGAAATATCACAAAAACTCCTTGAACCTTGAATACTCACTTATATTCAATATTTCACTAACAGTTATGCCAAAAGTCACCATGAGATGTCTCATTTCAAAAATATGTGCTTATTTGCACGAAGGGGTAGTTTATTCAATTTTAGGCATGATGGGGCAGATGAGAATCATCGTTGAAATGCATTGAAGGCTGATCTGTTGAGCATTCATTGTCCTAGTCTCACAAATTCATTTTTAATAGTATTCTCGGAGGACACTCATTAAAATGATGACTTTTCATAATGTATCAGTGATCATAATTTAGGAGATGAAGAGAATTGTGAAACCAATGAGGTCAAGATTGAAGATGTGGATATTGTTGAACAGTTTGTTGATGGTGATCTAGTTCATGACAGAAAAGCCTTCATAACTAAGATGGAAAGTTGCAATAACCCTAGCGATCTATTCAAACAGGGAAACAAAGACAATGAACCCTTTAAGAAATAAGGAATTCAGAAGAAATTACGAAATTACTCATGGAAAAACACCAGGATTCAAGAAACATAAATGTCATTCTTGTGATTATGCAAATAAGAAACAACAACTCAACGAGTATATAGATATAGTTCATTCAAATTTGAAGAATCATAAGTGCTATTTGTGCGACTATTCTACAAATAAATTATCTCATCTCAAATCACATATTCATTTAGATTTGAGGAAACATGAGTGTCAATCGTGTGAATATTCTACGAACTATAAACAGCATCTCAAGAAGCCCATCGATTCAATTCATTCAAATTTAAAAAAACATAAATATCATTCGTGTGATTTTGCTTCAAATCCCAATCAAAACCTCAAAGCGCACATAAATGAAGTCCATTTAAATTTGAAACAGAATAAGTGCCACTTGTGCGAATATTCTTCGAACATTTAACATTAACATTTAAATTTGAAGCGACACAAGTGCCATCTATGTGATTTTGCTTCAAGTTTTGAATCTGTACTCGAAACGAACATAAATTCTGTTCATCTTTCGGAATATGTCGTAATTTTTTGGTCCTGAAAATTATTCTGTTTTCTTGTGTTATAAGATGTTTGGTTTATCTATGGGAGATGATTGCCTTTCATCGGGGGTCCCGTAGCGGTCTTCAAACATCTGGAGTGCCGAAAAATCATCACCTGGAAGGTCGTATCCGGTTTGAAAAACCCTCACGACCAGAGAGCAAGAATTTGTGGATTTTGAATTTGAATATCGAAGGAATTTCGAAAGACAAGTGTGATTACGTCTCCAAATTAGCTGATGAACATGATATCGAAGTGATTCTTCTGCAAGAAACCCACAAGGCAACAGAAAAAATCCTCATGAAAGAGGACAGTTGAGAGTTATGTATTAATTAATTTTTTACCAGTTTAGCTCGTAATGTTAAAAAATTATCAGTTTTTAATTTTTCAACAGATTCAGAAAGGGGAAATTGATAGAGTTTTTTTTCATTTCTTTCTAATTTTGTGACATTTCTGTCATAAATATTTATAAACCTCCGAACATTAATTGGCCAAGAAATCTAAATGTTGATGTTTTTTAAAGTAGCGAATGCATTTCTAAAATGCATTTGATTTATTCTGAATAATCGGTTTTTTCTCCTTTTGTCTTTTTTCATTTCAGATTAAGAATTGCGAGTCGTTTTGGGAAGAATCTGTTTATCCGAGCCCATCGACGGATAACATGAAGCTGATCACACTGATGTCTTTCAAGATTTTCCTGATATTTAATATTTTATGTTATTTTTTTACGGGGAGACAGGTTTTTTCGGCTGAGGTTTTTTCCCCTGGCTATATAGTATCTTATGATACTAGTGATGATAGTATCGTATGATTCTATAGTATCATACGAAGAATGTTATGATACCCCGTTCTTTTTTACCTCAGCTTAGGTAATTTTTGTTTCAACATTTATTGTATTATTTTAGCTCCCTATTTCATAAGAATATATATCTGAATTCGAAAAAACACAAGTGTCAATCGTGTGATTACTGTTCAAATTATCTAAATACACATATAAATTCGGTTCATCTAAATTTGAAACCATACGAATGTCATTTATGTTATTTTGTTGCAAATCAGAAAGGCAGTCTCAAATCACACGTACATTCTGTTCATTCAAACTTGAAACAGCACAAGTGCCATTTGTGCGAGTATTCTTCGAACCACAAACTGATCCTCAAAATACACATAGATTCTGTTCATTTGAATTCAAAAAAATATTTGTGCCAATTATGCGACTATTCTACATATCGCAAATCTAATCTCAAATCTCATATACATTCGCTCCATTCAAATTTGAAGCAACACAAGTGCCATTTTTGTGAATATTCTTCAAGTTATAGATGTAACCTCAAAAAACATATAGATTCAGTTCATTCAAATTTGTGAAGGTCCGGCATATACCTTACTCAGATTTTTGTTTGTCCGTTTCTCTAATCTGAATATTCAGAAAAATTGTGGTATATTTTCATGATATGTAATATTTTCAGCCATAATAATTCAATATTAAAACTACTGATGAATTTTATCTCCCATATTTCTGTTTTGAAGTGTCTTCTACACTTACTATATATATACATAAATAAGAAGATATCAAACATGTAACATCTTTCAGCCTTTCGAATAATTAAAAATATATTTCACTTCGATATGAAATATTTGCAATAACTAGAAACGAATGATCTTAAGTGAATTTCTCTAAATAAATGTTCAAAATAAACACTTTCTCAGAAATTTCTTTAATTTTTTTTTTGTTTTGTTTACCGTTTTATTCTTTTTCTCAAAAATGTTAAATAAAGATTTCAAAATAATTTTGTGTTTTGCAAAAAGATCTCATGTTGAATTTGGAACCGATATATTCTTATTTGATGGGCCATGACTCTGAAAAGAAAACCCACCTATTCATTGTACGAACTACTGAGTACATTAATAAAAAATAAAATATTATTTGTAGAAGTTTTACTTTTGTGAATTTAAAAAAGGTAAAACTAAACTAGGTTTTTGTGTATCAAACATTTATAGTTGAGTTCTTTTTTGGGGTTCATTACAAACACCAACGACTTTTCCATAATATTCTGGCATCGTTAAACAATCAACCAAGCACCTTCCAAGTTCATCTTTTGTTATGATGTCGCCTGGACAATCATCAACTTTCAATGAATAATCAGTCCCTGGTAGATCTAAAAATAAAAATTCAATTTAACCATGTAAGTTCGAATGAATGTTTCGTGACCCTTGTATACCCAGTGTTTTTTAAAAAGTGAGATAGTTTTCGACTGCTTTGAATTAATAAAAATAAGTCATTGCACCAAATATATACTCCCCGTCAATAAATTCCGGACAGGCAAAATTTTTGTCAAATTCAACAAGCTGTATCTTTTTTCATGGTTCTCTGATTTTCTTGAATTTTCACCAGGTATAGTATTGGGGTCTTGTTATATCAACCTGAAATTTACTTTGCGAAAATACCTGTAGTTCATCCGTTATACAGGGTGAAACAAAACCTTGTTTTATACCCTTCATTTCTAAACACCCTGTGGTGAATTTGAGACGGAAAATTTGATATCATTTAGTTTTAATTTGAAGTGGGACTCTTTCTTAACAGAATGTTTTTTGATTTAAGTCAGTATCTGCTTTAGAGAAAAAGATACACATTTTCAAAGAAAGTGTTGCTTTTTTCCAATTTTTATAACAATTTAAAACGTTACAATACCTTATCGAGTAGTAAACATAAACAAACATCTGAAAATTAATAGCGTGTATTTTCCACCTCGCTTTCTCATCACTTCTACCATTCGACGTGGCATACTTTCAATGCATTTACGAATTGCTTCTGGGGGAATCAACAATTTATGTTACTGCAGAACAATGCTAGGCCTCACGTTACACGGGTTGTAACAGAATACTTTGAAGAGGCGAATATTCAACGATTCGTGTGCCAGGCAGAAGTCCGGATTTAAATCCAATTGAACATATATGGGATATGCTAGGTAGACATGTTCGAAATCGGCAGTCCAATACCTTACCCGATTTACGAACAGCCTAGTGTTGGGTAACTCTTGTAAGATGCGGTTCATGTGTCCCGGACACGACCCAGAAATGTAAGAGCGGCTCATTTTGAAAAACTGTATCATCTCAATTCGAATGTCCCACTAAGCGACAACGCGTCACGCATCTGTGGGGCGATCGAGCGAGGAAGATGGTACGAAGTACGAAAGGTTACGTTACGATTCGGAATAGCCGAAAGACGCTGGGAGCGAGACCGACTCAGGCACGCAGGTACTCGGAGATCGGAGATGCAATTGAATGATGTTGGTTTGGCAGGGGTGATACGGAATTACGGAATACGGATTGTTCGGGAGACAAGAGTCTCGGACTCGACATCTCGAAAACCACATCGGATCGATCGGCCGCAGAATTTCGCCGGGAGCGCAATCCGAGCGATCTGATTCTGATAATCAGATGTGTTTTGCCGAACTGAAGTAATAAAAATACAGTGACCCTACACTAATTGCTTTCATGTTGATAGAAGGTACTTCCATCTGGACTGGGGGTTATTCCTCATAACAAAATTAGGGTTGTTCTTTCAGGTTGCTTCTTTCTTTGGGCACTCTAACCTCTTACAGAGAGTTTGTACTACAAAGAGAATATTGTTTATTCATAGAAGGAGAAAGTATAGTCCCATGAGGCTCATAGTCATAAATGTTGAAATTGCGAATTGTATCTGAATTATTTCAAATTAGACAAGAATTTGATTCTCAAGTTTGAATTTATAATAATTTATTTTCATTTTCAATAACTTTTATTTTTTGTTTTTTTTACATGTTTCGTTTTTTATGAAAGTTTCATTTTATTTATATTTTATTGAAATGAATACTTTCAAAATATATTCTCTGCTCAAATTTTTTGTGTGGGAATATGTCCGCTGGAAACAATGAAGAATAACGGGTTAACGCTGAAGAATATGGTATTCTAATAGTCCAATACCTCTCCAAACCTTGAAAGTATGATCAGGATGATATTATCATCTTTAGAGAAAACCATTAATATTAATAACATCCAGAGATCATATGATCTCAGTTCATGTTGAATTTATAAATTGTAATGAAAACAATTCGTTCCTAAACTAACAAACTGTTTATAATATACTTCAAATTTTTGTTGAATGAGATTATATTATCACGGTAAGTTTCAATCATTTCGTATAACTATATACCTTCATATTCGGTGTAATTTGTAATTTGAATCAAAGAAATATTACGCGACTTTGCACTCTCACCCGCTCACCGTCGCTCCATTTTCAATACAAACTTCGAACAGTTTTTAATACACATTCTGAATTAGTGTGCCTTCTGCCTTCCCCACCGCTTCAACTCTAACTCTAACGTCTAACAAACGTAACGACGTTCGACGTTATCCGCCTTTCTTTTGCTTGCATCGCCCCAGTTCCCGTTGCGAGCGACACAGTATGTAGTAGTAGAGCAAATTTTGTCTCGACTGCCTAACGCGTCATGAACGCCCGGAAGTCCCGGAACGCCTCGCCTCATTGGAAGTAGTACACGGTACCGCTTGAATACAAAAGTAAGGCACCTCTTACAAACTCAATTTTAAACCGTGTACTACCCAACACTAGAACAGCCCTTCTAGAAGAACGGGAAAATATTCTCCCAGAAGCAATTCGGAAATGCATTCAAAGTATGCCACGTTGTATCGTAGAAGTGATGAGAAAGCGAGGTGGAAATACACGCTATTAATTTTCAGATGTTTGTTCATGTTTACTAGTCGATAAGGTATTGTGATGTTTTAAATTGTTATAAAAATTGAAAAAATGCAACACTTTCTTTGAAAATGTGTGTCCTTTTTTTTAAGCAGATACTGACGTAAATCGAAAAACATTTTGTTGAGAAAGGGTCACATTTCAAATTAAAATTGAATGAT